>VZQC01004573.1:763745-988616 GCA_009823505.1 Rhizomys pruinosus | reverse complement strand
TTTTTTTTGAGACAGGGTCTCTCTGTAGCCCCAGCTGTCCTGGAACTCACTCTGTAGACCAGGCTGGCCTTGAACTCACAAAGATCCACCTGCCTCTGCCTCCCAAGTGCTAGGGGCCCCTGACCAAAGGCAGAGCTACTGGGCCTCCAGCAGTGTGAGAAGCTGTTCCCAGCTTGCTGTTGGCACCTGAAAAAACAGAGAACGAGGAACTTGGGCAGGTGGGGCTGGTGAAAGGGCTCTTGTGCAGGAACCGCTGTGTGCTCAGGCTCTGGGGCCTCAAGGAGATGAATCCTTTCTGTTCTTTTCCTCTGTCAGCAGCAGCCCCTCCTGGCTTCCTGGTGACCTTCCTGCCTCTAATTACCACAAACTCTCCTTGGGGCTCAAGTGGGGCTCAAACGCTCTCCTCCCTGGAGAGGCAGTGTCACCCTTGTTGAGACCCTGAAGAGGGTGCTTGCATATGGCTTCAGTCTTACTTCCTGTGTCTGCAACACATCCTGTCTGGTGGCATCACATGCATTGGTTTCAACTGTGTCAAGACCTCTAAACAGGGCTTCAAATCTGGCCTGCAGTGAGTGCTCAATGCCAGTGGCCTGAGGGACACTGCACACAGCGAAGCCATCCAACTGCAGGAGGAGATCTTTCCTGTTTGTTCGTTTTCTTTTTTCAGGGCTAGGGTAGAACCCAGGGCCTCCTGTGTGATAGTCTATTGCTGGATAAGTATATGGGTTGATGGATGATAGGATTAAGAGATAGAGGGATGAAGTGATGGGTAGATAACATTGTGGGAGCCAGTTTTTATTACATGTCATGGGCTTCCTTCTTGTGGCTCCTGACATTCGCCACCATAGTCAAGTTCACAGAGTGGCTTCTGATTTGGTGGACCAGCCAGCCAGTATGGCTTCATAATGGAACAGAGAGGGCTAGCAACCTCAAATTTCTGCCCAACTTCTTATATTGAGTGTCACCCAAGGCATTAAGTTACAAGGATGCAGAGCCAAGCATGTGGCGAGAGCTTCCTTCTCCTTCCTTTGGATGGCCTAGCAGCAAGTCAAGAATATTGGAACTGGCAGGAAAAAGCAGATTCCTTACCATACACTGAAGATGGAAAAGCTGATCCTTATCAGCACTAACTAATTTAACACCACCATAAACTCCTAGTGGCCAGGGAGCAGGTCTGAGTTTTCAGTAATGACTGAAACCAACAGAAACTCAGGAACTATTTGTGGGATGTGGGTGGATAGTAAGATAGATGGATGGCTAGACAGGTAAAAGGATGGGTGTGGGAAGATGGATGGATGTGTGGACGAATGGACGGACTGTGGAAGGATAAATGGGTGGAGGGATAGATGTGTGGATAGATGAATGTGTAGATGGATGGATGTGGGAATGAGTGAAAGTACGTATGTTTGTATGTATGTATGTATGTATGTATGTATGTATGTATGTATATATGGATGGATGGATGGATGATCATGTGGAAGGATAGATATGTGGAGGGATAAATAGGTGACAGATGAATGTGTGGGTGAATAAATGGATTGGTAGATGTATGTATGTACATATGTATGTATGTACGTATGTATGAATGTACGTATGTATGTATGTATGTATGTATGATGGGATAGTTGTATGAAGGGGTGGAATTCCAGATGGATGAATGTGTAGATAGATGAATAGATGATGGATAGATGTGTGGGTGAATGCTGGAATGACAGATGTATGGATGAGTGAATGGATGGATGGGTAGATGAATGGACAGATGCATGGATGGTTGGATGTATGGCAGGATGCATGTGTAAATAAATGTATGTGTGGATGGATGGATGGATGGATGGATATGTGAATAGATGCATGTATGGAAGAATGGATGGATGGATGGATGGATGGATATTTGGATGAATGGATGTGTAGATGGATGTGCAGATGGATGTGTGGATGCATGGATGGATGGATGGATGGATGGATGGATGGATGGATGGATGTGTGAATTGATATATGGCTAGATGGATGGATATGTGGATAGATGCATGTATGGAAGAATGGATGGATGGATGGATATTTGGATGAATGAATGTGTGTATGTATGTATGTATGTATGTGTGTGTGAATGGATATATGGATGGATGGATTCATGTGTGGGAGGATAGATGTTTAGTGAATGGATGTGTAGATGTGTGGATAGATGGACAGATGTGTGGATAGCTGGATATGTGGATGGATGGGTGGATGATGGGCAGATGTAATGGTTTTAATGAGAATGTCTCCCATATGCTCCAAGTATTTGGACGTTTTGTTCCCAGCTGGTGGTGGTATTTGGAGAGGTTTCAGGCTGTGTGCCATTGCTGGAGGAAGCACGTCACTGGGCTTTACGAGTTCTTAAGCCTTGCCAGATTTCCAGTTGCTCTCTGCTTCCTGTGCCTGCTTAAAGATGTGACCCCTTGGCTTCCTGTTTCTGTCACCATGTCTTCTCTAACCCTCTGGAAACTTAAGCTAAATAAACTCCTCCATCTATAAGTTTCTGGGGTCAGTGTTTTTAGTGCAGCAACAGAAAAGTAACTAATATAAAACTTGGTTCCAAAGAGTGGGCTGTTGTTGTGAAGAAACTGACAATGTGGGTTTTGGGACGAATGTGGAAGACTTTGGAGGTTTGGACTAGGAAAATGGCTGAATGCTGTAAGCAGAGCTTAACAGGCCATTCTAGTAGGAGCCTGGAAGAAAGTTCTGAGTGAAATGTAGTTCCAGAGAGAATGAAAGGTTAAGCATCAAATGAGCTACTTTGGCAAAGCATTTGTCTAAATTCTGCCCGCAGCCTAAGAGCTTACCTTAGGCTAAGTTGAAAAGTAATGGACTGCTGGGCATGGTGGCACATGCCTTTGAGCCTAGCACTCAAGAGGCAGAGGCAGGCAGATCTTTGTGAGTTCAAGGCCAGCCTGGTTTACAGAGTGAGTTCCAGGACAGCTGGGACTACAGGGAGACCCTGTCTCAAAAAGAACAACAACAAAAAAAGTAATGGACTAATTTCTTTGGTGAAGAAATTTCAAGACAGCTTAACTTAGAAATGGTGGCCCAACTTAGGCAAGCATCTGCTGCAGCTAGGGGGTCGTGTCTCTGGGCAGGGCCGCCCTATGTCTTTCTTTGGTGCCGGGGCCAGAGGGTCAGGCTAGTGGTCTGCACCTTTGTGCGGGCTGCCGGGAAGTCACTTGGGCAAGCATCTGCCACAGCTAGGGGGTCGTGTCTCTGGGCAGGACCGCCCTACGTCTTTCTTTGGAGCTGGGGCTGGGTCAGGCATATCCACCCCCCCCCCGAGATTGGTGAGAATCCAAGTGGACTTTTTCTTGGAGAACCTTCAGAACAAGAAGAGAAGAGTGGTTTACAAAATTGAAAACTAGACAAGTCATACTCCTAAACAAGGAGGAGGAAAGGGGGGGAAGCATCTGAAGGAGGAAAGTAACACCATCCCCTAACATAGTGAAAAGGTATTTGTGATCTGAACCAAAAGGGAAGCCCACAACAGCCAGAACACGACGAAGGGACAACATGGGAAAGGCACAGGAAAATCCTGCTCAAGCGCTACCAAACCAGTAGGTAGGAGATAGCTACAATGGGAACCCCTGGAGGAGACCCAGGAACAGATCTTAGAGGAATAATTGCAGACCTATGCAGAGAAAATTAAGACATAAGAGGAATTCAGAGAACTAAAGAGAGAGAATGAAAAACTCAAAAAGGACTCTAGAGGGATACCATGACAAACTCAAAGAGAAAGAACTAAAGGAACAGATTGACAAACTCCAGAAAGAACTAGGGAGAAAAAAATAAAGAATACGAGAACTAAAGAGAGAGAACGAAAAACTCAAAAAGAGGGCCTAGAGGGATACAATGACCAAACTTCGGAAGAACTAAAGGAACAGACCGACAAACTCCACAAAGAATAGAGGGAGAAAAAAAAAAAAACTCCGAAAGGAAGTAGAAACACTGAAAAAGGAAGCCACCACCGAACTGGGCCAAGAAGAGACACCAAGAAGAGATTGAAGCACAGAGAGATGAGAAGCTCAAAAGGAAATGGAAGTACTAAGAAAACACAGTGAAATGAAAAAGGAATTAGAACTCATTCAATCAAAGAAAGGAAAGGAAAAAAAGCCTCAGAAGTAGAATGGAGGAAACAGAAGCAAAGAAAATATCAATCTAAAATAACAGAAATTAAAAAAAAATAAAATGAAAAATTAAAAACACAAAAGTGGAACAACAGGAAATATGGACATTATGAAAGATCAAACCTCCGCATCTAGGAATAGAGAGGAGGAGAGAATCTCAAGAAATAGTATTGATCAGATCTTCAACAGAATAATAGATGAAAACTTCCCCAAACTAAAAATAGACAAACCCATACAATACAAGAAGCACATAGGACCCAAATAGCAAGATCAGAGAAAAGAAAACACCCCACGCCATATCATAGTTAAAATGCTAGATGCCCCAAAAACAAAGACAAAATTCGAGAGCTACAAAAGAAAAACAGTCACATTACAAAGGGGAAACCCATCAGAATCACAACTGACTTCTCGCCTCAAACATGAAAGCAAGAAAACATGAGCAAAGCATTCCCAAGCTGTACTAAGGACAAAACAGAATACTAATAACCAGCAAAAATGTCGATTATAGTTGAAGGAGAGAGAGAAAAATCTTCCATGACATAAACAACATGATGGAATACATGTCTGGAAACCAACTCTTTCATAAAATACTTGAAGCAATTCAAAGGGCAGAAGAGAGGAACAACAATCCTCAAACACCTAGGAAAAGAAACTAATAAAAACAAAACCATAGGAGCAAATCAGAGGCTAGAAGCCTAAATGGATAATAAGTGAAAGGAAGCAACATCCATCTTTGAATGTATACCTTAAATATTAATGGGCTAACTCCCCAGCAAAAGGCATAGACTGGGGAGAATGGATTAGAAACAAAACCCTCTATATGCTGTCTACAAGAAAACCCATCTCAATTTCAAGGATAGGCATCACTTAAGGTGAGGATGGAGAAAGAGTATTTCAAGCAAATGGTCCAAAAAGAAAGCAGGTGTGGCTATTCTAATATCAGACAAAATAGACTTCAAAGCAAAAGAAATACGAAAGAGACAAAGAGGGCCTTACATCTTTATTAAAGGAACAATTAATGATGAAGATTTCACAATCTAAATATATATGCACCAAACCCGGTGCACCAAACTTATAAAAGACAATTCTTCAGGATCTCAAGGCACAGATTAACCCCAGCACACTAACTACTAGGGGACTTCAATACCCATATAGTCCGCTAGACAGATCAACAGGACAAAGGATTAAATAGAGAGACATGAACTAAATGATACACAATACACCAAATGGACCTCACAACATCTATCGAATATTCACCCAAAACACCAGAGAATACACTTACTACTCAGCACCTATGGAACTTTCTCCAAAATGAGACCTATATGGGACACAGAAAAAACTTCAACAAATATAAAATATTGAAATAATCTCATGCATTCTATCAGACCCAAGTGCAATAAAAACGCAATATCAACACCACATTAAACCCTACAATCCTACAGAACACCTGGAGACGAACAACAACACCCTCCTGAATGAATGAGTGGGGTCAAGAGAAAGACTAAAGAAAGAAATAAAAAACATTCCTGAACGAATGACAATGATAAAACAAACACAGCAAAATCTATTGGCACCACTGTTAAAAGCAATCCTAAGAGGTAAAGTCTAAGGGCTCTAGTGCCTACATGTAAAAAAACAGAAAGAGGGGCTGGAGAGCATTGCCTATGCCTGTGGTTAAGAGCGTCCGACCGCTCTTACCAGAGGACCCGGGTTCGATCCCCCACAACCAACATGGCGCCGAGAAACCGTCTGAACTCAATTCCAGGAGACTCCAGTTTCCAGGGGATCCGACACCTGCTGCTGACCATCCAGCATTGCACTGACACGGGTGCACAAACTTGCATGCAGACAGTAAATCTATACACATACAGAAATAAATAAAATTAGTAAAAAAATTTAAATTTTTTTAAACATAAAGGCACACGATGAATGATCTAACACTGCAGCTAAAAATACTGTAGAGCAAAACACAATGAACCCTAAACAGGCGAAGACAAAAACAAATAACAAAAATCAGAGCAGAGATCACTGGAAATAGAAAGCAAAGAAAACCATACGAAAAAAAGAATAATTCCAACAAGTTTGGTTCTTTGAGAGAATCAACAAGATAGAGACAGACTCTAGCCCAGTTAAACCAAAAGAAAGAGGGACAACTCCAAATCAATAGAAACTGTGACGAAAGGGGACAATACACAACAACAATGAAAAGAGTCCGACAATCATACGGGATTACTTGAAAAACTATATTTTACTAAGTTGAAAACCTAGAAGAAATGGATGAATAATTCCTGAAATCCTGGGAATCACCAAAGCTCAACCAAGAAGAAAAAGTAACAGACCCAATAGTACGGAGAAAAGGAAATCGAAGATGTAAAAGGAGCCTACCCAACCAAAAAATGCCACGGGCCGGTATGGTTTTACGGCAGAATTCTATAAAAATTTCGAAAGACTTACAACCATTATACTAAATTGTTTAGAGGGATAAAAAATGAAGGATTCTCCCAGAATCGGAGGGAAACCATAGGAGAAAAAAAGAGAAGGAGAAAAAGAAGAAAACTGAGGGGAGAAGCTCTGAGGACATTACGCTACTACCCAAAACCAGTGGAAGATAAACCAAAAAGAGAACTATATGTCCCATCTCCCTAATTGAACACAGATGCCAAACTCCAACAGGATTCTGGCAAAACGCATTTACAAGACTCACATCCAAAATCAATCCACCAGGACCAAGTTGGATTTCATACCAGGAAATAGCCAGGGTATGTTCAATATAGAAACATACAATAACATCATCAAACTATCAATGGACCTGAAAGACAAAAACCACACCCATACTTCAACTTGATGCCGAGAAGCCTTTTGACAACATCCAGCATCCTTTCATGTTTAAAGTCCTGGAGGGAATGGTCTGGAGGATCATTCCTCAGTAATCAAAGCCATAAAGGAAAACCCACAGCAATATCATCCTAAATAGGGAAATGAACCAGACAAAGCATTCCCATTAAGGTAGGGAAGAACTCGGCAAGGCTGCGCCCCTGTCCCACTCTTTTCAATATAGTGGGAAAACCCTGCTGGGCAATAAGGCCAGTGAAAGGAAGAAAAGGAAATTGAAAGGATTTTCTACATGGAAAAGAGGAAGTCAAGCTATTCCTTTTTTGCTGATGATGATATATTGTCTACCTAAGGGATGCTAAAGCTCACCCGAAAACTCCTAGAAATGATTAAGAGGCTTTGGTAGAAGTGGCAGTAGGATACAACAATAAAAATCTAGAAAAAATAAGAGCCTTTCTTTACACCAACAAACAAGCAACTGAAGAGAGGACTACAAGGAGACCTTCCCATCACAATAGCTCAAAAACAATAAAATACCTAGGACAAACCTAAACCAAGACACCAAGGATCTCTACAACAAAAAATATTTTAACCCCTGAAAAAGGCAAATTGAGAGGAAGGAGACATCAAAAGATGGAAAAACCTCCCATACTCAATGGATTGGGAAATATATAGTAAAAATGTCCATCCTACCCAAACTATGTACAGATTTTAATGCAATCCCAATCAAAATCCCACAGAATTTCTTCACAGGCTTGAAAAAAGGAAGTCCTCAATTTCATTTGGAAAAAAAAAGAACCCCGAATAGCCAAAGCCGCGCAGCGAAAAGAGCAAATAAAGGGGGGATCAGTTTTGGGTATACCAACATCAAAACTATATTACATGGGCTATCAGTCATAATAAATACAGCCTGGGTAACGGCCCAAAAAAGACCAGTGACCAAATGGAATAAAAACTGAAGATCCAACACCTGAGCCATACATTGTCAGCCACTTCATATTTGCAAGGGGGGCCAAGAAGAGACAACATAGGAAAAAGGAAAAGACAGCATCTTCAGCAAGTGGTGTGGTTGAACACAAATTGGATCACCACTTGTAGAAAGAATGAATAAACCCCTACTTCTCACCTTGTACAAACTAGTCAACTCCAGAAGGACCAAAGACCTCAACGTGAACCCCAAACTCTGGAGGGTTTGATCGAGGAAACTTGGCAGACAGGACTACACGACATAGGTGTAGGAAAAGCTTCCTAAATCAGACAGCAGCTGACACAAGAAATAAGATCAACAAGTGACAAATGGGACCCTCATTAAACTCAAAAGCTTCCTGTACATCAAAAAAACAATAAAGGATGTAGTGAAGAGAAAACCCACAGCGGGGAGGAAACTTCATGCAGGGACCCATCTGACAACAAAGCAATTAATCTCCAGGAGTATACCAAGCACCTAAAAAAACAAGAGAAAAGAAACAAATGAAACCACTATAAAGATGGAGAAAGAACTGAATAGGACTTCACAGAGGAGGAAATTAGAGATTGGCCAAGCAGAAACATCTTAAGATGTGTCAGCATCTCTACTGATAATTAAGGTAATGCAAATTAAAAACCACCTTTGAGATATCACACTTACCCAATAAGACTGGCTAGGTCAGAATCAGAATGATACCAAGTGTGGAGAGGTTGTGGGGGAAGGGGAAACACTCATCCATTGCTGGTGGGAATGTAAACTTGTATAGCCACTATGGAAAGCATGTTAGGGGTGGAGAGGGAGAGAACCCTTAGAAGCTCAAAAATGAGCTCTTCCATTTGGACCCAGCTTCATACCACTCCTGGGTTATACCCACAGACAAATCTCTACTTGCAAAAGATACATGCACAGCTATGTTTATTGGCAGCTCTGTTCACATAGCAAAAGGCTGGAACCAGCCCAGGTGCCCCCCAAACTGATGAGTGGATAGAGAAAAATGTGGTTTATATACAATGCGTTCTATCAAGTGGTATAAGCGGGACAAATCATGAACTTTGCAGGTAAATGGATGGAGCTGAATGGAAGGGCATTATGTTAAGGAAAGTAGCACAGTCCCCAAAAAAACAAATGACAAATGTCCGGCCTCATATGTGGGATGCTAGTACTACTAGAACCCCAGATTTACAATATTTTCATGGAGAGGGATGCATAGTAAAAGAACAACACAGAGGGACGTATAGCAAAGAAAAAGACCAGAAATTGTGAATTGGGAATGGGGGAGGGGGTGGGAGAGGGGACACGGTGGGGTATATTCGATTTATGCAATAGTTTAATTGACGGCTTCTTCAACAAGTACCCAGTTTTGCCCCTAGACACTGTTCTACAGGGACATGGTGGTTTTTATGACTTAGTAAAAGTGAATATATGTGTATATTAAAACAACATTGGTTTGACAGACTCTGATAAAAATGAATAATGCTACTTGAGTTAAAGGAGAATTTATAAATCAGCTGTGTTTCCACATTTGTTTACATAAAATTTGTAGAGCCATAACTTTGGGATTGGCCACATACAACTGTTCCTTAGTTTCTCGTGTTGACAGTATCACCTTGATAGCATTTCTCTTTTAAGATGATTTAACATCACATTAATTTTGCTTTCCCGTTAATCATATATAGTCACCCACACACATGGGTGAAATTTGATGAAATCTGAGCCTTGATTCCCCCCTATAGTTATGTATACTCAACTGTCTTCTAGTACTCATGGTAAAACCAAAGGGTGGTGGTCCGATAGACATGAAACTTTTCAAAACCACTGCAAATCAAATCTTTAAAACTAAAACACAGGAAAGATTTGTGGGTTCTACAGGTACAATGGTCACCAACTTAATGGCTGAGAAGAAAAGATAACAGCTTTGCATTGTAGTAGGATGTAACAAGAAAGTGCCAACTGAAAGGTTGACCGTCTGACTCGAAAGGAAGAAAAGCCTCAGATTTCATAAACTCGAACCCCTCTGTGGAATCCTACATGTAACAACTTATTTATAATGAGTCCTAATGAAAACTTACCTTCTAGGTTGCTGAAAGGTTTTGATATGAGAGACTTTCTTGCCTCCCCCCCAGAACAAGGAGAAATATGACAGATGAGATGGGTTGCCTCCCAACTGTAAATTGGAGGAACCAACTATTATAAGAGGTAATCCTACTAAAAACCGGTAAAACTGGCCTTCTTAATTGACTACATAGACAAAGAACTATGAAAAGGGCTCATTCTCTTTCAGATCACCAAATTAATACTAAAGTTCCTCTTAAAACTATTCACTTTAATCAAGATATATGATAATACAGGAGCTCTGACATCCAGAATGGATTATCTACCAAGAGATGTTGGCACGGGGATCAAGCCCTCCACAAAAGTAAAGGCTCCGTGCCTCTAAACTGGGATACCTCAAGAAGAGAAGGCGATTAAGGCCCTGCTGTCCGAAAGACCTGACTTAACATGGGAAAGATGTTTGAGACCACACATGCAAAGTGTACAGATGGCCCGTGGAATAACCAGAGAGTGTACCAAAGACCACTAAACCAATAAAAGCAAATACGGTTCTCCTTGAGTAAGCAAGATTCCACCGTCAGCCACCAGCTACACCTCACCTGCATAGAAATGACTTGCAGCAGGGCAGCCATATGCCTGTATATCCCAGAATCTAATTTGCTTTGGCTCTCTCCTTGGAGAATAAACCCATGGCTGATGCCACAAGCTGACATCCTCTAAGGTGAGGAGATGTTATAACCGACAGTAAGACCCTGTCCATATTAACAGGAAAAAATGTTAATTCATGGATTACGACATATCATCATAAACATTGTTCCTATACCAAAGTAACCTACCATAAACTATTAGTGCTGTTAAAATACCTATATATATTCTATTGCTCTGTGCTTTCATTAGTAGGATCGAAAAGGTTTTCCTGACAAACTTTCAGCCCCTGAAAGAAACACCACAACTGACCAGAATCCAAAAAAACAGCTTCAGAGAGATAGGTGGACTTTTTGCTTCTCATCCACCCTGTGCCCCTTTTCTAAGCCTAGGAATAATCTCGGTAAGAGATGGGCGCTGGTAGAATTGTAAGGGCTGTGATTGGGTAATGGTGAAACTACAGCAATGTAGTCTGGACACTCATTTACAACTTGATTGAAAATACAACACAACTCAGTACCCCCAGCTGGAGGTGGGGCTGTGGGGTTTGGGCACAACAGCCTGCAAATGTTGTTTACATGAAGGATTCCTTGTACCTCATGGGATTTAGTCATCTTATAGCTAAAAAATGAAACAAAACTGAGAAAATACGCTTACAGTTTATGGCGAGAATTCATGATCTTGGTTGTGGGTGTTGGTGGGGAAGGGAAAGTAGAATATGCCTGAACTGAATTGGAAAAGTGATGTAGAAAATGACAAAAAAAAAATCATCAATAAAAAATGCTAAAAAAAAAAAAAAATAAAGGCGTGTCCCTACGCCCAGCTGTGCATTTACATTTTCTCCAGCCCACCTTAAAAAAAAAAAAAAAAAGAGAAAAGAACAACAAGAAAATGGTGGCCCAACTATTGATGCGAATATTATGTAGGTATATGGTGAAAAGAGGAAGGGGGCAGAAAGAAATGCAAAATGTACAGTTCGGAGAGAAAAAGGCCACTGGAAGCTTAGCAACCTTGGAGTCACGATGTGTGCTGGAGGAGAGGCCCTCTTTGTAACCTTGGAGTCACAATGTGTGCTGGAGGAGAGGCCCTCTTTGTAACCTTGGAGTCACAATGTGTGCTGGAGGAGAGGCCCTCTTTGTAACCTTGGAGTCACAATGTGTGCTGGAGGAGAGGCCCTCTTTGTAACCTTGGAGTCACGATGTGTGCTGAAGGAGAGGCCTCTTTGATAAGGAGGTTAAAGCCATTGAAGAGAGGTCTCTAGATTTGCACTGGAACAAAGGAAGGAGTAAGACCATACCCAGAAAAGCCTCCAGCTTTTGAAAGGAAAATATCAGATGGGTTCTCCCCATCAGAGAAAACCACAGCATAGAAAAGCTGCTAATGTGGATGGAGCAGGCCAGGGTCCATCCCCAGCTGGCAGCTGAACTTGACAATGTCACTCCTGCGGGCTTTAGAGACATGAAAAGACGCGAGAGTGAAGGGGTCTTTGGTTCTTCCTCCATGGTTCCAGAGAGCCACCAAAGCTGAGCAGCATACAGCAGCAGGGGATCTCTGCATAAAGTCGGCCCTGCTGGGACATTACCTGAAGCCGTGAAGGTGAGGCCTGGTTCACAGTGGAGACCCCAAGATGCTAAAGCCATGAGACATCTGCCAAGGAGAGAGTCATATAGCCCAAGAGACAGATGTCTGTTACAACTAGCAAATCTGGAGGGGCTGAGCCATCTAAGTCCTTTGTAAGTAAAGTCCCGGAAGTAGGACATGGAGCTACTGGGTTTAGTGTTTTCCCTGCTGGTTTTCAGTCTTGTTTTGGTCCAGTATTTCCTCCGCATTCCCTGATTCTTCCCTTTTTGGAATGGGAACGTGTATTCAGTTCCATTGTGTGTAATTTGTCTTTTGACTTTATAGGTGCTTACAGTTAACAGTATTGTGGGAAAATCATGAGATCAAAGCTAAAGTTAGGTGAGAAGGAATTTATTCATGCTAGTGGGCTCCCACCAGTGAGCTAACCCACTAGTGTGGGATGAACCCCAGATCTTCCATATAGAGTCAGGAGCTTGACTGAGCTCCCAGACTCTTTATATGTAAATGTGGGTAGACTGATGTGTAGAGGGATGGATGTATGGAGGGATGGATGTATGGATGGATAGATGTGTGGAAGGATGGATGTATGGATGGACTAATAGATGATTGGTGAAGGTACGGAAGAATAGGTAATGTGTTTAAGGACAGACTTGTGGATAGGTGGATGTATTAATGTGTGGAAGGATGGATGCGTGAAGGATGGATGTGTGAAGGATGGATGTGTGAAGGATGGATGTGTGAAGGTTGGATGTGTGAAGGATGGATATGTGAAGGATGGATGTATGGATGACTAGGTGTGTGGAATTATGGATGTGTGGACGGATGAATGAATGTGTGGAAGGATGGTTGTGTAGACAAATGCATGGACATGTGCATGAATCAATATGTGGATGGATAGATGTGCACAGGGATGGTTGTGTGCAGGGACGGGTGTTTAGATGGATGAATGGATGTGAATGGATAGGTAATGTAAAGATGTGTGCATGGATGGATGGAAGGATAAATGTATGAGTGGATGTATGTGTGGATGGACAAATATGTGGAGGGATGGATGTGTGGAAGAATGAATGGATGCATGGGTGGGTGGAAGGTTGGATGTTTCAATGGATCTGTGCATGGATAGATCTGTAGATGAATGAATAGGTGATGGATGGATATACAAATAGATGAATGTGTGGATGAATGCATGGTGGAATGGATGTGTAGATGAATGGATATTTGGATGGATTGTGTGAAGATGGATATTTATTTAGATGGATATGTGCATGAATGGATCTGTAGATAGATGACTAAGTGATGAATGGATATATGGATGGATGGATGGATGGATGGATGGATGGGTGATAAATGGATAGATGACTGATGAATATGTGGAGGGATAGACGTGTGGAAGTTAGAATGTGGGATGAACATTTCAATGGATGGATGTGTGGAGAGATGGATATGTGGAAGGATGGGTGTATGAATAGGATAGATAGATGGCTGTGTAGAAGGATGGATGTACATGGATGGATGGATGGATGGATGGATGGATTTATGGAGTAATGGATGAGTTAGATAGATGGACGTGTGGAAGGAAGTATGTGTGGATGGATGAATAGATGGATGGATGGATAGATGATAGATAGATAGATAGATAGATAGATAGATAGATAGATAGATAGATGTGTGGAAGGAAGTATGTGTGGATGGATGGATGGAAGGATGGAAGGATGTACGGATGGATGTATAAGTGGATGGATGTGTGGATTGATGGATGTGTAGAAGGAAGTACTGATGGATGTATAGATTGATTAATAGATGGATTGATGTGTGGAGAGATTTGTGGAGGGGTGGATATGTGTCTGGCTGGACGAATGTGTAGATGGAAGGGTAGATGGTGGAGAGATGTGTGGGTGAATAGTTGTTGGAAAGATGGATGGTTTGTAATTGGACAGATTCAAGGGAAGGTGTGTAGTTGGGCACAAAATGAGGCAACTCAAAATAGAGAAGGAACAGTGTTTGGCACCTGGGTGTCTGAGGACTGAGTGAGTGGCTATCATCATCTCCATCACTATCGGCAGGCTGCAAGACTCTCTGAATGCCACTTGGATGGAGGACTGGAGTGAGATGTCATGTCCTGCCTATGTCCATGAGCAGCTGTTAGGGTGGTCCTCTTCATGTCTAAAACCATCTCTGCATTTGGTGGCTTTTGCCGTACCCCACCCAGCATGGATCCTGCACACATTGGTACTTTGATGTTTTTCCAACAGGGTTGGGCAGGAGACATTGCAAGCAACCTACAGACTGGGAGGTAGCTGTGGAGAGGTCACCATTGCGGGGATGTGGCAGAATTTCCAGACATGGTAGACTCCACACAAGACATCTCCTACATGGTATATATGCCTGAGGATTCCAAGGCTCAGAGAGGGAGATGCTGAGCTACACAGCAGGGACACAGTCCACTCGGCCTGCATGTGGGAAACTTAGCCCTGGGAAGCAGAGGAAACTTAGAGGTGACCCAGGGACATGGGTGGGCAGGACTCCAGCTTGAAGTGGATGCTCCATGAATGCCATGTTTCCTTGACGTTGGATTTAATGCAGAAAGTCTCCTGATCTCAGAGAAGCCACTGGGTGCCAACTCTCACTGAATAGCCATTCCTGTGAGCCACTATGGGAGATTACACTGTGGTGGAGGTAGTGCCCTGGGGAGCTGGTGGCACACAGTAGTAAGCCCCAGAGGGTGTGGTGCTGCCAATGACCTCTGCCAGGCCTCAAGTAACTTCTCTCCAATGGAGTTTTCACTGGACATCGAGCACAGCCCAGAAGGAATAAGAGAGCCAAGGAGAAACCCCTTGTCAACTGTACACAAAGACAGTCTGCATGCTAGAAAGCCATGGTCTCCTGAGGCCCGCCCAGCCTTGGAGGGCCCTGTGTGACCCAGCGAACTGTCAACTTCCTGTTGGGGTTTTTGTGGGTGAGATACACTCATGTGAGCTCCATCATAGTCTGGTAGCCGTGGAGGCGGGTGTGCTACACACACTGCAATCCCAGCATTTGGGAGAACATAATTCTCACAGCACCTTGTCAGGTGTGAGCTCATGAACCTCCATTTTATAGAAGGAAAATGAGCCTCAGAGCATTCAAGATGAGCCCAGGGTCTCCAGGTCCTTGAAAATGAAGCTCTGGTGCTGTTTCCACTGTGCTGTCACCCCCAGAATCTGTGGGTCCCATCCCAAGTACAGCAGATGGAAGTGCTGCAGGGTTAGGCCTGTGGAAACAGGAGGGTGGGAGGGAAGGCACCTTTCAGTGGAGGCTTCCACCAACTTGCTGAGATTGCTGTCTAAGGACTCAGTTTCCTCATGCATGACACAGTGCCAGGAAGAGACTGAAGTGTATAGTGCCTGAAGCTATTTGGGACTGGGAAGTCATTAACTCCAGGGACTCTGAGGACCAGTGCCACTGGCCCGTCCCTTCTCTGCAGGGGCCTAGCCACTCCCACCTCCAGGGGCACCCAAGAGCCTCTCCCACCCCAAGTCAAACAGACCTACCCAGCTGCCTCAAATACCATGCAAATCACTGGCAACAGGGCAGAAAACCCAATTATTCTCAGCTGTTACACTGCTTAATTTAATAATTCCAGCGAGTTGCTTGAGTCTGTGCTGAGAAAAAAATGCATGTCTGTGTCACTGCATGCACTGCCAGGACTGTCCACTCTGACGTGGTCATCGCCTTCTAGCCCAGTTTTCCAGGAAGAGAGACCACAAGCATGACAGAGAGGGTGGGGACAGCCCTTTGCATGACAGGCAGGGTGGGGACAGCCAAGTGACCAAGTGACGGGATCTAGCCTGAAATCTGAATTCCAGGACAGAGTCTGGGGAGAGATGGCAGAAGCAGATCACAGGGGATGTGGCACTCTGTGGGTCCCCATGACCTGTGGGGTGTGTGTGTGAGTGTGTGTGTGTGTATGTGTGTGTGTGTGTGTGTGTGTAGGCCAGAAATCAATGTGTTGGTGTCAGGTGTCCAGGGAGCCCTGGGATCCTCCTGCTCTGTTTGCCAAGCTGGGATCATAAGAATGAGCCACACCTGGCTTTTTAAGCGCGTGGTGGTGATGGAACTCAAGCCCAGTCCCCGACCTCTGTTTAAACCCATAAAGTGGGTACTACAGAGTGCACAGAGCTTAGATCAGGGACTTCCCAGGACCACTGAAGCACAGGTAGGAGCCGGGAGCTTCAGGCAGGCTGATTGTTGGATAGATCAATCTCTGGGTTGTTGGATAATTATTCCGTTGGTTTGTTGTTAAATCATTGTCTTGTGTGGCTGTTGGGTTGGAGTCACCCTGCTACCTGGTATTAAAGATGGGCCTGTTGCCACTGTGAGACTTGAGTGCACAGAGTTTAGATCAGGGACTTCCCAGAAGCACAGAGTACTGGCAGGCATATTATACCCCCCACTCCCCCCACCACCACCCTCCCAACCCACCCCCCGCCAACTGGAATTGCTGAGAGAGTGTCCAGGTGCAGAACCTTCAGAACAGAAAGGGAAGAGTGAGTTAGACTTCCAATATATAAACAAAATTGAAAGCCTGAAACCTAGACAAGTCAACACTCCATAAACAAAGAGAAAAAAAAGGGCATCTGAAGGAGGCAAGCAAAGCAAGCCTTCAACACAGTGAGAAGACATTTGCAATTTGCATCAGAATACAGGCAAAAAGGGAAACCCACATGCCAGGGACATGACGAAGGGACAACATGGGAAAGGTGCAGGATAATTCCACGCCAAGCTCTACCAACCCTATGGGAGATTCCTACAGTGGGATCCCCATGGGGCTGACCCAGGACACAGATCTTAGAGGAACAATTGTAGACATATTCAGAGAAATCAAAGAATATAAAGAACAAGTCAGAGAACTAAGGAGAGAGAATGAAAAACTCAAGAAGGACCTAGAGGGAGACAATGACAAACTTCAGAAAGAACTAAAGGGAGAGAATGACAAACTCCAGAAAGAAGTAGAGGAAGAAAATGACAAACTCCAGAAGGAAATGGAAACACTGAAAAAGGAAGCCAACCAGCGAACCAAGGAGCTACAAGAAGAGATTGAGAAGCTCCAAAAGGAAGTGGAAATACTAAAGAAATCACAGGCTGAAATGAAAAAGGAAATAGAACACTCATCCAGTCAAGAGGAAAGAAATGGAAAAAGCCTCAGAAATAGAATGGAGGAAGCAGAACAAAGAATATCAGACCTGGAAGATAACAAAGAACAACTAAAAAGCTCAAGTAAAGATTATGAAAAATTTAAAAATACACAAAAGTGGAACCACCAGGAAATATGGGACATTATGAAAAGACCAAACCTCTGCATCGCAGGAATAGAGGAAGGAGAAGAATCCGAAGAGAATGGTATTGATCAGATCTTCAACAGAATAATAGACGAAAATTTCCCCAAACTAAAAAAGATAAACCCAGGGCTGGAGAGATAGCCTGGAGGTTGAGAGCATTGAATGCTCTTGCAGAGGACCCAGGTTTGATCCCCAGCACCCACATGGTGGCTAAGAACTGTCTGTAACTCCAATTCCAGGAGAACTCCAGTTCCAGGGGAATCTGAGACCCTCTTCTGACCTCCGCGGCATTGCATGACACGGGTGCACAGACCTACATGCAGACAGTACATTCATACACATACAAAAACAAAAATAAAATTAGAATAAATAAATAAAATAAAAAAGATAAACCCATAAAAATACAAGAAGCACATAGAACTCCAAACAGACAAAAATTCCCTGTGCCATATCATAGTTAAAACGCTAGACACCCAAAACAAAGACAAAATTCTGAAACCCACAAGAGAAAAACAACAAATTACATATAAGGGGAAATCTGTCAGAATTACAACTGACTTCTCAGTGCAAACAATAAAAGCAAGAAGAATGTGGAGCAAAGCATTCCCAGTGTTAAAGGACTATAGATGCCAACCCTGGTTACTCTACCCAGCAAAAATGTCGATTATAGTTGAAGGAGAGAGAAAAATCTTCCATGACATAAACAAGATGAAAGAATATATGTCCAGAAAACCAACCTTTCAGAGAAAAGTTGAAGCAATTCAAAGGACAGAAGAGAGGAGCACCTATCCCCAGGTACCTAGAAAGAGAAATTAATAAAAACATAACTGCAGAAGTAGAAACTGAGACTAAAAATGCAAATGGATAATAAGGTGAAAAGAAGCAACATCCATCTTTCAATTATAACCTTAAATATTAATGGGCTAAACTCCCCAGTCAAAAGATATAGACTGGGAGATTGGATTAGGAAACAGAACCCATCTATATGCTGTCTATGAGAAACCCATCTCACTCTCAAGGATAGGCACCAACTTAAGGTGAAGGAATGGAAAAAAATATTCCAAGCAAATGGTACCAAAAAGAAAGCAGGTGCTGCTATTTTAATATCAGACAAAATAGACTTCAAAGTAAAAGAAATCAGAAGAGACAAAGAGGGCCATTACATCTTTATCAAAGGAACATGTTCTAGTTTGTCTTCCATTGCTGTGACAAAACACTCTGACCAACACCAACTTGGGGAGGAAAGGGTTTATTTAGATTACATCTCCTGAGTCACAGTTCATCACTTCGGGAGCCCAAGGCAGGAACTCAGGGCAGAAACCTGGAGGCAGGAGCTGAAGCACAGGCCATGGAGGAATGCTGTTCACTGGCTTGCTCCCCTGGCTCATGCCCAGCCTGCCTTCTTATACGGTTCACAACAACCTGCCCGGGGTGGCACACCCATAGTGGGCTGGGCCCTCCCACACTGCTGGACCATCAAGACAATACTCCCCAGATGTGGCCACAGGCCAATCCAATGGAGCCAATTCCCCAATTGAGGCTCCCTCAACCCAGGTGTGTCAAGTTGACACTAAAGCTATCCAGCACAGAACAATTGACCATGAAGATTTCACAATCATGAATATATATGCACCAAACTCTAGTGAACCAAACTTCATAAACAAAAAATCTCCAGACCTCAAGCTAGATTACCAAGATACTCTCATGTAAGGGACTTCAATACCTTACTAAGTCCTTTGGACAGATCAACCATACAAGAATAAACAGAGAGACATCTGAACTGAATGATACAATACACCAAATGGACCTCACAAGACATCTACCAAATAGTCCACCACCAAATACCAGAGCATACACTTTCTACTAAGCACCCCATAGAACCACTCTCCAAAATCGACCACATACTCAGACACAGAAAAAAAACCTCAACAAAATACAAAATATTGAAATAATTTATGGCATTCTATCAGACCACAGTGCAAATAGAGCTCAATATCAACACAGGATAAGCCCATCCAAAAATATCTCAATAACACATGGAGACAAACAACACTCTCCTGAATTGTGAATGGGTCAAGAGAAGAAACTAAATAAAGAATAAAAGCATTCTGGAATTGAATGACAATGACAATTCACAACAAAACCTATGGGATACTATTAAAAGCAGTCCTGAGATGGAAGGATTATAAAGCCCTGGGTGCCTACGTTAGAAAATAGAAAGAGCACAAGTGAACATTCTAACACTACAGCTAACAACACTTGAGAGACAACAACTTATGAACCCTAAACACAACAGAAAGGCAGAAATAAACAAAATCAGAGCAGAAACAATGAAATGAAACAAAGAAACAAAAATACAAAAAATCCAATTAACTTCAAAAAGTGGTTCTTTGAGAGAATAACAAGATAGGCAGACCTCTAGTCCAGTTAGCCAAAGAAAGAAAGAGCAACTCCAAAGTCAATAGAATTGATGAGAAGGGGAACATCACAACAGACAAAAGATTCAGACCAATCATAAGGAATACTTCAAAAACCTTTACTCTGCTTAAGTGTTGAACAACCTAGAAGAAAGGATGAATTACCTGAAATCCTGGAATTCACCAAAGTTAACCAATGAAGAGACTGAACAGCATTAAACTAGACCCCATATAATATGAGAGAGATTGAAGATGTAGTAACGAACCTCCCAACTAACAATAAAGCCCTGGTCCAGATTGGTTTCATCGAAGAATTCAAAAAACATTAAGAAAGATCTTCTATAACCATATTAGCTTCATAATGGCTTCCAGCAAAAGGATCATAGCAGAGAGAAATCCTCGCCAAATTTCTTCTATGAGCCAAGCATCACCATATATCCAAACCAGGCACTAGTATACAACCAAACAAGGAGAGACTAAGACCCATCTCACTTAATGAACACAGATGCAAATAATTCTAAACGAAAATACTTCGCAAGACTGACATCACAGGACCCCACCAAAAGTATCCTATCTCATGACCAAAATTGGCTCGAGTCATACCAGAGATGCAGAGATGGTTCAACATACGAAAATCAAAAAATATAAAACAGCATATAATGGCACCTAAAGACAAAAACACACGATCATCTCAATTGATTGCAGAAAAAGCCTTTGCACAAAGATCCATATCCTTTCATGGCTTAAAGTCCTGGAGGGAATTGGATTTGAGGGATCATTCCTGCTGCAATGGTAATCACAAGCCATCATACAAGGAAACCCACGTCCAACATCATCCTAAATTGGAGAAGACGAGACAGAAGCCAATTCCCCTTAATAGGTAGAGAACTTCCGGCAACTCTGATCCTCGTCACCCATTGTCTTCAATTACAGTGTCTTGAACAAACTTCTAGGGAAGTAAGGCATAGAAATGTGAACTAAGGAGTATAAATTTGGAAAAGAGGAAAGAAAAGGCTAAAAAAACCGTTGCTGATGATATGAGTTTACCTAGGCGATTGCTAAAAACACTCCCACAAGAAAGCTCCTAGAAACAACGTGATTAAGAGGTTTCAGAAATGTAGGCAGGATCAAAATAATTAACCTAGAAAAATCAAGTAGCCTTTCCTTACACAACAACAAGCAACTGAAGAAGGTTACAAAGACACCTTTCCCATTCACAATAGCCTCAAAACAGTAAAATACCTAGGAAGATAACAAAGATCTCGAAAAAAAAAAACAAAACTTTAAACCCCTGAAGAAGGAAATTGAAGAAGACATCAGAAGATGGAAAAACCTCCCATGCTCATGGATTGGGAAAATTAACATAGTAAAAATGTCCATTCTACCCAAACTAATATACAGATTCAGTGTGATCCCAATTAAAATCCCCAAGAGTTTCTTCACAGGCTTGGAAAAAAAGTCCTTAATTTCATGTGGAAAAACAAAAGAACTTGAATAGCCAAAGCAACCCAGAGTGAAAAGAGAAATATGGGGGGATCTCTATACCAGACTTCAAACTATACTATAGGGCTATAGTCATAAAAACAGCTTGGTACTGGCACAAAAACAAACCTGTTGACCAATGGAACAAAACTGAAGATCCAAACTTGAGCACATACAATTTCAGCCACCTCATATTTGACAAGGAGGCCAAGAAGATACAATGGAGGAAAGACAGCATCTTTAGCAAGTGGTGTTGGCAAAACTGGATCACCACTTGTAGAAGAATAAAGTTAAACCTCTACCACTTGCCCTGTACAAAAGTCAACTCCAGATGGTTCAAAGAACTCAGCATGAAACTCAAAACTCTGAAGGTGATAGAAGAAAAAGTTGGCAGCAGCCTTCAAGACACAGGCATAGGAAAAGACTTCCTAAATCAGACAGCAGCTGCGCAAGAAATAAGGTCAACAATTGACAAGTGGCACCTCACTAAACTCAAAAGCTTCTGTACATCAAAATAAACAATCAAGGAAATGAAGAGAAAACCCACAGAGTGAGAGGAAACCTTCACTGCAGATACATCTGGTAAAACATTGATTTCCAGAGTATGTAAATTACTCAAAAAACAAAGAAGAAAGAAAACAATTGAGTCACTCAAAAGATGGAGCAAAGAGCTGAACAGAGACCTCACAAGTGAGGAATTAGAGATGGCTGAAAAACATCTTAAAAAATGTTCGAGGCTGGAGAGATGGCCTAGTGGTTAAGAGCACTGACCGCTCTTGCAGAGGACCCAAGTTTGATCCCCAGCACCCACATGGCGGCTGAGAACCGTCTTTGACTCCAGTTCCAGGGGAATCTGACGCCCTCTCCTGACTTCTCCGTGGCATTCCATAACATGGGTGCACAAACCTACATGCAGACAGTACATTCATACACATACAAGAATAAATTAAAAATTTTTTAAATATATAAAAAAACAAAAGTGTTAAAAAATATTTTAAAAGTTCAATGTTGCTAATAATTAAGGAAATGCAAATGAAAGCCACTTTAAGATATCATCTCACTCTGATAAGACTGGCTAGAATCAAGAAAACAAATGATACCAAGTGCTAGAGAGGTTGTGGGGAAAGGGGAACACTCATCCACTGCTGGTGGGAATGTAAACAGCCACTATGGAAAGCAGTGTGGAGAACCCTTGGAAGACTCAAAATGAACTTACCACCTGACCCAGTCATACCACTCCTGGTATATACCCACAAGACTCATCTTACCGCAGAGATACATGCAGAGCCATGTTTATTGAAGCTCTATTCACAACAGCAAAAAGCTGGAACCAACCCAAGTGCCCCTCAACTGAGGAGTGGATAGCAAAAATGTGGTACATCTACACAATGGAGTTCTATGCAGCTGTAAAGAAAGATGACATCATGAACTTTGCAGGTAAATGGATGGAACTAGAAGATATTATGTTAAGTGAAGTAACACAGTTCCAGAAAAACAAACGACGAATGGTATCCCTCATCTGTGAATGCTAGCACCAATTACCTAGTTGTATGTAATGCTTGTGCAGGGCTCCTTGAGCTTTTGTCCAAGTAGTTGGGAGTGATGCATATTGAAAAGAACAACAACAACAACAGAAAAGACTGCGTCAAAGAACTGACTGCAACGGTGAATCTGGTGGGGTGGGAGGGTTGGGAGGGGGGCACGGGTATATATTCAATTAATGTATATTTAATTGATGTGAGTTTAACAGGTATCCAAATTTGCCCAAACTTTGTCTACATATTATATGGTATTTTAGGACTTAGTAAAAGTAAAAAAAATGTCTATATTAAACAACATTGGTTAAAAGGTTTTAATAAAAACAGTAATATATTTAAGCTAATTGGAAATATAAATTGTTGTCCACATTTGTTTTGCTTATAATTTGNTAAAGAAAAAATAAAAAAATAAAATGGGTACTACAAATCATCATTCATAGTCATTAAAGAAAAAACATGATAAATAGCGACCATGAAGAAAGTGGGGGTGGGGAGTTCTCATGCCTCTACATCAGCATACAGGTGAGCCTTGATTTCTGTCAGGCTAAGAATCCATTATTTGAAATCCCAGGGACCAGCAGTGTTTGGACTTCAGATTGGGGGAATATCACACAACTACATTGAGACATTTGGTCGATGGGATCCCCAGATAAGCACAGAATTCAGAGTTTCATCCACATCATATTCCCATGGCCTGAAGGTCATTTTATATGGTATTTTTAGCACACCTGAGCTTTAACTGGGACCTGTCATTTGAGGCCAAGTAAGATTTTTACACCTCTGGCCTCAGGTCAGTGCTCAAAGATTTCTGGTTTGAGGATAGTTTGGATTTTTTTTTTTTTTAATCTTTTCGAGACATGGTCTCCCTGTAGCCTCAGCTGTCCTGGTACTCACTCTGTAGACCAGGCTGGCCTTGAACTCACAAAGATCTGCGTGCCTCTGCCTCCCAAGTGCTAGGATTAAAGACATGGGCCACCACGCCCTGCTAGTTTGGATTTTTAACTTTAGCTTAGGGATGCCCAATCTTTCTGTCCTTTGTTGTGTAGTTTATAAATCTAAACACATTTGTACACACAAACAATATCTCACTCTGTGTAATAATTTAAGTTTTATTTAACTTCAAAATAACTTCAGACTCATGAAAGTGTTGCAAGAAAACTTAGTGTTGCTGTGCACCTTTTACCCAGCTTCCCCCCAAACATAGTCTGTGTTGTCGTAGCACAGTCAGGAAGTCCCTGGTGCCACATGACCTCTCCTTTTCACAGTCTGTACCACTACCTCACCCTCCTCTGAAGGCGCAGGGTTTTGTTTTAGACTTCCTTTTGAAGTCGAATTCTGGTTCTTCTCTTCCCACGGGACTTGGCCTGTGGACCACTCCGCATCTGTAATACGCCCTCTGAGATGGGACACTCACTTTGTGGGAGGGACTGTCTGTGAATCAAATGGTACTGCATCCAGTGCTGTCCCTAACTGATTTGTTCCTCCATATCCCATAGGCTTGGGGTGGTACCTGACAGGCCTAGGAACCAGAGGAAGGTGGCTACAAACTGGAACTCCCAGCTTCCTAGCTCCCAAGAACTGAGGTGATTCATTTAAAATCTACTTACTATATTTAAAGTTTATAGATAAAAATTTGGTTTGAAGAAAAGTGAGAATTTTGGATTTTTTTAAATTTATTATTTTTTATGTGTATTGAGTGTACTGTCTACATGTAAGTTGGTGCACCCCTGTCATGCAATGCCATGGAGGTCAGAAGAGGGCATCAGATTCCCCTGGAACTGGAGTTCAAGACGGTTCTTAGTAGCCATGTGGGTGCTGGGAATTGAACTCAGGTCCTCTGCAAGAGCAGTCGGTGCTCTTAACTGCTGAGCCATCTCTCCAGCCCCAAGAATTTTGGATTTTTTTTTAATTTTTTTTTTTATTTCTGTATGTGTATGATGTACTGTCTGCATGCAAGTTTGTGCACCCGTGTCGTGCAATGCCGCGGAGGTCAGAAGAGGGTTTCGGATTCCCCTGGAATTGGAGTTCTCCTGAAATTGGAGTTTCAGACGGTTCTCAGCCACCATGTGGGTGCTGGGGATTGAACCCGGGTCCTCTGTAAGAGCGTTTAGCCTCTAGGCCATCTCTCCAGCCCCGAATTTTGGATTTTTTTAAAGGACTTCCTGATTCTAGATAGCTACTAAAATTCCATGGTCTAAGGAGGGCCCTTCCCCACCTATTCTCCTGTGTTAGAAATGCAGATCACTTCTAACTGGTTACTAACACTATTGACTGTGAAGGGAACATAGTTATGCAGCTCTTCCTATATACTGTCTTCCTAAGATAAATATTTTAAAGCAGAAGTTTAGGTTAATTGGGAAGGTCTGATCTACGACTGAAGGTGTGGGGACACCTCTTGCAGAGGTGGGACGGGTGTCGCATAGGGTTTATCTCCATGCTCACACTTGGGTTATTTTCCAAATCCACCCCCAGTTGGTTATGGTGGGAAGTTTTCTTCCCATTTTACTGATGAGAAAACTGAGGCTGCAGATACTGTACCTGCCTCCCTCAGGCCCCAAGGTCCTGGTAGAACTTGCTTCGAGGTTCTAGCTGCAACTGGCTTCCTCTTCTCCCTCCTCCCTGATCACCGCAGAGATATAGACTCAATCTGGAAGCCATTTCCAGGCCGGTTTTGAACCATAGCATAGCCTCTCTCTCTGCCTCCTTTCTCTAATGTGTAAACAGGGAGCAAGAGTGAAGCCTGG
The DNA here is from genome assembly GCA_009823505.1 of Rhizomys pruinosus. Lineage (NCBI taxonomy): Eukaryota > Metazoa > Chordata > Mammalia > Rodentia > Spalacidae > Rhizomys > Rhizomys pruinosus. The sequence continues at coordinate 962,889 of VZQC01004573.1, read as the reverse complement.
GACTCGTGACTGGGGAAATGCACTTTCCTGCAGAGCATGGATCCTGAGAAGTGACTTGCTGTGCTCTTAATCATTTGCAAAAAGCCTCCCTCAGATGGTCATGTCGGGGGTTAATTTAAGACACATTTTACCTGACCACCTAAGTACCTACTTACCCCATCACAGCCCCAGACATTTAGTAGACCCCTAGTGTATTCCAGGCCTTCATAAATATGGCACCCCTTCAGTCCTGCACTCCTGTGTGAGGGGGAAATGGCTATGATGCAAAAAGTGAGGGTAAAGGGCCCCCATCTCTCACAGATACCTCTCATTGGCTGGGGCTCCCTGGGAGACATGTCAAACTGAGGGGTGGGAGCAGTCAGGATGTGAGTGGGCCATGGAGCAAGAGCCTGGGGAAGCAGCTGCCCCCACAGGCCAACGCCACCCGTAACCCTGTCCCCTCTCCAGACTCCTCCCAGGACCCAGGCTGAGGGTCAAACCCTGCTTTAGCTCTGTCATTATCCCATCAGCTGGGGGTTGTCATTAGCCCCCAGCGCTGAACAAAGGCCCCTGGCCCAGGCGGTTGGAGCCACCGGGCTAATTAATTGGATTAATGGCAGAGTAGCTCACAGAGGCTGTGGGGTCCCTTCAATGAGCTCCACGCCAGTCCCCCCAGAGTCACCGGGATAGGAGAGGCAAATTGAGTTAAAATGGAGGAGATGGTGGCATTCATTAGCCCGCCCACCCTCTGAAGTCGCTGGTTAATATGCAAACTACTAACATGCAAATCAGCACCAATGAAAAAGAAAGTGTAAGTCTCCTCCCCTTGTTTTGGAAACTGGGTCTCTGGCAGCTGCTTCCTGGGAGAGGTGGAGGTCTGGGGAGAGGGAGCTGGGGCTCAGAGTCAGAAATTAATTAAAAACGGTGGCAGAAGCTCTGCACACCTTTATCAGGTACAAACATCTGTTAGATTTCATGAGGCCACTCATGCCAGGCTCCAGGGACATCTTGGAGGGCCCTGGGCTTGACTATTCCTATCCCGCTGCCTTCTTGACAGGGACATGGGCCAGACAAGAGCTCACTGTAGAAAATGAGGAAGCAGTTCTTGTTGAAGTTTCTAAGCAGAGGATCAGAGGCCAGAGCAAAGTCCCAGCTGAGAGTCACCTCAAGCCTGGGCTCTGTGTCCAAGCAACTGCTTCCTGGGTAAAGAAGTGTGCTCATTTTTAAATCAGTTTATTTCTTAATCAATGACTGTGACATGCTTTAAATATCAAAAGGAAAGAGGAAGGAAGGAAGGAAGGAAGGAAGGAAGGAAGGAAGGAAGGAAGGAAGGAAGGAAGAAGGAAGGGAGGGAAGGAGGGAAAGAAGGAAGGGAGGGAAGGAGGGAAAGAAGGAAGGGAGGGAAAGAGGGAAAGAAGGAAGGGAGGGGAGGAAGGAGGGAGGGAAGGAAGGAAAGAAGGAAGACACAGAGGAAGGAAGGGAAAATGAAGCAGAAGGAAAGTCTACCATTTCTAACCTGTCTGTGTCCTGGTCCCTTAGGTCCCAGAATCAAAGATGCCACTGGCTGCAATGACCCCTTCCTGGAGATAGGGACCTGAGCTGTCTGCTGACTTGGGGTAGCCTGGGCCTGCTCACACAAGGACATGTGGGCTACAAGTACAGGGTAGCATTGAGGGCCTACTTTGCCCATGACCTCTCCAAATGAGGGACCAGGACTCACGTTGGCATTGGGAAAGCAGATTGTAATCCCCATACTGCTTGTCAAGGTGGCCTGCACTGAGGCAGCCCATCAGGGAAGCTCTGTGCTGGTCCCTGTAGGCTCATGTACCTGGTCACTTGGTGGTGCTGGTTAGAGAGGTTATGGAACCTACAGGAGGTGCAGCCTTGTTAGAGGAAGTGTGCCATGGAAGGCTCTCTCTCTCTCTCTCTCTCTCTCTCTCTCTCTCTCTCTCTCTCTTTGCTTCCTGTGTGCAGTTGGGATGTGGCTCTCAGCTTCCTCCTCCTGACCCCTATGCTTTATGCACTCTCCTTCAGCCTCTCAGCTGAGCTGAGCGAGTGGCTGAGTCTATTCTCCACTGCAGTTGTTATCAGCTGCTGAGTGGAGCTCTTGCCATGCCTTCCTGTGCCAGGACAGGGCAGCTTGGAGGGGACTGCTCAGCCAAGTTTTTGCACACTCAAGAGGGCTCACAGTGGAGTGTGGAGACATGCTGAGACCAAATCACATGCAAATCACATGCAAAACACTGACTGTGAGCAGTGTTTGAGGAGGCCTACTCCTGTTCCCCAGGTCTGCAATTTAGATTATGAACCCACTTTAAGGGTTCCTAAGCATTAGTGATGGGTGAGGGCGAGGTCTGCACTCATCAGGGCAGAAGAATTCAGCCCCAAACCTTCTGACTTCAATCCCAGCCTCCTCCATTATCTACAGGAAGCATATCCACTTCTTCCCTCTCCTCCATTGCTCTTTAACTTCCTTCTCAAAGGGCAGGCTCATCCATCCTGCACCCACCTGCCCTTCCTGTTCCTAGTACCAGTGCAGCACGTGGCCTGTGCAGGTGCCCAGTGAGTGTTTGAACAATGCATGGATGGATGAATGGATGAATGGTTGAGTGTATGAATGAATGTATGTATGTATCTATGTATCTATGTATGGATATATGATGGATGAGTGAATGGATGTATAGATGATAGATAGATGATAGATAGATAGATAGATAGATAGATAGATAGATAGATAGATAGAGTAGTTAGATGGATGGAGAGAGGGATAGATGGATGGGTGGACAGATGGTTAATGAATGGATGCATGTATGTGTAGCTAGATGGGTGGATGGATAGATGAGGGAATGAATATCTGTGTATGTATGAATGTATGTATACTGATATGGATAGATGGATGGATGGATAGATGGATTAGCATATGGATGGATCAATGGGTATGTGGATGGATGGATGAATGGATGAATGGATAGCTGGCTGGTTGGCTGGCTGGCTGGCTGAATGGATAGATGGAATTATGGTCATTCAGATAGGCAGATGTCTGGTTGTATAGATGAATGGTGATGAATGACTGGGTTGGTTAGTCAGTGCGTGGTTGGTAGCTAGTTAGTTGGGCAGATGGATAGATCAAGTGCACAAGACAGTGCATCTTTGAGATTATATGGAAGTTGATGTTAGGATGATTCTGGCAGCAAGGCCCTCGAGTCTTGACCCTGAGCAGACTTTCCCACCAATCCACTCCCCCCAGCTCACTGCCTGGGAGAGTACAGCATCACATTAAACACTCCACAAGCCCTACAGAAAAGGTCCAACTTCATGGAGTCCAGGGTCTGCTAATGGCAGCCAAGGACGGCTCTTGTTTTCCCTCAGTGCCACTGAACAAGACCTGGACCTGTCCCTCCACGCAGTTTTGTGATGGGATATCGTTCTCCTGCTGAGCCACTGCTGGCTGAGCCAGCAAACAGTCCCCTGGTTATTTAAAAAACTCCTAGGGCCGGGCGTGGTGGCACTCGCCTTTAATCCTAGCACTCGGGAGGCAGAGGCAGGCGGATCTTTGTGAGTTCAAGGCCAGCCTGGTCTACAGAGCGAGTTCCAGGACAGCTGGGACTACAGGGAAACCCTGTCTCAAAAAAAAAAAAAAACAAAAAACTCAAGGGGCAGCAATAGATCACTCCTCACAGCCCTAGATAGCCTCAGGGGGCGGGGCCAGAGACCTGGAGCTAGAGGTAGGTACAGACAGAGCCTAGCATGTGGCAGGAGACTCTGCTCTCAGACCGCAGATAGTTGTGGTCGTTCCCACCTCACTCTGAATGGTGTCCCCTCTGCAACCCTGGGGACTTCAATGTAGTCAAGAGAAAAACACACAGCAGGGAGCCAATCCCTTGCACCTAGGCTCCTAGGACTCTTAGAGCCTGGCCTGCCTCCTCCTCTATGGGGGAACAACGGAAGCAATGCCCCATCGGCCTGTGTGTACTAGGTGACCAAGAAATCCAACACCAGGGCTGAAATGCTTGGCAGAGAGGAAGTGCCACTGATTACAACCTGGCCTGGAGGTCAGGATAAGATGGATTCAACCTCAGAGAGCAAGGGGCAGACCAATCCCCTAGACTCAACCCTGGTACCACTCAGTAGAGATGTGATGGCCGGAGGCTTGTGCAGGAGGCCGAATTTGGTTTCGTATTCGTGGACGATGCTGTTGCTGGTTTGTGCTGTAATCTGGGTGAAGTCACCTTTCATCATTGACTTTAGTTTCCCCGTCAGTAACAGGTGTTCACTTTATTCTCCAGCTGCCCCATGGGGGGAATCTCCAAACCCGAATAAAATCAGGGTGGCAGCAGACTCTCAAAGCTGCGAATGCATCCAGAGAGAAGGGGGGGGGGAGCTCAATGGACAGCCAGAGCCTGTCTCAGAGGATGGACTGGACTTGCCCTGTGGAGGTCGGCAGGTTGCTTCCTTTAGCTCTCTTACAGAAACAGTAAGATACATGTTGGAGGTGGTCGAGAAGGTGTGGTTTTCCAGGGTTGGAGGCAGACCCCAGAACTCCCCTCCAGTCGTGGAGATGTCCTTTGCCAGCTATGAGAGGAGGGGTGCGAAAGCCCTCCGTGCTCTCCATCCTTTAACGCACTGTGCCCCTCAGAAGTCTGTTCATAAGCAATGTGATGAATGAACGAATGCACGCATGGGAGGATGGATTCGTGAACAAGTGAATGTGTACCTGCAAGTCTGTTGGCGTTCAGGGGAACCTGGGTTACACAAACGTTTTCAGCAACTTAGAGGCAGCATTTAAACGAGTTACCTTGAAGGTCCCAGAGGTGTACCCCATTACACAGAGGTGGAAACTGAGGCTCTGGAAGCTCCAGACAGTCACCAAGTGGACTCTGACTGCAGTCCCACCCTCCACCTCTGCATTTCTTCTGCAGCCCCACACAGACTCCATCTCTCATTCCAGCACAGACGCCCAGGTTGAGCACTGTTTTCCCTGGCACAGTCCCGGGAGCCATGCTGGGAGGACAGGCTGCCACTGCCGCCCAGGCCCAAGCCCCAGGCCCTTACTTTCCTCTCGGTGTAATAAATACATTTTGCGGAGCGTGGTGGCTCACGCCTTTAATCCCAGAGGCAGGTGGATCTCTGTGAGTTCAAGGCCAGCCTGGTCTACGTAGAGAGCTCCAGGCTAGCTGGGGCTATAGGGAGACCCTGTATCAAAAATATCAAAAAAATACATTTTAAGAGAAGCAGATGCCCAAACAGCTGGACAAGAAGGGGCAGGCATTCAGAGAGGAGTTTGGTCTGTGAGAATCTGTCTCTCTGCCAGACACTGGGCAATATGGTGCTGCCAGCCAGGCTTGGGTCCAGCTGTCTGGTGAGTGTCTTGTGCCCCTGCTTGCCACTCTTTCCAGCCCAGGCCTCTGACCTTTGGTGTGTTGATGTGGTCCAGCTGTCAGCAGTAAGCAGGCCTGGGATGCTGAGGGTGGCTCCATGCAGCCAGTGAGACAGTAACACAGGACAGTCCCAGGAGCCAGGGCCTGGGTTAGAGCTATGGAGAGTGCCTTTCTTTTCTGCCCTTTCACCCCAGCCCCAAATGTGGTGCTTGTGATGACTGGCCAGCAGCTGAGGGGTTACCTGAGTAATGGGTCACCAAGTTTCTCCTTGCTGCCCTTCAAGCCAGTGAGATCCTCAACCCCCCCTTCTTTCCCCCAACCCATATACCTCTGCCCATGGAATAAAACAACTAGCATATATAAGCAGCTGGCTAGTGTTAGCGCAGGGAGCAGGACACAGAGCAGTCAGCATGTGACCCAGATTTATGTTCTCTCAGAGATCCAACAGGACAGAAATGATTGTGCCCATCCAGTGGATGAGAAAGTGGAGGCTTGCTGTGACTGCAACATCTCCCAAAGGCCCATGAGGGCTTGGTGACCAGTGAGCTGCTGTTAGAAGGGGTGGGACCCTAAGAGGTAGAACCTCATGTGAGACAGTGAGGTCATTGTGGGTGTGTCCTTGAGGGGACAGTGAGGTCATTGTGGGTGTGTCCTTGAGGGGACAGTGAGGTCACTGTGGGTGTGTCCTTGAGGGGACAGTGAGGTCGTTGGGGGCGTGTCCTTGGGGGACAGTGGAGCTCTGGCCTCTTCCACTGTCTCCTTTGCTTCCTGGCCGCTATGAGGTGAGCAGCCTCTTCTGCAACAAGCTCCTGTATGACACTTCTCAGGCTCCAAGCAGCAGGCCACCCAAGGACACTGAGAGTGGCAGGGAGCCCTCCCTCACTAAAAGAAGATGTCTTGTGTATTTTGTCACAGCAGATGGGGGACACTCATGGGCCCAGATTGTGGCTTTTCACCTCTGTCCACAAATCCAGCTACTTCTAAGAACAGACAATTTTATTTCTTCTTCATGCTCCTGTCTCACCCTCACCTTCTCTATGGTCCCAGAAGAAGAGATGCAGGAACATGTCTGTGTGTTTCTTGGAGAAGCAAAGTGAAGAACCGTTCCTGACAATTTGCCCCCGTAGTGAACATGGCACCATGACCCACCATGTAACTGGCTTTCTCATCAGGAATGTGGCTCTATTGTTCTTTCTGTTGTCCCTGAAAGATTGTTTTAAGCTTGGAAACTCAAGAATTCTGCATCTAAACTCTGTCTCTCCATGGATCCCTTGTGGCAGAAATAGCATGAAAATGCTTGATCTGCTGTGTGGACTTCCTGTCGTGTGACTGGTGGGACAGGAGGAAAGCTGGTTTCCCTGAAACAGTAGTAATTATCTTGCTGCTTAGTGGAAGGGCTGTACCAACACTGTGTGGCCCCTCTGCTCCATCCCCCGGGGGAGGCCGTGGAGCAGGCACTGGCCTGCCTGGACTCTCTTGCAGCTAGTTGTCTGGATGCCGCATCCCTCCTGCTCCTCTGGTGGGAGATCCAGAAGCTGGTGCCATGCCAGCTGTGGGGTATGTGGGGTGTGTGACTATTGCTGCAGCCGCAGACAATGCAAACTCACTGTGCCTACCATGTAAAGACATCCTTCACTGCCCTGATTCGGGGGAAACAGGAGGCAATGAATTAGACACTCATCAGCTTTCTACACCTGCTGTGAATTTGGAGGCATCTGTGCAGGCACCTGGGTTGCATGTTGCTCCCGAGTCAGCTTGGGATGGGCTTCTGCATTCAGTGCTTCCCGAGGGCTTGTCTTGCTGTGTAGACACCCTTCAGGTCCAAACACTTAGGTTGATTTTTTTTTTCCAGCAAGAGCCTGAACTGATACCCAGAGTGAAATAGGAAACCCATTCTGATCTCTGAGATGTGTTTTCCACTGTAGACAGTCACAGAGGGGCTGGAGTGGAGGAGAGGATGATGAGCTTCCCACCCATACAACACCCTATGGGAGACTCTGTTCCGTAACGGAGCACTTCCGAGGGTTTTTCCTGTCATTGGCTGGCACGTTCTCTCAGCCCAGCCCGTGGCAGAATCAGGAACCCAAGAGCCAGCCAAGGCCTGGGGAGAGAACTGAGGTCAGGAGCAAGGGGAAGGGTGGGGCCTCCTGTCCTTCAGTTCTCTCCCCTGCCCCTCCATCGACATGTGACAGCACATTGGCATGCTGCCATGCAGGACCAATGCACCCTGTCCTACCTCACCAGGAGTGGAGAGCTTACGGGGCACACCAGGAGTGAGCTCCACCTTGACTTTTCTTCAGGTACAGAAATCAATGCATCAGTCAGGGCCTCAGAGGCCAACCTAAACAGATCATGGGGACTGTCACGAGATCAGGACACTGCACAGATATCTTAAAGCAGGTACAAAGAGGCCAGAGTGGAGGGGACTAGGACTGCAGAAGCCACTGAATACATACACCTGGTCAATCAAGATTTCACTGAGCACCTGTTCTTGAGTTGATAATACTCAGGATTGAGGAGCAGAGATGGGGGGAGCATGATCAGTGTTGATTGAGGATGTCAGTAGACCTATGGAAGTCCAGAGAAGTCAGCAGAATCAGCTGGGGCACCCAAGGAAGACTGTGGGCAGGAAGCAACACCCACCAAAGACTTAAAGAATTATAGACTTATTTTAGGCCATGATGGGTTGTAGGGTGAAAGCAAGAGAGAATGGAATCCATCTAGAAGGAACAGCCATGGTTCTGAAGCTCATCTAGGAGGAACAGCCAGGGCTCTGGAGTGCATCTGGAAGGAACAGCCAGGGCTCTGGAGTGCATCTAGAAGGAACAGCCAGGGCTCTGGAGTGCATCTAGAAGGAACAGCCAGGGCTCTGGAGCACATCTAGAAGGAACAGCCAGGGCTCTGGAGTGCACTGTAGAAGGAACAGCCAGGGCTCTCGGCAGTGCATCTAGAAGGAACAGCCAGGGCTCCGGAGTGCATCAGAAGGAACAGCCAGGGGCTCTGGAGTGCATCTAGAAGGAACAGCCATGGTTCTGAAGCTCATCTAGAAGGAACAGCCAGGGCTCTGGAGTGCATCTAGAAGGAGCGCCAGGGCTCTGGAGCTGCATCTAGAAGGAGCAGCCAGGGCTCTGGAGGCATCTAGAAGGAACAGCCAGGCCTCTGGAGTAGCATCTAGAAGGAACAGCCAGGGCTCTGGAGGCATCTAGAAGGAACAGCCAGGGCTCTGGAGTGCATCTAGAAGGAACAGTCAGGCTCTGGAGTGCATCTGGAAGGAACAGCCAGGGCTCTGGAGTGCATCTAGAAGGAACAGCCAGGGCTCAGGAGTGCATCTAGAAGGAGACAGACCAGGGCTCTGGAGGTGCATCTAGAAGGAACAGCCAGGGCTCTGGAGCTCATCTAGAAGGAGCAGCCAGGGCTCTGGAGCGCATCTAGAAGGAGCAGCCAGGGCTCTGGAAGCGCATCTAGAAGGAACAGCCAGGCCCTGGAGGCATCTGAAGGAAACAGCAGGGCTCTGGAGTGGCATCTAGAAGGAGCAGCCAGGGCTCTGGAGTGCATCTAGAAGGAACAGTCAGGTCTCTGGAGTGCATCTAGAAGGAAGCAGCCAGGGCTCTGGAGTGCATCTGAAGGAACAGCCAGGGCTCTGGAGTGCATCTAGAAGGAGCAGCCAGGGCTCTCTGCCATGAAGGAGACCAGGGCTCTGGAGCGCATCTAGAAGGAGCAGCCAGGGCTCTGGAGGCATCTAGAAGGAACAGCCAGGGCTCAGGAGTGCATCTAGAAGGAACAGCCAGGTCTCTGGAGTGCATCTAGAAGGAACAGCCAGGCCTCTGGAGTGCATCTAGAAGGAGCAGCAGGGCTCTGGAGTGCATCTAGAAGGAACAGCCAGGGCTCTGGAGTGCATCTAGAAGGAACAGCCAGGGCTCTGGAGTGCATCTAGAAGGAACAGCCAGGGCTCTGGAGTGCATCTAGAAGGAACAGCCAGGGCTCTGGAGTGCATCTAGAAGGAAGCAGACCAGGGCTCTGGAGGCATCTAGAAGGAACAGACCAGGGCTCTAGGAGTGCATCTAGAAGGAACAGCCAGGGCTCTGGAGTGCATCTAGAAGGAACAGCCAGGGCTCTGGAGTGCATCTAGAAGGAACAGACCAGGGCTCTGGAGCTCATCTAGAAGGAACAGCCAGGGCTCTGGAGTGCATCTAGAAGGAACAGCCAGGGCTCTGGAGTGGCATCTCAGAAGGAACACCAGTCTCTGGGGTGCATCTAGAAGGAACAGCCAGGGCTCTGGAGCACATCTAGAAGGAACAGCCAGGGCTCTGGAGTGCATCTAGAAGGAACAGCCAGGGCTCTGGAGTGCATCTAGAAGGAACAGCCAGGGCTCTGGAGTGCATCTAGAAGGAACAGCCAGGGCTCTGGAGTGCATCTAGAAGGAACAGCCAGGGCTCTGGAGTGCATCTAGAAGGAACAGCCAGGTCTCTGGAGTGCATCTAGAAGGAACAGCCAGGGCTCAGGAGTGCATCTAGAAGGAGCAGCCAGGGCTCTGGAGTGCATCTAGAAGGAACAGCCAGGGCTCTGGAGTGCATCTAGAAGGAACAGCCAGGGCTCTGGAGTGCATCTAGAAGGAACAGCCAGGGCTCTGGAGTGCATCTAGAAGGAACAGCCAGGGCTCTGGAGTGCATCTAGAAGGAACAGCCAGGGCTCTGGAGCACATCTAGAAGGAACAGCCAGGGCTCTGGAGTGCATCTAGAAGGAACAGCAGGGCTCTGGAGTGCATCTAAGGAGCAGATGAGTGCATCTAGAGCAAGTGCTCTGAAGACAGCAGGGCTCTGGGTGCATCTAGAAGGAGCAGCCAGGGCTCTGGAGTGCATCTAGAAGGAACAGCCAGGGCTCTGGAGCACATCTAGAAGGAACAGCCAGGGCTCTGGAGCATCTAGAAGGAGCAGCCAGGGCTCTGGAGCGCATCTAGAAGGAGCAGCCAGGGCTCTGGAGTGCATCTAGAAGGAACAGCCAGGGCTCTGGAGTGCATCTAGAAGGAACAGCCAGGGCTCTGGAGTGCATCTAGAAGGAACAGCCAGGGCTCTGGAGTGCATCTAGAAGGAACAGCCAGGGCTCTGGAGTGCATCTAGAAGGAACAGCCAGGGCTCTGGAGTGCATCTAGAAGGAACAGCCAGGCTCTGGAGCATCTAGAAGGAACAGCCAGGCTCTGGAGTGCATCTAGAAGGAACAGCCAGGGCTCTGGAGTGCATCTAGAAGGAACAGTCAGGGCTCTGGAGTGCATCTAGAAGGAACAGCCAGGGCTCTGAAGTGCATCTGGAAGGAACAGCCAGGGCTCGGAGGCATCTAGAAGGAGCAGCCAGGGCTCTGGGTGCTCAGAAGAACAGTCAGTCTCTGGAGTGCTGCAGAAGGAACAGCCAGGGCTCTGAAGTGCATCTGGAAGGAACAGCCAGGGCTCGGAGTGCATCTAGAAGGAGCAGACCAGGGCTCGGAGTGCATCTAGAAGGAAGCAGACAGGGCTCTGGAGTGCATCTAGAAGGAGCAGCCAGGGCTCTGGAGAGTCATCTAGAAGGAACAGCCAGGGCTCAGGAGTGCATCTAGAAGGAACAGCCAGGGCTCTGGAGTGCATCTAGAAGGAGCAGCCAGGGCTCTGGAGTGCATCTAGAAGGAACAGCCAGGGCTCTGGAGTGCATCTAGAAGGAACAGACAGGGCTCTGGAGTGCATCTAGAAGGAACAGCCAGGGCTCTGGTGCATCTAGAAGGAACAGCCAGGGCTCTGGAGTGCATCTAGAAGGAGCAGCCAGGGCTCTGGAGCGCATCTAGAAGGAACAGCCAGGGCTCAGGAGTGCATCTAGAAGGAACAGCCAGGGCTCTGGAGTGCATCTAGAAGGAGCAGCCAGGGCTCTGGAGTGCATCTAGAAGGAACAGCCAGGTCTCTGGAGTGCATCTAGAAGGAACAGCCAGGTCTCTGGAGTGCATCTAGAAGGAACAGCCAGGGCTCTGGAGTGCAATCTAGAAGGAACAGCCAGGGCTCAGGAGTGCATCTAGAAGGAACAGCCAGGTCTGGAACGCATCTAGAAGGATCAGCCAGGGCTCGGAGCAACATCTAGGAAGGAACAGCCAGGGCTCTGGAGTGCTCTAGAAGGAACAGCCAGGGCTCTGGAGTGCATCTAGAAGGAACAGCCAGGGCTCCATGAGTGCATCTAGAAGGACAGCCAGGGCCTCTGGAGTGCATCTGGAAGGAACAGCCAGGGCTCTGGAGTGCATCTAGAAGGAACAGCCAGGGCTCTGGAGTGCATCTAGAAGGAACAGCCAGGGCTCTGGAGTGCATCTAGAAGGAGCAGCCAGGGCTCTGGAGTGCATCTAGAAGGAACAGCCAGGGCTCAGGAGTGCATGTAGAAGGAGCAGCCAGGGCTCTGGAGTGCATCTGGAAGGAACAGCCAGGGCTCTGGAGTGCATCTAGAAGGAACAGCCAGGGCTCAGGTGTGCATCTAGAAGGAGCAGCCAGGGCTCTGGAGTGCATCTAGAAGGAACAGCCAGGGCTCTGGGGTGCATCTAGAAGGAACAGCCAGGGCTCTGAGTGCATCTAGAAGGAACAGCCAGGGCTCTGGAGTGCATCTAGAAGGAACAGCCAGGGCTCTGGAGTGCATCTAGAAGGAACGCCAGGGCTCGGAGTGCATCTGAAGGAAGCCAGGGCTCTGGAGTGCATCTAGAAGGAACAGCCAGGGCTCAGGTGTGCATCTAGAAGGAGCAGCGCCAGGGCTCTGGAGTGCATCTAGAAGGAAACAGCCAGGGCTCTGAGGAGTGCATCTAGAAGGAGCAGCCAGGGCTTGGAGTGCATCTGAGGAGCAGCCAGGGCTCTGGAGGCATCAGAAGGAACAGCCAGGCTCTGGAGTGCATCTAGAAGGAACAGTCAGCTCTCTGGAGTGCATCTAGAAGGAACAGCCAGGGCTCAGGAGTGCATCTAGAAGGAACAGCCAGGGCTCTGGAGTGCATCTAGAAGGAACAGCCAGGGCTCTGCAGCACATCTAGAAGGAACAGCCAGGGCTCTGGAGCTCATCTAGAAGGAGCAGCCAGGGCTCTGGAGCGCATCTAGAAGGAACAGCCAGGGCTCTGAAGTGCATCTGGAAGGAACAGCCAGGGCTCTGGGTGCATCTAGAAGGAGCAGCCAGGCTCTGGAGTGATCTAGAGAACAGTCAGGTCTCTGGCGTGCATCTGAAGGAACAGCCAGGGCTCTGAAGTGCATCTCTGGAAGGAACAGCCAGGGCTCATGGAGCTGCATCTAGAAGGAACAGCCAGGCGCTCGGGATGCATCTAGAAGGAACAGCCAGGGTCTGGAGTGCATCTAGAAGGAGCGCCAGGGCTCGGAGGCATTAGAGGACAGCCAGGGCTCAGGAGTGCATCTAGAAGGAACAGCAGGGCTGCTGGAGTGCATCTAGAAGGAACAGCACAGGGCTCTGGAGTGCATCTAGAGGAAGCGGCCAGAGGCTCTGGAGTGCATCTAGAAGAACAGCCCATGGGCTCTTGGATGCCAACTAGAAGGAGCAGCCAGGGACTCTGGAGTGCATCTAGAGGAACAGCCATCGGAGCATCTAGGAACAGTGGTTGAGTCATCTAGAAGGAACAGCCAGGCTCTGGAGTGCATCTAGAAGGAACAGACAGGGCTCTGGAGTGCATCTAGAAGGAGCAGCCAGGGCTCAGGAGTGCATCTAGAAGGAACAGACCAGGGCTCTGGAGTGCATCTAGAAGGACAGACCAGGGCTCTGGAGTGCATCTAGAAGGAACAGCAGGAGTCTCTGGGTGCATCTAGAAGGAACAGACCAGGCTCTGGAGTGCATCTAGAAGGAACAGCCAGGGCTCTGGAGTGCACTACCGGCCTAGCATCAGAGAACAGCCAGGGGCCTGAAGCTAGAAGCCGTCTGGAGCACATCTAGAAGGAACAGCCAGGCGCTCTGGAGTGCATCTAGAAGGAACAGCAGGGCTCTGGAGTGCATCTAGAAGGAACAGCCAGGGCTCTAGGGCCATCTAGAAGGAGCAGCCAGGGCTCTGGCGTTGCATCTAGAAGGAACAGCTCAGGTCTCTGGAGTGCATCTAGAAGGAACAGGCCGATGGCTCCTGCGCATGCTCTAGAAGAGCAGCCATGGTCTTGGAGCTGCATCTAGAAGGAACAGCAGGTCTCTGGAGCGCATCTAGAAGGAACAGACCAGGCTCTGGAGTGCATCTAGAAGGAACAGCAGGGCTCTGGAGTGCACTAGAAGGAACAGCAGGGCTCTGGAGTGCATCTAGAAGGAGCAGCCAGGTGCTCTGGACGGCATCTAGAAGGCACAGCCAGGCTCTGAGCTCATCTAGAAGGAACAGCCAGGGCTCTGGAGTGCATCTAGAAGGAACAGACCAGGGGTCTGGAGTGCATCTAGAAGGAACAGACCAGGGCTCTGGCAGTGCACATCTAGAAGGAGTGACAGCCAGGGCTCTGGAGTCATCTGAGAAGGAGCGGCCAGGGACTTCTGGATGCATCTAGAGGAAGCAGCCAGGGCTCTGGGTAGTGCATTAAGGCGCAGGGAACTGCATTAGAAGGAAAAGCAGCCAGGGCTCTGCAGCACATCTAGAAGGAACAAGCCAGGCTCTGGAGTGCATCTAGAAGGAGCAGCCAGGGCTCTGGAGCACATCTAGAAGGAGCAGCCAGGGCTCTGGAGCATCTAGAAGGAACAGACAGGGCTTGGAGTGCATCTAGAAGGAACAGACAGGGCTCTGGAGGCATCTAGAAGAGCAGCAGGGCTTCTGGAGCCATCTAGAAGGAACCAGCAGGGCTCTGGAGTCATCTCGAAGGACCTCAGGGCTCGGAGTGCATCTAAGGAACAGCCAGGCTCTGAAGTGCATCTAGGAGGAACAGCCAGGGCTCTGGAGTGCATCTAGAAGGAGCAGCAGGGCTCTGGAGTGCATCTAGAAGGAACAGCAGGGCTCTGGATGCATCTAGAAGGAACAGCCAGGCTCAGGGTGCATCTAGAAGGACAGTCAGGCTCTGGAGCTGCATCTAGAAGACAGCCAGGGCTCTGGAGGCATCTGGAAGGAACAGCCAGGGCTCTGGAGTGCATCTAGAAGGGCAGCCAGGGCTCTGGAGTGCATCTAGAAGGAACAGCAGGGCTCTGGAGTGCATCTAGAAGGAACAGCCAGGGCTCTGGAAGTGCATCTGAAGGAACAGCCAGGGCTCTGGAGTGCATCTAGAGGAACAGCAGGCTCTGGAGTGCATCAGGAACAGCCAGGGCTCTGGAGTGCATCTGAAGGACAGCCAGGGCTCTGGAGCGCATCTAGAAGGAACGCCAGGGCTCGGAGTGCATCTAGAAGGACAGCCAGGGCTCTGGAGTGCATCTAGAAGGAGCAGCCAGGGCTCTGGAGTGCATCTGAAGGAACAGCCAGGGCTCAGGAGTGCATCTAGAAGGAACAGCCAGGCTCTGGAGTGCATCTAGAAGGAGCAGCCAGGCTCTGGAGTGCATCTAGAAGGAAGCCAGGGCTCTGGAGTGCATCTAGAAGGAACAGCCAGGTCTCTGGAGTGCATCTAGAAGGAGCAGCCAGGTGGGCTCTGGAGCAGCATCTAGAAGGAACAGCCAGGCCTCTGGAGTGCATCTAGAAGGAACAGACAGGGCTCTGGAGTGCATCTAGAAGGAGCAGACCAGGGCTCTGGAGTGGCATCTAGAAGGAACAGCCAGGCTCTGGAGTGCATCTAGAAGGAACAGCCAGGTCTCTGGAGTGCATCTAGAAGGAACAGCCAGGGCTCAGGTAGCACATCTAGAAGGAACAGCCAGGCTCTGGAGTGCATCTAGAAGGACAGCCAGGGCTCTGGAGCATCTAGAAGAGCAGCCAGGGCTCTGGAGTGCATCTAGAAGGAACAGCCAGGCGCTCTGGAGTGCATCTAGAAGGAACAGCCAGGCTCTGGAGTGCATCTAGAAGGAACAGCCATGGCTCAGGAGCATCTAGAAGGAAGCCAGGGCTCTGGAGCTGCATCTGAAGGAACGACGCCAGGGCTCTGGAGTGCATCTAGAAGGCAGCAGCTCCAGGGCTCTGGAGCGCATCTAGAAGGAACAGCCAGGCTCTGGAGTGCATCTAGAAGGAGCAGCAGGGCTCTGGAGTGCATCTAGAAGGAACAGCCAGGGCTCTGGAGTGCATCTAGAAGGAACAGCCAGGGCTCAGGAGTGCATTAGAAGGAGCAGCCAGGGCTCTGGAGTGCATCTGAAGGAACAGCCAGGGCTCAGGAGCGCATCTAGAAGGAACAGCCGGCCGGTGTGCATCTAGAAGGCGCAGCCAGGGCTCTGGAGTGCATCTAGAAGGACAGCCAGGGCTCTGGGGTGCATCTAGAAGGAACAGCCAGGCTCTGGAGGCATCTAGAAGGAACAGCCAGGGCTCTGGAGTGCCTCTAGAAGGAGCAGCAGGGCTCGGAGTGCATCTAGAAGGAACAGACAGGGCTCTGGAGTGCATCTGAAGGAACAGCCAGGGCTCTGGAGTGCATCTAGAAGGAACAGCCAGGGCTCTGGAGTGCATGCTAGAAGGAGCAGCCAGGGCTCTGGAGTGCATCTAGAAGGAACAGCCAGGTCTGGGGTGCATCTAGAAGGAACAGCCAGGGCTCTGGAGACATCTAGAAGGAACAGCCAGGGCTCTGGAGTCATCTAGAAGGAAGCAGCCAGGGTCTGGAGTGAATCTAGACGGAACAGCAGGGCTCTGGGTGCATCTAGAAGGAACAGCCAGGTCTGGAGCTCATCTAGAAGGAACAGCAGGGCTCTGGAGTGCATCTAGAAGGAGCAGACAGGGCTCTGGAGTGCATCTAGAAGGAACAGCAGGGCTCTGGAGTGCATCTAGAAGGAACAGCCAGGGCTCTGGAGTGCATCTAGAAGGAACAGCCAGGGCTCTGGAGTGCATCTAGAAGGACAGCCAGGGCTCTGGAGGGCTGGAGGCCATCTAGAAGGAACAGCCAGGGGTCTGGAGCTGCATCTAGAAGGACAGCCAGGGCTCTGGAGCACATCTAGAAGGAGCAGCAGGGCTCTGGGTGCATCTAGAAGGAACAGACCAGGGCTCTGGAGTGCATCTAGAAGGAACAGACAGGGCTCTGGAGTGCATCTAGAAGGAACAGCCAGGGCTCTGGACGTGCATCTAGAAGGAACAGCCAGGCTCTGGAGTGCATCTAGAAGGAACAGTCAGGGCTCAGGAGCACATCTAGAAGGAACAGCCAGGGCTCTGGAGTGCATCTAGAAGGAGCAGCCAGGGCTCTGGAGTGCATCTAGAAGGAGCAGCCAGGGCTCTGGAGTGCATCTAGAAGGAACAGCCAGGGCTCAGGCGTGCATCTAGAAGGAACAGCCAGGGCTCTGGATGAGGAGTCTGCTGATGATTCAGAATTGTTCAGAAGTTCTGGGTGAGGAGGGAGGAGAAGTGGGTTGGGACTGACCTCTAGGCCAGTCTAGGGGCAAAAAGGGGAAGGACTGGGGATAGGAAAAGGCCTCAGGTTTGGGCATGGAGCCCAGGGCCTGTGTGTGTGTAAGCACTCTGCAGGTAAGTTCCAGCCCCAGCCTGGAATCTGAGCTTTAATGGCCCTTCCACAGGAGGAAAGCCAGCCTGCAATGCTACTATGGTTTGTCTACAGAAAGCTCTGGACAGCACATTACCTAAGGCCTCACCTCCCTCTAAAGTTGTGCACTATGCTCTCTGCCTTAGACTGGAAGTCCATTCCTGGCGGGCTTTAGAAAGATCGAGCTGCTTTAGGAGGCCCCAAGACCTGCTAGTTAGCAATGTTTGAAAAAATTCCTTGCTCTGGGAGGCTCTTTATTCCATGGGGGACCTTTCCTCTGGGGACCCCCAGCAGAACTCTCCCAGGGAATATGTGACAGGGTCAATAATGAAGTGGAAGGAGAAAGAACTGTACTTCCTGGACTCAAGCCCCCTTGTTTCTGCTGTAGTAAGCAAGATCCAAAAAGTATAAGAAAAGACACTACAGTCTTGCTGTGAGACTGACCTAGTCCAGAGCAGGAGGAAGAAACAAGCCTCCATTAAAGACAGGATACTCAACCAGTCCAGGATAGCTTCATTAGTCATTTCTGTTTCTTCAGAACTGGGTGAGGGGACAGGCAGGTGACAGTCTGCAATGGATGGGTGGATGGGATGATGGATGGATGGATGGTGGATGGCGTGGATGGTGGATGGGATGGATGGTGGATGGATGTGTGATGGATGGATGATGTGGGGGGATGAGTGGATGTGTGGATGGAGGATGGGTGGATGGATGGATGATGGGTGGAGGGTGGATGGGTGGCTGGATGGGTGGATGGATGGTGGATGGATGGATGGTGGGTGATGGATGGTGGATGATGGGTGGTGGAGATGGATGGGTGGATGGGTGGAATGGGTGGATGGATGGATGGATGGATGAGTGGATGGATGAGTGGTGGGATGGATGGATGGATGGCATGGTAGGATTTGGGTGGATGGCTGGATGTTGGTGGATGGATTGGTGGATGGATGGATGCGTGGATGGGGGAGATGGGTGGATGGATGGATGGAGATGGGTGGATGGGTGAGGTGGATGGTAGATGGATGGATGGATGGATGAAGTGCCTGAATGCATGAATGGATGGATGGGTCCTATGGGCCGAATGTGGGCATGTGGATGGATGGATTTGTGCATGCATGGAGAATGAATGGATGAAAATGTGTATGGATGGATAAATGGATGGGTGGATGCACATATTGGTTAGATGACATGGATGGATGGGGTGTTGCATGGATAGATAAAGTAATGGGTGGTGTGTATAGATGATTGAATGGATGGGTAGGGGAGATGGTTAGATGGACAATGGTTGGATAGATGGGGTGGATGGCTGGAGGATAGATGGTTAGGTGGATGGTTAATCGATTGGGTGTGTGGCTAGATAGATAGATGTCAGTACAGAAATCAATACCAAGAATGTTGTTATTGTGGTAGATAGATGGATGTGTAAGTGGGTAGGTAAATAGAAGGATGGGTTAACCAAACACTGAACAGGAGAAATTCTGCTCAGTGCTGAGCAGAGACCTGGTCCTCAGTTGATGTCCATTTCCAGTATGAGCACTAGGTCCATTGTCAGGGTGCTGAATGGGTTATTATCTGAGTTTTCTGTCAACACCATCAACTGTTGTGCCTCTTTCCTTCTCTCTAACACAGTGCTCCCATCTGTAAAGTGAAAGTTCTAGTTCAGGCATTGTGAATGGCTAATTGTGATTTGTCAACTTGACACACCTGTGAACAAGGAACCTAATTGAGGGATTTCCTCCAACAGGATGGCCCGTGGCCCGTCTGTGGAGCATTTTCTTGATTAATCGATTGATGTAGGGGTCAGCCCACTGTGGTCGAGGCATCCCTAGGCCAGGTGGACCTGGGCTATGTAAGGAAGGTGGCTGATCAGAGAAGCAGTAAGCAATTATTAGTCAGTTTTCTGTTGCTGTGATAAAAACCCCAGACCAAGGGAACTTATAAAAGGAAGAGTTTATTTGAGCTTACAATGTGGTTCCAGGGATATTAGAGTCCATTGTGGCGGGAGGTGTGGCGCCTGGATCTGGAGCGGCAGGCCGAGGGTCACATCTCTGAAGAGCACAGGAAAACAGAGAGGGCAACTGTAGACCACAGAGGCTTGTTAAAACTCACTAAGCCTGCCCCCAGTGACACACTTCCCCCAGCATGGCCACACCTTCTAAGACCTCCAAAAACAGCACCACCAACTGGAGACAAATGTCTGAATACTTACAGCCTATGGGGGACACTCATGCAAACCACCACAGCAACGTTCCTTTGTGGTTTCTGCTTCAAGTTCCTGCCTTGAGTTTCTGTCTCGGCATCTTCCTATGATGAGCTATAACCTATGAGATGAAATAAACCCTTTCCTACATTGCTTTTAGTCATGGTATATATCATCACAACACAGAAGCAAACTAGGACTGTGGGAAATTCAGAACTTTGAGCTGGCAAAAGCCATTGAGGACTCGGAGTTTAATGAGCTGTGCGGAAACTTGGAAGACGTACTGAGAGCAGTGCGGACAGTGGAAGTCTGGCTTGTGGCATTTCAGAGGAAGTCTGAGAGTCTCTCAAAGACTCTAATGAGGCTGTTTGTGTGGTAAACTTGAATCAAGAATCTGTGGAAAAGAAAACTTTGATTTATTTGGACAACGGATGAGATGCTGGTTAGCTGCAGCTTAAACAATGATCTGTGATTAATAAATCACTGGTGTCATGAAGGTAAAATCTTCTGGTAAGTATTTCTGCAGACTCAGCACATAGAAGCTGTGCTCCCACGGTCCAGACTTGCACCTTCAGCTGCTGGTCAGATTTGACAGCGTGTTAGAGTCTCCCATGTGAGATGGTAGATTAGAGGTGTCATGGAGGGCAGCTGAGGCTTAGCACTGTGTAGCAGGGTGGCAGTCCTTGCAGAGAGCCCCTGAAAGGCCACTCACTGGTGAAGGTGCAGCTTCAGTTGCAATGAGGACTCCTGTATATTGGAGATGCCAGGACGATGGGATGATCATCACAGACAATGATACATGTGGAGCAGAGCTACCCCAGTCTAGAAGACAAGATCTGTGCTGCAGGTGACAGAGTCAGAGAAGGGCTCACAAGCCCGTTGGGGCCCAGAAGGTCACGAGTGAGTCCCAGTTGTTGTACATTGATCATTTCCGTAATTTGATTTTGTTTATAGCTGTAGTTCCCTCTTGTTTTGGGTTGTGTAGGAGCCCACAGTTAAGAGACTTTGAATATTTTAAAGACACATTAAACTTTTAAAGCATTGGAAGTTTTTAAGACTGGGATTTTTAAATCGAACTATTTTATATTGTGATATGAAAATGAGATTGAGGAGCTAGGACAAGCTACAGTTTAGCAGTGTTGTGTTTGTGTGTCAGGTTGATAAGACATTGTGATGGCAATAACAAGTTGAAACATCTGGGAAGGAGGAACCACAATGCAAGAATTTTCTCTGTTAGATTGACCTGTGGCCACCACTATGGGGCATCTTCCAGATTGTTAGTGGATGTGGAAGTGCCCATCACACCGTTGGTGGTCCCTGGGCAGGTAGGCCAAGGCTATATATGAAAAATAGCTGAGCAACCCTGGGGGAGGAGGGAGAGCAAGCCAGTAAGCAGAGTCTTTAGTTTATGCCTCCAGGTTCCTGCCTTGAGATCTTCCCAAGTGATGCACAGCAAGCTGTGAGTCAAATAGACCCTCTCTTCCCCAGGCTGCTCTGGGCCATGGGGTTTATCACAGCAACAGAAGAGGACTAGGGCAAAGGTCATATGGAAAGGACAAGGACGTGCATGTGGTTTAACAACAAAACAGTGTGTCATAGATCTGTCCATCTGTAAGATACTGGAATTAACTTAAAGACGAAAATCAGACAAACCACCTGTTGAGGGGGCAGAGGCTCCGCTGGCGCTCATGCTGCTGTGCTGGAAAATGCGGCAGTCACCTTGAGAACACATATCCCTCCCGTGGCTCAGCAGTTCAGCGCCTCTCTACCAAGAGGCATAAAAAGAGCGGAACAGAGACTTCACCAGTAAGGAAGTAAAGATGGCTAAGAAACATCTTAAAAAGTGTTCAACATCATTAATAATTAAGGAAATGCAAATTAAAATCATCTCACTCCAATAAGACTAGCCAAGATCAAGAAAACAAAAGACACCAAATGCTGGAGAGGTTGTGGGGAAAGGGGAACACTCATCCACTGCTGGTGGGAATGTAAACTGGCACAGTCACTGTGGAAAGCAGTGTGGAGAACCCTTAAAAAACTCAAAATGAGCCTACCACCTGACCCAGCCATACCCCTCCTGGGTATATGCCCACAAGACACATCCTATTGCAAAGATACATGCACATCTATGTTTATTTCAGCTCTCTTCACAATAGCAAAGAGCTGGAACCAACACAAATGCCCCTCAATTGATGACTGGATAACAAAAATGTGGTACATCTACACAATGGAGTTCTATGCAGCAGTAAAGAAAGATGACATCATGAGCTTTGCTGGTAAATGGATGGAACTTGAAGCAATTATGCTAAGTGAAGTAACACAGTCCCAGGGGGGGAAAAAGGCAAATGGTTTCCCTCATTTGTGGATGCTAACACCAAATCCCCAGTTGGCAGGCAAACTGAGCAACTCTATTATTATATTTCATTGTATCTGAAAGCAACTGTGCTATTCCAATGTGAATCTCTAAATGGGCTCTAGAATTGCCCTACCACTTATATTCACACATTGTAATTACCGTATATGGATGGAAGATATGTAGTCATATTCTAAAAAAAAAAAGAATGTAAAGTTACACATCTTTATACCTGAATGCAAATTTACTGTTAAAATGTGAATCTCTAAATGTGTTTAGGAATCGACCTATAGTTTATTTTCAGAATTTGTAATTTTGACTTATGTGTGGAGTGTATATATGCATATGTTGGAATAATATAAAATAAAAAATTTAAATATTAAAAAATGCATCGTAGAAATGAGTGTTCCTGTTCCTGGCAGCCTCTTTTACAGTAGCCCAATTGGAAGTGGCCCCGGGGTCACTTACTAACACATGAAGAAGAGACCTGGATGGACTTGTATAATCCTACAGTAGAGTGAATAAGACAAATTTCTGGAGCCTGGAGCCAAGAAACCCCATCTCCAAATCTCTACGTTAAGTGAACCTTAGGCCCAAAGCATTCAAATTCTGTGGTTCTCCTAAGAGAGGTTCTAGAACCAATTGCTGGTGAGGATCCACTGTGGTGGTTCTCTGGGACAGTAGGGATCTGGGCCACCCCATATCACCATTTGACAAAGCTGCGCACACAGACCCAAGCTGCATGCATCTCAGTCCACCTGCATGCTCCCTGTGGAAACTGTAGGTGGCTAATAGTGCTGAGTCCCTGGAGCGTTTGCTTAAGAAACTGAGGGTGACATCTGTACCGCCCCTCTCCCAGGGGCTCAGGGAACAGCTCAGAAGACAAGGCAGAAAGCCGGTAAGAGCCAGGGGTCGGGAGGACAGGGGCAAAATGGTGTTTTCTGGACTTGACAGGACACAAGACCTTCACGGGATCAAGCCAGTCAACACACCCACATGGAGGGGGACAGATCACAAGCCACCACCCATAGCTGAGCAGTGTGGACAGTTGATGGTTTCTGGGGGAGGGAGAATCGATTTTCTTTAAAGGTGTGGCCTCTGGTAGGTGGACCATCTTCCAGAGCAGCACTAACTGGACTCAGTGGATTATTAAAGAAAAAAAAACCAGACATGAAGTTGTAAGAGGACCCATTTCTCAGATGATGAAACTCAAGCCAGAAGGTCTTTTCAAACTTGTATTTTTTTAATTACTTTTTTTTATTGATGCTTTGTGTATTTCATACATCATTTTCCAATTCAGTTCAGGTGTATATCCCCTTCCCTTCACCCCACCCCACCCCTACCCATCCCAGATCATGCATTCTGCCGTAACTTCTCTGCATCTTTCTGGGGTTTTTTTTGTTTTGTTTTCATTTTTTTTTAACAATAAGTGATAGTTTGTGAGTACAAGCATCCTTCATGTAAAACCAATTTGCGAGCAGTTGTGCCCAAACCCACACAGCTCATGGGTCCCACCATCCAGCAGGGGGAGCTTGTATGTTCAATCAAGTTGATCAAATGAGTGTCCAGTCTATATTGTTGTAGTTTCACCATTCACCCCAATCGCAGCCCTTACATTCTACTGCGCCTCCTCTTCCGCAGATTGTTCCCTAGGCTTAGAAAAGGGGCACAGGTGGATGAGATGCAAAACAGTCTACTTTCTCTGGAGCTGTTGTCTTGGTCTCTAGTCAATTCTGGCTGTTTTTTTTCATACAAACTTGTCTTTATGAGACCTTCATACTGCGGTTCCTGGTCCTGACTCTCTGTTCTCCACTACCACACTCAGTACCGTAGGACTAGGGGTAGGGGGTGGGGTCCTGCTGCCCTTCAAATCTCACAGAAAGAAGGACTGAGGCCCACAGAGGCTCAGAGGCAGGATTTGAACCCATGTCTTGTGTTGTAAGTCTGAGAAGATGCTCACCTAGGATGCAGTGGTAAAGGGCTGATGAAGACTGAAGCCTGTGGGACCCATGGCTATAAGATTCATTGGTGACAAGGATTTTAAAATCCCCAACTTGCAGTTGAGGGTGGTGCCTGGTGGCTCGTACCAGCACATGGGATTTGAGGGAGAAGGATTGACATGAGTTAGAAACCAGCCTGGGGTATAATCTGCGATCTTGTCTCAAAAAATTAATAATATCAAAAATAATTTTGTGTATTTTTCTGTCCTGCCTTTAGAAAGATAAAGCAACTTTATGAGTCCTTCCCCTCCCCCATCACCCTCATCCCTTACAAAGACTGCCACTGAGCCCCTGGGCACTTGGGCGGAGAGATGCAGCCACCAAGCGCCCACGCTGAGAACGTGGCCAGAGTTCCAAGGAGGTAAAATGAGAGGCAAATGGACATCACAAAGCACCGGCCTGTGCTGGCTCTGCCTCACGGAGCCCACAGTGAAAAAAGGGCCGGCTCAGATTAAAGCCACCAGTCCCACATTAGCCCATCTTGGCCTCACTAAGGCTCATTAAGCCTTGAAAATCCCTTTTACGGTGTTTAGGACGCCTTGGGAGGCCTGGGCTGTGTAAATATTATCCCACCATGAAATCCCGCCACCAGGCCACCGGCAACAAGTGGCATAGGCCATGAATCTGAGTGGGGACCTAGGGGCCAGCAAGGCCTAGGAGCCTGGTCTGAAGGGCCACCTCTTGGGCCTGCTTAATGTGATCTTGGCCAGGAATCAAACACCCTATTGGAGCCACTTGGGGCAGGCCTTGCTGGGGACAGCTGGGCTGCCTCTGGGCCTGCTTGTCTTGGTGTGGCTTCACAGTCCAGGCCCCACTGCAGATGACTGACCCTCTGCAGCCGGAGGCGTCTTCCCTCTGTGCCTCCCGTGGCCACACAGCTGGCCTCTCTCTCCACAACTGATGCGTGGACTCTGCGGCCCAGTGGGGGCCGGATGTCTGCTTCTCTCCCTTCTTGACGTCTGCTCAGCGTATCCTTTTCAGCTGATTTGCAGGCCGTGAGGTTGTAGCATCGGCTGGTGGAAGACTGGGGGGATGGTCTGCGTCCTGCAGCCTGTGGTGCACCCAGTGCTGCAGCCAAGCAGGAAAGAGGTCCCAGCCCCAACCCCTGGAGGCCACGGTCTGGGGACAGGCAACGGTGGAACCCCACATTCTGCTCTCATGGATCTGATAGCCTGACAGTAGGTGCTGGCACTCAGGGTGCTTAGTCCTGGGGACTGGCATGCACTCTACTTGGCAGGAAGTGATCACTCAACTAACACCATCTCTTTCTCTGCCTTTTGGTGGAGCTGAAGTCTAGCTCACTTCAAAGCTGAATGACTTTGGGGAAGTCTCTTTCCCTCTCTGGGCTTCTGATTCCATGTCTGTCAAGGGTGCTGTTCTGAAGATCTGCCTCCTGGGGCTGTAAAGGGGATTTTATACAGAGCTGGTAACGATGAACACCTCCGATGGGTGGGTGCTGGGGTCTTGGTCATTGTAATGTCTAGTGGGGTCAGTGAGTTAGCTTGGGGTCCGCTGTCAGTACAACAGCACTTCAGGAAGCTGGCCTGGGAGGCAAGAAGTGCCCACAATGCCCTTCCTGGACGGGTCAGCAGGCTGCTGTCCGAATGTAGCCCCACCCTCCTCATGGGCTGGGCAAGGTTTCATATTTTTAACTAAAAAGAAAATATCATTTAAACAATGGCTTTAGGTCAGGTGAAAACTATATGATACTCAGTTTCATTGGTGGTGAATAGAGCTCACCAGACATGCACAAGCTGTGTTAGTTTTCTTCTCAAACTGTGACCAACACCTGACCGAGCAGCTTGGAGGAGGAAGCTTCATCCTGGCTCCCAGTCTGAGGGTGCGGCCACCCGGGAGGGCATGCAGCAGGAATGGGAGGAGGGTGGGCACGTTGCGCCCCAGTCAGGGAGCAGGGGGTGAATGCTGGTGCTCAGCTCACTTTCTCCTTTTTATTCAGTCGGAGACCCCAGCCCACAGGAAGGTTCTCCCACGTTCAGGAGGGTCTTCCCTCCTCAGTTAACCCCCTCTGTAACCATCCTCACAGACACGCAGGCAGGCCTGGAGTTGTGCCTCCTGGGAGACTCCAAACGCAGTCAAGTCGTCAGTGAAGACAGAGTATTACATGCTGGCTGTGGCCGCTCCAGGCTGGCTGTGGCTGCTTTGCCTGCTGACAGCAGGGCTGGTTTGTCAGAGACCCCGGCCCTACCCCATATAGGTTCACCTTGGCTCGCTCTAGATGGAGCATGCTTTTCGGACCCCTGTCCTGAGGAAGTGACGTCCCATCTGAGGGCTGAGGGACAGGTGTTGCTGGTGAGGTGGGGCCCATGGAAGGTTGAGGAGGGCTGCAGGTCCTGAGGGAGCTAGCCTGGTCTCTTTAGTAGCCACGAAGCACTGCGGGGTCAGCTGCAAGGGGTCCATCAATTTGGAGAAGTGGGAGCAGCTCCTGTGGCAGAGACCCTCATGCAGGTGAGGTCCTGTGCTCCATGTGCAGCACTTCAAGCAGAAGCAGGGGGGTTGTAGGGACTTTGCTGGAGGGAGTGACACACACCTCTCATCCCAGCACTCAGGGGCTGAGCAGAAGCGTCATGAATTGAGTCAAGGCTGCCCTGGGCTATGTCAAGAGACCTTGTCTCAAAAATAAGCTGTTTGAATGGGCTGGAGATATAGTTCAGGCACAGAGCACCTGCCTGCCACCCAGTACTGAGAAAAAGCAGAATGTGAAGCCATCAACAGTCTATTTAGAGAAAGCCCAGGGAATGTAACGATTCCAGACTTTATTCATCAAGCCTCTATTTGATCCACAGTTGATTTCCTTAAGCCTCACATTCAGTGAGACCAAAACAGACCTGATAGACAAGATCATTAACTCACTTCACAGATTAGGAATTGAGAATTCAGAGAGGTAAAGACACTTAGCCAAGGTCACATAGCAAAGTTTAGACGGCAACTGCAGATGGATCCACTTGCAAATGAATGTTCCAAGGGCATGCCCATAAACGAGGTGTTTCTCTGTTGGTGTCCTGCTATGCCATCAGGCTGCACACTGGAGACAAGAAAAAAATTGTAAGGGAAGCAGGCCAGACTCTAGCACAGGCATTTTCTCAGCCGCTCCTCCTCCATCCCACGCTCTGGATGTTGTATCTACTCTCACAGGCCTGTCTGAAACCCAGCCACACCACTGGGAGGGAGAGAGATACAGGAAGAAGAAAAGCCAGCAGGAGCGGAGTCTGGATGGTGGAGGCGGAGCTGGCACAGTTGGCAGGCTGGGCTCCTGCGGCTGTTGGCCATGTGGAGTAAAGAGGAGCGGATGGATGGGCCTGGCGAGGATGCCTCGTGGGCTTCGGTACAACCATGAGGCATGGGGTGTCCTGCAGGCCCGCCAGCTGCCCGGAAGTGACCATGTGGGTATGCACATCCCTGGGATGTCAGGCAGAGCGCAGAGAAGCCGCTGGGAGAAGATTCTGGAACTTTCTGTGCATCCTGGTTCCTCTGAGGCTCAGCTTTCATGTGCACACAGAGATCTGGGCTCACTGATGTATGGCCACTGGTGCTGGGGATACAGGACAGAGGCTCCAATCCCCTTTCCAGGAAAGCTGGGCCCCCAGGCGAGGACCACTGGCAGGCTCATGACCTGAGTCGGTAGAAGACCCTGCCACAGTCTGGAGTGACTGGTGCAAGAGCAGCCACATCCCACTCTCAAGAGCCGCCTGCTAGGGGATGTTGTGGGCTTGGGGGAGGCTTCAAACTGCAGAGCTTTGCTGGCCACACAGTCGCATCACAGGTAATCAGACTGCAGCTGCAAGTAGGATGACAGGGTGCATGATGGGGACTCAGTGTCCTGGGATGACAGGGTGCATAACAGGGTCTCAGTATCCTGGCCCAAAAGGTGGGGCTGGATCTGACCATGGGCAGAACGGCGTGACCTGCCTCCTGCGGAAAAACCTCCTCAGCAGGGTTTTCCTCCCAGCCCTGCTTCACTGCGCCAACACAGCCCCTCACAGCCCCTCCTGCTCTTCCCCAGACAGGGACGCCAAGAAGACAGAGATACTGCCGGGCCTCCTGGCAAGCAGGAAAGCTTTTAAAAACTCAAAGAAGCGTTTCTTTTATGACTACCTCAGCCTCTGCCCACCCCTTGGTAGAGATTCCAGAATCTCCAGCTCAGCTCCTTCTATTGTGAGGGCAGAGAGGGAGGGAGGCCTGTCCTATCCCTGGTCTAGCTTTTTCAAAGCTCCAACAATATATTTAAGGAGGGAAATGAAGATCCGCCAATATTTACTTGAAAATGTTCATTCTAAAATGTGCATCAAATTTATGCTGTTGTAAATCAATGCATCAAATCTTCATACTCGGTAGGTGTAGCAAGCTCTGCACGTTATAAATAAAATCCACAAGCTCCGACAGCATTAGCATTAAAGTGGGATGATGGAGACGCCACTTCTCCAACACTGGTGCCAGATGACAGGGGAGGGGCGGCTCCAGTCAGCTTCCACTGTGAACAGTCAAGAATGGCAGCCAGCAGAAGAGGCCTGGAATGACTGGGATTTAAGTGAGCTGAATTTTTATTTCTCTTTCTGTCTAAACAACCAAGAACTACTTCATCTTTCTTATTCTAAAAACCTTAACACAAGACTGCCTAATGCAAGGTGCCTCGTGGTGACAATATGGCTGCTAAGATCAGAGTGTCAGCAATCTGTGCTCCCTATAAAGAAAACAGGAAGACAGACTGGTACAGCCATCCTCAAGAGGGAAGAGTGAAAGGAAGAAAGGAAGGAAGGAAGGAAGGAAGGAAGGAAGGAAGGAAGGAAGGAAGGAAGGAGAAAATGAACTAAGAAAACCCCTCTAAGAATCCCTGCTTGTGTTACATCAGGAAACTATATATAAGGGAAGAAGAGAGTGACATGTCTTCCCCGAAGGCAGCCTACAGAGGTTAGAACACTGGCTGTTCTTGCAGAGGACTTAGTTCAGCTCCCAGCACCCACATGGCAGCTCTCAATGGACTGTAACTCCAGTTCCAGGAGATCCGATGCCCTCTTCTGGTCTCCTTGAGCAATCCACTCACATGCCCATATGCACACACAGTTAAAAAATAAAACAAATCTTAAAAATACAGTAGGAGCCAACTGCCGTGGGTGGAAGACGAGCAGGCAGTACGGGAGGGCACCACTGGCCCATGAAGTCTGCTGTCTAGCTGTACAGTTCCAAAGGACAGAATGTTTTTTGAGACAGGGGTGTTGTTGGGAATGCCATGTGTCATCACAAGGCTTTGCTGCTTAAATTAAGGCTTTGGTTTGACCAGATGCCACTTAATCTGCTGACCCTGGCAGTGAGGTATGGGCATAGGCCATCTGCTGTGCAGGAACTAGACTGGAAATTGAGAGTCAGTGACTGTGGATTAGTTACAGTGACCGCCAGCACTGGGGACAGGGAAGTCCCTGCCAGGGTCTGGGGACGTGTCTACTCATGCACAGGGCTCGTGCTGATTGCACCCCAAAGCCCCCAGGGCCACTGTGCTGTGTGGCCTACAGAGTCCCCTGCTGTGTGCTACTCTGACCCTCAGCACAGTCCCCTGAAGCTGCACCAGGAGGCCTTGCCTGCGCTCACCAAGCTTATGGCTTCCACCTGTGCCAACTCAGGCATGAGTCACATGGAAGATACACTTCGTTTGAGAGGTGAGGGGTCCGTAGGTCAGAGAGGGGAAGCCACTTGATAAGGGTCACCCCGATTATAAAGATTATAAAGATAAGAGCTGAGACCCCTCTGACTCTAGCATGGAGCTCTGTAGGCCTGGGTCGGCCTCCACTAGCACTGATAGTATGGCTCCAAGAGGCAGGGCCGGGTCTTTGGGCATCACACCAAGGGAGATTCTCAGGGATCCAAAGATCTTTGAGCACCCAATGGGGTCTTTGGGGCAACCCAGAGCACACTGTCCATTGTACCTGGGAAAGAGGGAAGCAATCAAGAAAAAAACAAAGAAACAACAGTAGAGGACAAGGCTGATTCTGAAGACCACGGTTACAGCAGAAACCAAGCAGAGTTTCAAAGCAACAAGAGCAGAGCATATCCAAGATTTAGTGCTGTGATAATGGAGATGACAAAGGTGCTGCTGATGGTGATGGTGATGATAATGATGGTGAAGATGATGATGGTGATGATGATGATGATGATAGTGATGATGATGGTGATGATGGTGATGATGATGGTGATGGTGATGATGATGATGATGATAGTGATGATGACAGTGATGATGATAATGATGGTGATGATGGTGATGGTGATGATGATGGTGATGGTGATGATGATGATGGTGATGGTGAAGATAATAGTGATGATGATGATGGTGAAGATGATGATAGTGATAATGATGGTGATGGTGATGGTGCTGCTGGTGGTGATGGCAATGGTGATGATGTTGATGATGATGGTGAAGATGATGATAGTGATGATGATGGTGATGGTGTTGGTGCTGCTTCTGGTGATGGTGATGGTGATGGTGATGATGTTGATAACGATGGTGAAGATGATGATAGTGACAATGATGGTGATGGTGATGGTGATGACATTGGTGCTGCTGGTGGTGATGGTGATGATGGTGATGATAACGATGGTGAAGATGATGATGGTAACGAGGATGGTGCTGATGATGGTAATGATGGTGGTGGTGATGGTGGTAGTAAATATGATTGTATTATCAGCAGCAGGAACTTGGTGTCTTCTGGAACTAGCTGTCAAAATGTCTGCTGTCTCACACCTGCCATCCTGTCACCTGACTTCTGAACACATTTCTTGGCAGTGCTCCTAGTGACGTTGTTCATTGTGTCCTCTGACTCCTGGAAATGCGCCATCGGTCGGGTTGACGAGTGAATGAACGAGTGATTCAGTCGCAGAGCCGCCCTGCATGGGCTCATTGTGCACCTCCCAAGGTCTGAGGGCACCTTTAAAGTTGCCAGCACGAATTGGATGCCTAATCCTCTGCTCTTTGGTTTAAGAGTCATTACAAAGTGCTTAATTAAGTAAGCCTCGCTTAATCACCAAATGTTTGCATGTGAAGTGAGTTCCCGGGGAAGCCGGCACTTGACACATTCTGTACAGAAATAATTAAGCCAAGGAGGTGGGAGATGCTGGGACTGGCCTAGACACTTAATCTGAGGGCCCAGCGCATTCATCACTGAGAGTGTATAAAAGGCTTTAGCCCAGCGATTCCAGAACTCCCACATTCCTGCAGGGTGAGTCACAAGCAAGAGTGGGAGGGCTATGGGGCCCAGGGAGGGCTGCCTGACACAGGAGACAGGAGGCATGGGTCTGCCTCCCTCTCTGCTAGTCTGCAGGCCTTCCCCAGGTCCGAAGAGGTTGTCACTCTCTGTGGGCAGCTGGCAAGTTATAAACCCTTGCAAGGAATTTCTGGAGCATGTACAAGCATGTACATGTGTGTGCATGTGTGCATATTCATGCATGCTCATATGTGTACATACTTACATGTGTGTGCACGTGTGTCCTACCACTTCAGATCTTCCTGCCGTCTTCCTAATCTCTGGCTTACCATACAGTCTGGATTGATTGGACAAGATGAGTTCATTTTCCTGATCTCGGTAGTTGCAGGTCTATTTTCACAGTATTACAGAAAACAAGAGAACTGACTTCTACATGGAAACAGAGTTGGTGTGAGGGAGAAGTAACCAGCAAGGGCAGATGGAGGACGGCCAGATGGGGACGGAGGGCACCACTGACCTGGAGTCCCATGCCCCTGCTCCTGTCACTCCCATTTTGTGGATGAATAAACTGAAGCTTTGGAGACACAGTCCCTCCCCTCCCCTCTGGAACCATGGCAATGAGGACAGGGAAGAGAAAGTGTTCCGGCTGTGGGAAAGGTTCCTGGTGCCTGCTTTGTCTCAGAGCATTTCATAACTCTTTAGGTTTTTAAAACAACCTGATGGGAATCCCAACAACACTTGCCACAGGCTTTGAAGGAACCTCATCCAGGGAGATGCAATCGATTATTGTCCTGGAGTTATTGATCAGTTTTGTCTCCTTGTAAATCCATCCGAGCGTTTCCAGCAGCCCGAGGACATGTCTGCATTCTTCTAGCACTCGTCCTCTCTTCCTCTTCCCCTCATTAATTGATGCATCAAATAAGATCTCTAACATGTGTTTACTCCTCAAATGCAGAAGGGTCGTGAATCTACCTCTATTTAAAGCATTGCGCGACATGGGTGCACAGACCTGCATGCAGACAGTACATTGATACACACACAGAAAAAAAAAAAATGACCCTTGGGGCTGGAGAGATGGCCTAGCAGTTAAGAGCACCAACTGCTCTTGCAGAGGACCTGGGTTTGATCACCAGGACCCGCATGGTGGCTGAGAACTTGTCTGTAACTCCAATTCCAGGAGAACTCCAGTTCCAGGGGAATCTGACACCCTCTTCTGACCTCCACGGCATTGCACGACACGGGTGCACACACCTACATGCAGATAGTACATTCATACACATACAAAAAAAAAAAAAGATACTTAAATGTAGCTGGGCGTGGTGGTGGTGGTGCATACCTTTAATCCTAGCACTTGGGAGGCAGACGCAGGCGGATCTCTGTGAGTTCAAGACCAGTCTGGTCTATAGAGTGAGTTCCAGGCCAGCTGGGGCTACAGGGAGACCCTGTCTTGAAAAGACACACACACACACAAAAGATACTTAAATGTGTTCTTCCTCTGTTGTGTATTATTTGGGGAATCATCTTGGTACAGCAGTCATTAAACATAGTGAAACTTGGGTGTGCTCAACAGTTTTAATTTGGATTTTATATTTTAATAGATAAAGTCAAACCTAAAGCCAAAAGGAAAGAAGAACCCAGCTCTATTTTTCAGAGACAGCGTGTGGATGCTTTGCTTGTAGACCTCAGACAAAAATTTCCACCCAGATATGTGCAGGTAATGGGCTTGTGTCACTGATTTTGATTTGACATTTCTTTAAACATTTTTAATTGAGAACGGCTAAGAACCGTCTTTAACTCCAGTTCCAGGGGAATCCGACGCCCTTTCTGGAACTCACAGCATTTCACGACACGGGTGCAACCAACCTATGTGCAACGTACACTCGGAACACATATTAAAACAATAATTAAACAATATGTATAATTTACTACTAAAAAGAAATGATGACTCCTTCTAGAGTTCCGTTTCCATTTATCTCAGACTATCTTTAGCCCTTAAATAGCCATCTCCTTGCCCACTTCTGTTCTGACCTAATGTCCCTGACTAACAGACAAAAGAAGAAAAAAAAAAGCAAAACAAAAAAACTATTTTGAAAGTATTTATTAGTAAACCCCTAGGCTCACCAACACCAAGCTAAGAGGTCACTAGAACTGCATCTTGAGACCATAGTCCAATCCCCCAACTTGCTAGTGACCTGCCTACGAAATGAATCTCCCACTGTATTGAAAACTGTGTTGCAAACGGAAGAGAAGCTTAGGATCAGTGTGACTGTTTGTGTCCCTTATTGAGTCTTTGTGAACATGAGGTCTGTGGTAGATAGCATTCTCATCCAGAATGCTGCTGAAAGCATAATAGGTTGCAAAACTAGAATTTGAAATGCGTGCTTTCTATTCTACCTCCTCATTTCCAGCCTGATATAGTAAGTATATAAGCTCTTAAATGATTAGTTACAACACTTACAGTAGAGGATTTGGTATGATCAAGAGGAGGCAGAGGTATAATGGATTTCTCTTATCCCAGTGCCGAAGGTTTGTAGTGTTGTCACTGTGACGGAAGAGTGTGTCTTTCAGCAGCAGTAGCAAATCCATCTGCTGTTCTACTAAGTGAGCTTTTAAAGGAAAGCAGATAAAGAGGTGGAGCA
This sequence comes from Rhizomys pruinosus, assembly GCA_009823505.1. Lineage (NCBI taxonomy): Eukaryota > Metazoa > Chordata > Mammalia > Rodentia > Spalacidae > Rhizomys > Rhizomys pruinosus. Next base: position 929,596 of record VZQC01004573.1, on the reverse strand, counting down.
CATCAGCATATTGGTGGCAGGGTGTCTTTATTCTGGTCTTTACAGAACTCTGTACCCCATAAGCATGTATATTGCTATTGTTGAGAGCAATTTAAGTTGGGATTTTTTTGTTTTGTTTTGTTTTTTAAGGTAGTTTTGAGTTCACTGCTATTTTTTTACATGCTGAAATGATATTAGAATAGGCCTCCTCTTCCTCTGTCTATCACTCTGAAGTAGTGAGAGCTATTCTGCAACAAGGAAAGCAGTTTTAAGAACCTCCTGGATTACACTTCAAGGTAGAACAAGGTAATAAATGAGTTGGAACTGTGTGTTGGTTGTTGAGAAAGCACTATGGAACCTTGGGAACGAGCTGTGTGGATCACTCATTCAGTGAGCACACTGTCTATATTGAGTATCCTGAGGGAAGAGCATCCAGACCTGTGCTGTCTAGTACATTAGCTGCTGGACACATGGGACCTGAGCATTGGAGAGACAGCTCAGTTAGGTGTGTAAAACTGGACACTTAGGATTAGTGGGTGTTAGTTAGGACATGCACTTAGTATCATTTCCAAGAAATCACTGCAATGGGTAGTGGCGCGTTCCTAAAAAAAAAAAAAAAAAAAAAATCTTATATATAATATAATAGTGACCTAGCCTGTTACCAGAAAACTGAGCGGTAAGGGTGCATGCATCCTCTTCCAGAGGACTCAGTCAGTTCCTACAACCATTTCAGACTGACAACTACCTGTTACATTCTCGCTCTAGGGACAATCTGATGTTCTCTTCGGGTCGCTATATGCACCTGGCCACACATGGCATGACTATAAAGACCAAATGAAAATTAAAAAATTACACCCAAAAAAGTAACCTTTTTGTTAAAAGAGAAATTTTTATTATGTATATTGTATAAAAATTAGTTCTATTATTATTTATATTTAATTTCTAATGCCTAATTTGTAAAATAAATTTTATCATTTTGTATAGGAGAATCACAGTATATTTAAGATTTGGTATTATCTGCAGTTTCAGGAATCCACTGGGCTCTTGAAACAAAACGTACACTGATAACAGGACTCATACTGTATAGTCCACTTTTGTATTTTTATGGAAGAAACTGATGACCTATAGGACCATGCTTAGGCAGCCAGAGTTTGGGGCCGAAACTTAGACTGAAGAAAGTTTGCATTATCATGTGGCTGTAGAAATAAGAATAAAGAGAGAGAACAGATTCAGACATAGTTCTGAGTTAGGATCTGCTTAGTTTGGGAGGTTAGAGTTTGGCAATATTGGCACAAAGGGCTACTCTGAGGTTTCAGACCTGAATTAGAGTAGCTGTTGATCTTGAAATTCAGAATATAGGAAAAGCGCAGATTTTGATTGAATGAATGTGTTGTTTAACTACAGAACATTTGGGAGCTTATTCTGTATTGGACTTTTTTGGTACTCAATTGAGGGAGTAGGTCGCGATATTTTTATTATTATTTTTTTGTTTTTTTTCTGATTCAGTGATCATGCCTTGAGTGATTTATGCTTGTCCTGTCCTGGTGATGAGGCTGGACACTAGAAAACTTAAAGACAGCCTTGACTCCTAATACAAAAACCTAAAAATCTTTACCTTGTAGAAATGTTGGAAGATGTGTAGAAGTCAATAAAATGGTTTAAAATTGAACTCTCATGGTTCCCCTGCCCTGTATTACAAGAAAACACAAATCCCCTCCTACCTCTCTCCTGCCCTCTCATTGTTTTTCAATAGACCATTTTTCATTCAGGCTTCTATTTTAAGAGATTTAACAAATAGAAATGCTGCTTATTCCCTCTCTCGCCGACTCCCGGGTTGCTAGTTTTTTTCCAATCAGTAATTTTTTTTAACCATTATTTCAAGGACCAAAAGCCTACTCTCAAAAAGTAAGTCTGTGTTACAGATGTACAAAAAAGTTGGCTTTCTCTAGAACTACTAGAACTCTTCCTTCTCAGACCTAGAGAAGCAGATACTACCTAAAGTCCTCCAGAGTGACTTGTAACTCAGGACCTAACTCCTGCCTAGACATTGTCTCTAACAGTTGGATTTCTGGTGCCTAAGGTTGCTCCCTCTTAGAGGCTCACAGGAGAATATTGGCGAGATCTTGTCTACTTAGAAATCTCTTTTTCCATGTTCGAATTTTGTTACTGCTGGATGTTACACTGACACTGGTGTAATGGGGGTTGAGGGCCTTAGAGTCTTTAAGATGACTTCGTTTTTGGTGATTGTTTTTTCTTTTTCCAGAGGCTGCTGAGGTACTATAGGATATTACACTATAGGATATTATACAGTTAGGCTCACCTTAAGTCTTTCTGATTAAATTCGTTTAGAAAGGCACATCTATTCTGTTTGCCCATCTCAGATCATATCCTGCTCGTTGGTCTGGTGGTATTCACTAAAGAAAGTTAGCATGTAGGTTGGTGGGTTAATGACATCATTCCAGTATCTCATAGTGTTCAAATAAATGACTCAGAGTAGCCAAAGCATGGCGGCGCAGTGCCTTTAATCCTAGCACTTGGAGGGCAGAGAGGAGGGTCTTTGTGAGTTTCAAGAGCCAGCCTGGTTCTACGAGTGAGTTCCGGAACAGCGGGAGCTACAGGGAGACCCTGCTCAAAAGACCAAAAAAAAAAAAAAAAGAGGATATATAGCCAGGTCTTACGAGAAAAAGGCATGGATGAAATCTGGGGGATTCTGTATACAGGCTTCCTTATACTTTTGCCTTCCTATACAGGGCTTTGCATTTTTACTTTGACAACAAAAATGTACCAATATATGAATATTTCTGCCTGGGAAATCCATGAGAAGCTCAGTACCCAATTTTTTTAGGCATGATTCATCATTTATAGACCCTGTCTGTCAAGCACATTACAAAATTCCATGAAGGAAGGCAGTCGTTTGGCATTAACCATCTTGTTTGTGCAGCATAGGCATGGTTACCAGTGTTATCAGAGAACTAGAAATTGGGTGGAAATGCTCCGATAGTTTCAGTTTCATAATGGAGCCACAAAGGCCAAACCTGGAAGCAGACTCATTTAGTGATTTTATTTTTTGTTTGGTGTGTTTTTGGGGTTTTTTTTTGGGGGTGGGTTGTTTTTTTGTATATTTTCATGGTAAGGGTGATTACACTTGAAGCCTTGGATGAGTTACATCCCCTGGCTTCTTTTTATCTTTACAAAAACAAAAAAACAAAAACAAACAAAAAAAAACACATTGGATCGCCTGCAACTGGAGTAGAAGACAGTTGTTGCCACCATGTGGGTGTTTGGGGATCAATCCAGGTCCTCCTCCAGGAGCAGCCAGTGCTTTTAAACTGCATTGAGCCATCTCTCTAGCCGCTCTTATGTTATTGAAAAAATACCTTATTTTTCCTTCGCATTTCCCATGGCCGCCAACTGGAAAATCAAAGAGTTTGCTCGTACCTCACTTGCCTTTCTTATCCTCTGAGCTGATAAGCTTTTGAAAGCTTGAAAGGCTCCAGTATTTCCTCTCTTTTGATTCCGTGTAACCACCTTTTGTATTGTAGCCTCTGTTTGAAATCCATGTTTTTGTTAGATTTCAAGTTTGTGTGATTACTTTTTCTTGAAATAAAAGGGTAAGAGTTTGAAAAAGCTGGTTACATGAATGGTTACGGTGGTTTACATGAATATAATTTTCTTTTTAATGAAGTTTTTTTATTATATATATCTATATCATGCAACTAGTTTAGATACAGGTGTGTTTTTAGTAAGAATATGCAAACACAGACACAGGGAAAAAAAAGAAAAAAAACTTTTTTTTTTTTTTTTTTTCCTTTTCCTTCTCTTTCCTCTGTTTCCTACTTCTCGAATAATAGCAGAAGTCTGGAGAAAAGCCTGTCCCAGGTATGGTTTATCTAATATTCCTTTTAAACTTGAACTAGGTCAAGCAGCCTATTTGTTGAATGGTGTTAGAGTGAAGCCACGTGGAGATGAGCTGTGGCATTTTTGCCTTCTAGACTCGGTTTGTTTGCTTCTAACTTCAGGATCTGTGTTGTGTGGAACAAGTAGTGTTTTGTTTTTTTTTTGTTTTATTGTTTTTTTTTTTTGGTGGTGACACTGGCATGTAAAAAGAGAGTTTGGGTGGGAAGAATAGATACTGTAAAGAAGCCATAGTGATTTGATGTTAGGTTCCATTCTTGAAAATGGGTATTGACCTGTTTGAGAAACTGCAGGAGAATCATTTTTGTGGTTTGTTTGACCATGATGTCTTATTTTAATGCCATGTATTTGCCTAGCATTGTAAATTTCCTTGAGTTTGATAAGTAGCTAGGTGTTTATAACTGGATTCTTTAATACATCTGCCTGAAGAAACAACCTAAATATATAACTCAATGCATTGAAAATGAATTGAGAGTGAACGCATGTCATACGATCCATAAAAAAAATCTACTTTACATCTAAGTGGATCAGGTGGAAAAAGGAGGCAGAGACCAGTACCAGAAAAGTAAAAATCTGAGGAGAAGGAGATCACAAAGAACATCCAACAGACAGTGAGCACTAAAGGTCCTCCTGAGAAACGAATGAGACTTCAGTGAGTATTGGACAACAAAGAAGCTTGCAAGTCTCCTCTGGGCAGTTACAATACCTCAGTGCTGTGGAGGCGAGCGAGCCTTCAAACACTATTGCAGCCCTCTCATCTGTGTGCAGTGAGCTAGTCCTTGAAGAAAGGACCTTACCCTCCTCTGACTTTCTATAGAAATATTTATGTATTTTTTGTAACCTTTCCTCCTCTGGACTCGAACAATGCACCTGTCTCAAAATATGCCTGTATATATCTTAAAAACGAAATAAAATAAAAGCATCTGTATATAGACGTCTCCTCTACACTCTCCCTTTGTCTCTGAGATGTTTTTGTGCATTTGAAGGACACAGAGGAATAATTTTATGTACATGAAGCTATCTAGTATTATTATTTTCCTTCTGTCTATATTAGAAAATGTGAAAGCGAAAGTTGAGGGCAGCTGCGCTCATTGACCATCGTCCAGAGATTCTGCCAGTTCTCCTTGTTTCCTTGTTCACCGCACAGACACTCTTCGAATGCATTTTTTTAATTACTCTTTTTTGCATGAGAGGTTTTTGTTTTTTGTTGGTTTATTTGAGACAAGTTTGGTCGATTTTTGTGTATTTCTTACAGAACATCTCAGTCCTAATCCCTTTCTAGTCCCTTCCCCGCTGGCACCTTCCCACAGCTCCCCCAGTTGGAATCCATATATTCTGTCATTTGGCAAGGCCGCATTTTGCCAAATTAGATCTCTCAGCCATGCATCAGTGCAAGTTCATCCATTAGAGCCTAGTCAGCCTATAAGAGTCCCTCGATTTAAGAAGGCCAGTTTTCCTCCTCCCCCAACAGGTAATCAGCTGCCAATCATTCAACTAAGATGGGGTCTGCTGCCCATTTTCCCCAATCCATGCTGGGTTTTTTGTCTGTTTGAATTTCCGGGGGTCCTTGTGCGCATGACACCGTTGCTGTAGGTTCGTATGAGCAGTTCCCCAGGAGCCTGTAGGACTCTATTTCCAGATGGTCATGCACCTCCTGGCTCTTACAGTCTTTTTTGCTCCCTCCTCTGTAATGGCCGATTCGGGTAAGGAAGCTGAATATTAACCTAATAAATTCGTCATACAGAAGCTCACGCAACAACGGGCCCAGGAACTCAAAAGGTCATAATGGCCAAACGGTGGAGAGATTAGGAATCTGCACAGTGTGGGTCCACAGACAGGTCTCCTATATTGAACATGAGAGGTTTTTAATAGCTATACTCTCTTTACTCATTGTTTGCCATGCTTTCCTCTTCAGTGGGATGTTTTGGGAATTATCCATTTCCTGTATGTTATCCACTTACTATAGATAATTACGCAATGTATTTTCTAAATATGCTATTTTTCTTGGACGCCATGAAAATTTCTTTGGATTTCGAATTTTACTTAGTTGAGACTAAATGCTTTTTTGCATCGTTTAGAACCATTGGTGTAAATCTATTTTTGTATATACTGTTTTTTTTTAGGTCCTTTTTTAAGACAGGGGCTCTGTATAATCCCAGCTGGCCAGGAACATTTCACGAAAGCGAGCCTGCCGCTGCCTTCGAGATGCTGAGGAATTCAAAGTGTGTCTCACGATATGACCCTGGCTTATGTTTTGCTATTTTTTAAAAAGAAAAACAAAACAAGGAAACTTGCCTGATTCTGGTGAGCATCTTCACAACTGGTTCTTTTTAATTCTCTGTCAGGTAAATATCAAATTTCCATTTCATTAGAGTTGTTTTTCTGGAGGTTTATTTTTTGTTTGTTTAGAATGGAATTTACCTGTGGCTAGAGAGATGGCTATCGGTTAAGATCGCCGACTGCTCGACAGAGGAACCGGGTTCGATCCCCAGCAACATGGTGAGCCGAGAACCATCTGAACTCTAATTCCAGGAGAACTCCAGTTCCGGGGGTACGACACCTCTTCTGGACCTCCGCGGCATTGCAGACACGGGTTTGCAACAAACCTGCGCAGGGAAGACAGTACATTCATCACATAACAAGAAGAAATAAAATTAATTTTAAAAAAAGATGTATTTACCTATTTCTTATGTATCTTGACTCTCTTGGTTGGGTTCTGTGTATTAGGTAAATTGGCTAACTCTCTCAATCTTGTGAGACTTGGCAGGTGTTTGAGGTAAATGTCATAGATCAACACTACCAGAGAGATTGTATGGTTTGGCTCTTGGGTGGACCTGGAGACTGGATCATTGGGTGTGGGATTGGTCTTGATCTATGGGGGCCTCTCTCTAACCTGGGTTAGCATATGTACTAGAGTCCGAAGGGATGGCTTTGACTCTGTGTCAGTTACAGTAAGCCTGGAACCTTTTTTGTTGTGTAGGCTACAGAAGGTAACCTGGCACTGCCTAGGCCTGAAGTGGTGTCTGCAGACAAAGGCCTGGAATCTTAGCTGAAGGTGCTGACCTGCTACTGTGTGGGATAGAGACTAGCTAGGTCTGTGGGTGACAGCCTGGAGTTAGGCTGAAGAGTTTGGGTTAGGAAGTGGTGTTGAGATAATGTAAAGGCTACTCTCTTGTTTTCCTTTTAAAAAAAAAAATACTCCATTTATCATTTCTGTTGTGAGTGTCTTGACCGCAATCGTGCACTGATCCATGGCGGTCAAGCAGAGGGTGTCAGCTCCCTGCACTATGACTGTTTGTAAGTCACTAGTGATGGTGCTGGGAACTAACCACGGTCCTCTGCAATAGCAGTCCAGTGCTATTAAGCGGCTGAGGCCATCTCTTCAGCCCCTCAGTGTCTTTTCTTATTTCTGTGCTAAGTGCTGTGATTATTCACATTTGTCTGTGTATCTTATAATCTTGCCTAACTAGTTGTTCAAGTTATTTTGAGCAGATAAGCCCTAGAAAATCCTATTCTATATTCTTTGAATGTATATTTGTATATTGAAGCTTTTGTGTTCATTGCATAAAATAGATCTTAGTCAAATTTTGATCTCCTTCCCCATCTGCACTCTTCCAATCCCCCCACCAGATTTCTTGTATTCTATCATATATGTCAGCTCGACTTGGCCAAGTATTTGTACCTAGATGTCCTTTGGTTTGCAAGTTTAATCCACTGGAGTCGAGTCAGCGTATCTACAATTTTGCCCCTTAAAGATCTACTCTCCCTCCCAGCAGTAATCAATGCCAGTAGTTTCCTGGCTAGGGGACTGGGTGCATGCTGCCGCACTCCAGAAGCCCAAAGCCTGTGGTTCCTTATGTCTGCACCAACCCTGGCTCCATTAAAACAATATCCTTTAGAGTGATTTTTAAAAGCAACTGATGTAATTCGTTCCTAAAGCTAGAAAGATCAAGCCAAATTGCTTTTGGAAGCTTTTGATTTCTCACCTGTAGACTGCACACAACTAATGTTTGTTGGAAACAGACTTTCTCTTTCTCCATTCCTCTTCTACTTCGGTAGAGTTCTGCTGGTATAATTGAATGGTAACTGAACTTTTTCTGAGACTGACTTTATGTCATTTCCAATGATTTAATTTCTTGAGATATAGTCTGTATGTGTGATGGTTTTGATTGTCAGCTTCGGATTAAGAAGTGCTTAGGAGATTATCAAAGCGTACTCCTGCTATTGCAGTATTGACATTTCCAGAGGTGATTAGATCATCAGGGCTCTGACCTAGTGAATGGATTAATCCTCTGATTAATTCATAATCCAATGGCAGTATTGAGAATAGCTGAAAGGTAGACTGTAGGACCTGGTTGGGGGTGTGTCCCTGAGTGCTGTTTCTTGCCCTCTCCTGTGTTCTGTGTCTCTGCTTCCTGACCTTCCATGGCATAGAATTGCCCTACCTTGGACATTCGCTGGCCCCACCATAATGGACTATCTTAGAAACTGTGAGCCAAAATAAATATTTCTGCTTTTAAGCTTCTTTTCTCAGAAAGTATAAAAACAAAACAAAACAAAAAACAAACAAGACAAATCCTGACAACACAGTTTTCATTCATTATTAATCTCTTCTGGTAGAGCAACAAATTTTATCCACCAAGTTCCACAGGGGACAAACCTGTTTCTAGTCACTGATTCTAAAGTAGAGGTGTCTGCCTAGATGGCTGAAATAATTTAAGAAAACCTAGCCTGGTTCTGAGGAAATCAATTTGAATAGCAGAACCTTTTTCTGAGAGGAAGTGGGAGCAAATGGATTTCGAATGCTTCTGAAAATTCACAGTCGTCTTACTTGGTATGGCTCTACTAGCAGCGGGGTGCCAGGCATGGTGACAAGTGCCCTTAATCCTAGAATTTGGGAGGATCTCTTTGGTGGAAAGGCAAGTGGATGTCTGTTGAGAACAATGCCAGCCTGGTCTACAAAAAAAAAAAAAAAAGTTCCAGGCCAGCTGAGGCCAGTATGAGAAACCCTGTGTAAAAAGTGGCTACAGGGAGACCCTGTCCTCGAAAGACCAAAAAATATAATAAATAAATAAAGAAATAAATAAAATGAAATAATAAAAATGAGCCAGGCTTTGTTGCACACGCATCTGATCCTAGGCACTTGAGAGGCAGAGGCAGGCAGATCTCTGTGAGTTTCAGGCCAGCTACATAGCAAGTCTACATACAAGTTCCAGGCCCATTTGGGCTATAGGGAGACCCAGACCGTCAAGAACACACCACAAACACATATACACACACACAAAAACGACACACCACAACACACACACTNAAGGCCAGCCTGGTCTACATAGTGAGCTCCAGGAGGACAGCTGGAGCTACAAGGAGACCCTGTCTCAAAAAGACAAAAAAAAAAAAATGACCCTTTAGTGGTCCCCACCAAAGAAGAAAAAGTCCATTAAATAGGCGATGTGAGGTATGGACTGCTGAGGAACACGCGTGGCTTACATTTGGAATCCAGCTTATCTATGGTTCGAGGGTGTGCGAGCTCCTTCCCTGATGGGGTGCATTGTTTCTGTATCTCCATCTTGAGATGTGCACAGGTCCTTCATCCCCTGGTGAGCAGCCGGAGCAGCTGACCCAAACAAGCAGCAGATAAATAGCAAAACATTAAGGCAGGCTTCCGACCACCCAGCAGGCTCTGGCTGGGGAAGGTGAGGCTGTTGCCTGGAGCCCTCAGTTAAACTCTCTGTCCATGGCGGATCTTTACCACGGTAGGCATTTTTCTTTTCTGAGATAAACAATAGTAACCTGGGTTGGACATAGTTCACCTTCTAGCTGTTCTCAAGGGCACAGTGCTTTCCCTCTTGGGCTGTTAGCTCTGTTTCCCTCTCCTGGCATAGAGTGAAGGCGGCCATCAATCCCAGGGCAAGGAACTTTGAAAAGACACTTGGAGACAAACATGCTTGAGTCTGATATGGAGGGAGGTACCACTGCCAAAACCAACTTCTCAGGAAGCTCAGAGAGCATGTGTTGATTTACAAATAAAACGTACATACGTTACACAGCTATGTGTGCAGCCTCCGGCTTCGGCCCCTCTCCTAAAGCAGAGGATGTCAGAGAAAGCAGTTGACTCTGAAGCTGCAGTGAATCAGAGGTGCCAGCTGTGGGTCCCCACATCTGCTGCCTCAGCATGAGCAAGGCAGCTCGCTAGAAGGCAGACACCTAGGCCTCCTTCCCTGAGACCCTCCTTCCATGGGCCTTGACACGGCCAACACTGCATGAGAGCCAGAACAAATCCCCTCCACAGGGTTCGTTTGGGGCAGGAAGGCTACCAGCAAGAGTGAAACCTCGAGAACCTCGTTTCTAGGGGGCAGACATGGTGGCTGGTCCCCAAGTGTCAAATGACAAGCCTGTGGAAGCAAGGTCAGCCAGTGCTCACCTCACGCCTGGGGCAGTGTCTGAGCCTCAGAACTGGAAGGACTCGGGGCTTGGCGGGGGGGGGGGGGGGGGGGTCCCTCCTCAGAGAGCAAAACTGAAGCCCAGAGAGAGAAAGGAGCTTCCTGAAGGCAGCGCAGACCAGGCCAGGGAGCTCGCAGGGACCCCGAGTCTCAGGCCAGGCTGAGGGGAGCTCACAGGGAGGTGGGCTTGTCACACTGCCTCCAGCTCCCAAGGACGGAGCTCTGCGTCCCAAGAGGTCACTTGCTTGTGATACCTCTTTGAATGGCTGCCATCTTTCCCGGCCCCATACCCCTCTAATGGTGCTTCAACTAGTGCCACCTCCCGTGTGTCTCAGGTGCCCTAGGATGTGGACAGCAAGACCTCTAGACTTCACCTTGAAGTGCAGGGGAACAGGAGGCAGCTGGATGTCCCACTCCACCCACCCGTGTTCCACAGAAGTCAGTGAGCTTGACCTGGGGTCAGCACTCACCTTACTCAACTATCAGAGCCTCCATAGTCAAAGGGGTCCCTTAAGAGAGTTCTTGATCTAGTACAGCACTGGATGTGTGTACTATACAAAGTTTTTATTGACAGACCATGGCCAGACAGGTTCGAACTCGCATGACTTCATGTTTCAACAGCAGTTGACTGGGCTGGGGGAGGGGCCCCAAGGTGAAGTATGGGCCTGGTANGGCCCAGCGCATTCATCACTGAGAGTGTATAAAAGGCTTTAGCCCAGCGATTCCAGAACTCCCACATTCCTGCAGGGTGAGTCACAAGCAAGAGTGGGAGGGCTATGGGGCCCAGGGAGGGCTGCCTGACACAGGAGACAGGAGGCATGGGTCTGCCTCCCTCTCTGCTAGTCTGCAGGCCTTCCCCAGGTCCGAAGAGGTTGTCACTCTCTGTGGGCAGCTGGCATTATAAACCCTTGCAAGGAATTTTGAGCATGTACAAGCATGTACATGTTGTCTGTGCATTGTGCCTATGTCATCATGGTACATATGCTCTATGGTACATACTCTACATGTTATGTGTGCACGTGTGATATCCCTTAGACTCCGCCGTGATTATGGAGCTGAGGGCGCCACCCTCGACTGAGGGAAATGGTCGGGGCATCCATCGGTAATCCTTCCTAATCTCTGGGCTTACCATACATTGGAAGTATGATTGGACCCAAGGATGAGTTCCATTTTGCCTGATCTCAGTTGCAGGTTATCTTTCACAGATTATTACAGACAAACAAGACGAACTGACTTAGATGAGCTACCAGGTCAAACAGAGTTGGTAGGGAGGGAGAGAGTAAACACGCAAGGGCACGATGGAGGACGGCCAGATGGGGCACGGGATGGCGCACCACACTGACCTGGAGTTCCCCTGCCGCCTGCTCCTGTATAACTTCACATTTTGTGGGAATGAATAAAACTGAAAGCTTGTGGAGACCACAGTCCCGCTCCCCTCTCTGGAACCATGGGCAAGTAGAGGACAGGGGAAGAGAAAGTGTTCAGCGGTGTGGGAGAGGTTCCTGGGGCCTGCTTGTGTCCGTAAGAAGCATTTACATAACTCTTTTAGGTTGTGTAGATAAAACAGACCTGATGGGAATCCCAACAACACTGCCACAGGCTTTGGAAGGAACCTCGATTCCAGGGAGATGCCAATCGATTATTGTCCGGGAGTTTTGAACAGGTTTTGTACTCCGCTTGTAAATCCAGTCCGAGCGTTTCCAGACAGGCGACCTGGAGGACATGTCTGCATTCTTCTGGCACTCAGGTCCTCTCTTCCTCGTTCCCTCATTAATTATGCATCAAATAAGATCTCTAACATGGTCGTTTTACTCCTCAAATGCAGAAGCGGGTCGTGAATTACCTCTATTAATAGCAATTGCACGCGACATGGGTGCACAGACTGCATTGCAGCACAGTACATTGATACCACACAGACAGAAAGAAAAGAATCATGGACCTCATGGAGGATGCGAGTAGATGGGGGCCTAGCAGGTGTAAGAAGCCCACAGGGACTGCTGTTGCAGGAGGGACCTCGGTTTGATCACCAGAGACGACCGGCGCACATGGTGGCTGAGAATGTCATAACTTCCACATTCCAGGAGGAGAACGTCCAGGGTCCAGTGGGGAATCGGACCTAGACACCCTTCTTGTCCGGACCTCCAACGGGCCATTGCAGGGACCGAGCTGGGGTGCACCTAGCACACAGTGCAGATAAAAGCGGTACATTTCATCACAGGTAGAGAAAGTAAAACATACTTTATGGTAATATAGTACAATATTATCTACTAAATATTATACACAGTAGTAATATATATATATAGTAAATATAAGATCTGGTAAACTATCTTAATTATATATATATACTTATATATATCTCTTATCTTATATATCATATCTATAGTCTCATTATATTATCTCTTATATATCTAATTTATAATATAAATATATACTATATAATAATATTATCAGTATATATAATATATAATTAATCTTATCTAACACGAATAGGCCTAAGCCGAGTTGGTGGCACATGACGGCCGAGGCGCGCTAGTGGTAGGAGTCTTGTGACGTTCCAAGGCTCGAGCCCATGGTCTCCCATTGTGAGAGCTCCTAGCGAGGACAGCATGTCGCTACGTTACCAAAGGAGGAACCATGTCTCAAAAGACAACCCAATCCCAAAAATGACCCTTAGCTGGTTCCCACCACCAAAAGAAAAAGTCCAATTTTCACTCGAGGCCGATGTGCAGGTCTGACTGCTTTGGTGAACACGCGTGGCTTACATTTGGAATCCAGCTTATCTATGGTTCGAGGGTGTGCGAGCTCCTTCCCTGATGGGGTGCATTGTTTCTGTATCTCCATCTTGAGATGTGCACAGGTCCTTCATCCCCTGGTGAGCAGCCGGAGCAGCTGACCCAAACAAGCAGCAGATAAATAGCAAAACATTAAGGCAGGCTTCCGACCACCCAGCAGGCTCTGGCTGGGGAAGGTGAGGCTGTGTGCCTGGAGCCCTCAGTAAGTAAAACTCTCTGTCCATGGCGGATCTTTACCACGGTAGGCATTTGTTCTTTTCTGAAGATAAACAATAGTAACCTGGGTTGGACATAGTTTCACCTTTTAGCTGTTCTCAAGGGCACAGTGCTTTCCCTCTTGGGTCTGTTAGCTCTGTTTCCCTCTCCTGGCATAGAGTGAAGGCGGCCATCAATCCCAGGGCAAGGGAACTTTTGAAAAGACACTTGGAGACAAACATGCTTGAGTCTGATATGGAGGGAGGTACCACTGCCAAAACCAACTTCTCAGGAAGCTCAGAGAGCATGTGTTGATTTACAAATAAAACGTACATACGTTACACAGCTATGTGTGCAGCCTCCGGCTTCGGCCCCTCTCCTAAAGCAGAGGATGTCAGAGAAAGCAGTTGACTCTGAAGCTGCAGTGAATCAGAGGTGCCAGCTGTGGGTCCCCACATCTGCTGCCTCAGCATGAGCAAGGCAGCTCGCTAGAAGGCAGACACCTAGGCCTCCTTCCCTGAGACCCTCCTTCCATGGGCCTTGACACGGCCAACACTGCATGAGAGCCAGAACAAATCCCCTCCACAGGGTTCGTTTGGGGCAGGAAGGCTACCAGCAAGAGTGAAACCTCGAGAACCTCGTTTCTAGGGGGCAGACATGGTGGCTGGTCCCCAAGTGTCAAATGACAAGCCTGTGGAAGCCAAGGTCAGCCAGTGCTCACCTCACGCCTGGGGCAGTGTCTGAGCCTCAGAACTGGAAGGACTCGGGGCTCTTGGCGGTGGGGGGGAGGGAGGGGTCCCTCCTCAGAGAGACAAAACTGAAGCCCAGAGAGAGAAAGGAGCTTCCTGAAGGCAGCGCAGACCAGGCCAGGGAGCTCGCAGGGACCCCGAGTCTCAGGCCAGGCTGAGGGGAGCTCACAGGGAGGTGGGCTTGTCACACTGCCTCCAGCTCCCAAGGACGGAGCTCTGCGTCCCAAGAGGTCACTTGCTTGTGATACCTCTTTGAATGGCTGCCATCTTTCCCGGCCCCATACCCCTCTAATGGTGCTTCAACTAGTGCCACCTCCCGTGTGTCTCAGGTGCCCTAGGATGTGGACAGCAAGACCTCTAGACTTCACCTTGAAGTGCAGGGGAACAGGAGGCAGCTGGATGTCCCACTCCACCCACCCGTGTTCCACAGAAGTCAGTGAGCTTGACCTGGGGGCTGCACATCTCTTACTCAACTATCAGAGCCATAGTCCAAAGGGGTCCCTTAAGAAAGGTTCTTGATCTAGACAGCATGGCTGTGTTACTATAAAGTTTTATTGACAGACCATGGCCAGACAGTTTCCTGAGCTCCAGCTTCATGTTTCAACAGCAGTTGACTGGGCTGGGGGAGGGGCCCCAAGGTGAAGTATGGGCCTGGTAAGTGAACCCTTGGGTCATAGCCCCAAGACAGGAATGAGGAAGGAAGGAAGGAAGGAAGGAAAAGTATTGGAAGGAAGGAAGAGGGAAGGAGGGAGGAGGAGGGAGGGAGGGAGGAGATGGAGAGGACGGAGGGAGGGAGGGAGGAACGGAGGGAGGGAGGGAAGAAGGAAGGAAGGAAAGAAAGAAGGAAGGAAGGAAAGAAGGAAGGAAGGAAGGGAGGAAGGAAGGAAGGAAGGAAGGAAGGAAAGAAGGAAGGGAGGGAGGGAAGGAAGAAAGGAGGGAGGGAGGGAGGGAAGGAAGAAAGGAGGGAGGGAGGGAGGGAAGGGGAGAGGGATGAAGGAATCTCCCCTCAGGGGTCAATCATACAATGTCCTAGAAAACAGTTTAACATGTGAGCTCTGGAGATGGCTCTATCAGTAAAGTGCTTGCTATGCAAGCATGGGGACCCTGAGTTCCATCCCTACAACCCACATATAGAGCCAGAAGTGATGGTGTATACTTGTAAACCCAGTGGGGGGGGGGTGGCGTGCAGACCCTGGGGCACACCTGCAGCCAGCAGGTGTGTTCCCAGGGTTCCGCCACTGAGCAAATCTCTCTCCACGCTCCCACTCCTAGCTCTTTAATTGGTGCTCGGGGACGGGTGTCAGAGTTTAGTTTACCAGGGTGGCCCGGGTGTTTGCTGTAAGAACTCCAGTTATGGTAAGGTCTGAACAGGATTCTGTAAGTAAAACATTTTTATTTTTATTTTATTTGGGGGACATGTAGGCCATGTGGTCTCAAACTCCTGGTTGTCCTGCCTCAGTCTCCCAGTGTTGGGGTGTACAGACATGCGCCATCACTCTGTTAAAGTTGGTTTTTTTTTACCTAAGGCTTAAAGACAGTTACCTGATGATGGTCATCAACTACTCATCCGGGGCTTGAAGGAAGCTTCTAGAATCTCCCGCAGCTTCTCAGAGCTCTTTCTCACTCTGGTAGGATGGATGTCTGGGAAGCCCTGTCTCTCCTAGCTGAGTGACTCCTTACCTTTCATCAAAAGCAGCTTTGTGGACAGAATGATGTTCCCCACAGTGACTGGCCGGCCCAGCCATTTGCTTTGGCTGTGGCCAGAACCTGACTCCCCACCCTGAAATGACTCAGAGAAGAGAGAAAACCAGTAGTTTTGAGGGACAGGACTCAGAGCCTTGGCTGCCTCCAGATATGTCCTGTTGGGACCAGTGGTAAACACTGTGTTTATCAAAGGCCTGAAATCCCACACAACCCGAGACTGTGACCTCGAACCTCAGGTCAGCCACTGTTTTGCACCTATTTATATCCATTTGCAGTGGTGT
Source organism: Rhizomys pruinosus (assembly GCA_009823505.1). Classification (NCBI taxonomy): domain Eukaryota; kingdom Metazoa; phylum Chordata; class Mammalia; order Rodentia; family Spalacidae; genus Rhizomys; species Rhizomys pruinosus. The sequence continues at coordinate 913,541 of VZQC01004573.1, read as the reverse complement.
TTACTGAACACCTACTAAGTGCAGAACCCTAAGTCCCTGTTGCACACATTGGAGACAGGTTCGCTGTGAGGCTTCCCTGGGGTCCCTCATACTGCCTCCCAGCATCAGTCAGGCCACTTGTTAATGGTAGATTCTTTTTTTTCTTTTTTCTTTTTTCTTTTTTTTTTTTTTTTTTTTTTTGGTCTTTTTGAGACAGGGTCTCCCTGTAGCTCCGGCTGTCCTGGAACTCACTCTGTAGACCAGGCTGGCTTTGAACTCACAAAGATCCGCCTGCCTCTGCCTCCCAAGTGCTAGGATTAAAATGGTAGATTCTTGCCTGTAGAAACACTAAGTAAATGAGCAACAAAATTGTTCACAAAGTGTAATTCTTAGTTTGTTATAGAAATCTATGTGTTCATGAATCATGAAGAAGACTGTAAGGCATAAAAATGTCAACTGTACTTAGTGCTGAGTTGTAGAAATTAAATATTCTTCTTTCTTATGTGAATTTGAGGTGTGGATTCTCAGCCACAGGTGGCTTATCCAACTCACTTTACCGGCGTGGGTGCATTTTAATTATGAAAGTCATTTATGCTCATTGAAAAACTGGAAAGTCACTAACTCCCTTCCTCATGCCAAACTCAGTAATTTCAACATGATTTCATGGCCTTCCAGTAAATTTGGATTTGGAGTCTGCTGATAATATCTGTCTGTTGCTTAGTGAAAGAAATATATATTTACATATTGATGCTGCTGGCGGTTCCCAGCCACTGATTCTGCATCCACAGATTACCCACTCCCAGATCAAAAATACTTAGAAAAAGCACAGCATCTAGAAGCAGAGAGACATCCAGTCCAGGAAGGTGACGCCATCTGTCTGTAAGGTGATACCATCTATCTGTAAGGTGCTGGTCCTGCAGGAATGAGGACCTGGGTTCCAGCCCCAAACTCTTGTGAAACATCAGGGAACAGCAGCCCATTTCTGTAACCACAGCTCTGGGGAGGGGGAGACAGGACCCCAGGACTCAATGGCCAGCCTGCCTCTCCCAAATGGTCAGCTCCAGGCCAGTGAGAGAGATCCTACCTCAAAACATGAGGTAAAGAGGAACTGAGAAAGATGGCAGATGGTGCTGACAGCCCTTGGCCTCCACCTACACACACAGACACACAGACACAGACACAGACACACACACACACACATACACACAGACACACACACACGCGCGCGTGCGCACACACACATGCAACATCTCTACTGGGCACATACAGACTATTACCCTTGTCCTGTACCCTGAACACACAGTGTGACTATTACCCTTGTCCTGTACCCTGAACACACAGTGTGACTATTACTCTTGTCCTGTACCCTGAACACACAGTGTGACTATTACCCTTGTCCTGTACCCTGAACACACAGGGTGACAATTATTCCAATGGCCTTCTGTTGTATCAGAGGCCTGGTCAATTCCCACTGGTGATTTCAGATGCACAGAAGATATACACAGGGCAGGTCAACACTAAGGCTTTAGATACAAGGGTCTTGACTCCAGGATAGGAGGGTGGTATGCTAAGGTTCTAGACCCTTCCCCAAGAGCACCAGGAAGGAGCTGACTTTCCTTAATCAGCCCCTTGTGAGCCGGACATGGTGGTGCACATCTTTAATCCCAGCACTCAAAAGGCAGAGGCAGGTAGATCTCTGTGAGATGGAGGACAGCTTAGTGAGTTTCAGGACAGCTGTGGCTATAGGGAAACCTACCTCAAAAACAGAACAAAAACATTTTGTCAAACAGGGATATTATTATTATTATTATTATTATTATTATTGGCTTCTTGAGACAGGGCCCCATGGCACTCAGGCTGCCCTCAAAGTCCCTGTGACTAAATTTCTGATTCCCTCACCTCTGGCTCCTCTAGGCATTGGGTTACAGACTTGCTGCCACGCTGGCATCTGGCTGTCTTCCTGCCAGCTGTTGAAAGATACCAGGAGGTGAAGCTGGGAAGGGATCCTCGTCCCCACCCCCTTGTGGACATCCTTAGAGGGACAACTTTGACACCGGCAGAAGCAGGGTAAGTTCCCACGGGCAGCTTTCCTGGCTAGGTCCATGGCTTCATTTATTTAGCTTTGAAATAATGATTCAGGAGTCTGAGTAAACAGAGACCAGGGCCCAAGACCCACCGTGGTGCTTGTCGGTCTCATTTCACATATGGGGAAACTGAGGCTGGAGGAATACTTCTCTTGGCCAAGGATACACACGGCTGTCTAGAAGTCGGGACCCCTGGGGTCATCGCCTGGCCCTGTCTCTCCCTCTGACCTGGCCTGCTCATTGCCTGAACCTTTGGTGTGTGGCCTTCTGAGTGGAATTATGGTCCCTTAATTGAAGTGCATACAGAGGAGACTGAGTTTCATGGGGAGCAGGGGGCCAGGGAAGGAGGAAATGAAACAGCGTGAGCTAGCTGCAGCCTCCACTGAAGGGGAAGGGTGGCGGAAAAGGAGTCCAGGCAGTTGAGTCCTGCCCTGGCCTCTGTGCTTGCTCTGTGCCAGCCCGTGTCCTGTCTGCTGCCTGTCCGACTGTTGCTGCAGATGGCTGGGGACATGAGGGGCCTGGGCAGCCGGCCAAAGTGAGGTACTGACTCGAGGTGACTTGAGTAGCAGAATGCAGGGTGTTGGGTGCCAGAAGTGGGGACTCTTGGCTCAGCCCAGAGTTTTCTGAGGGAGTCTCAACTTCGGGGCTGCCTCCATCAGACTGGCCTGTGGGTATGTCTGGGGTGTGTTTTGACCAGTATGTTGTGGACCCGGTGGAGCAGTGTGCTCCCTGGGGGGTCAGCCAAGAAGAGAGAAACTCCCGCCAGAAGAAAACAGCTTCTCATCAGACAGAGGGTGGGGGAGCCACAGGGAGGTACAGGCTGTACCGGAAAGTTCTGTAGACAAAGCCAAACCAGGCTTCACTCTAGGTTTCCTGGATTACGTGGGTCTTGTGGAGCCTCCAGAGACACTGCGTACTCTCCCAGGGACACCAGACCTCCGATAAACACTACATCTTCCCTTTGCATCCATGAGGACTTTGAAGCTATTTTTAAATACAAGACTTTCAGTCTTGGAGATGGTTGAGTAAGAATACAATTTCTGCAGTTTGTTCCTGGATTTCATTCTTGATTCATCTGCTAGCCACGTGACTCTGTTCCTGGCAAGTCACCGCTTCTGCCTCTGTTAACTCACAGAGGACACTGTCTGTCCATGTCCATAGCACCTTGTTCACAATTGTCTCAAGTTGGATGCAGCAGGTGTTCTTCAGCCAGAAAGTGGCAGATTCTGGTACATCCATACAGTGGAATACTACTTGCCAACAAGAAGGAATGAGCAGTTTAACACTTTCGGCTCTGTGGAAGGATTCCAAAGGGATTATGCTGAAGAAACAAAGGCACAAACAGTGGTCTCAGCATGTGGGAAGCAAAGGCAGGAAGACCTGGAGTTCCCGGCTGTCTGAAAAAGCCAACAACAAGAGGCTGATCCTAAAGCTTACATCCTGGATTTCTGTGAGTGTGACGGAGTTCATCACACTCAGTGATGAAAACAGATTGTTGATCATCGGGGTTCAGGACGAAGGGCGACAGCCACAATGGTAACTTGAGGCTCTTCCAGTTTGGACACGGAAGGTTCTTTCTTCCTGAGGTGACAGTCACCAGTCTGAACATGTGCTAAGATGTCATAGAACTGTTTTAAAAAATAGTGATCTTGGTCGGGTGTGGTGGTGCACCACCTTTAATCTCAGCACTCAGGAGGCAGAGGCAGGCGATCTCTGTGAGTTCAAGGCCAGCCTGGTCTACATAGCGAGCTCCAGGACAGCTGGGTCTAAAGGGAGACCCTGTCTCAAAAAGACAAAAAAAAAAAAATAGTGATCTGCTATGCCTGATCAGGGCAGCATGGTAGGAAGGTGTAGCTCTGATAAGCAGCTCAGGCTGCGTAGGGTATGGTATAGAGGCGCTGGGGGAAGGGAAACTCTGGGCCAGATCTGAACCTTCTGTTGAATCCTGAAGTGTTTCAGAGTGAAGAGTCATTTTAAAAATGTAAAATGTAAACAGCCCTTCCCTTCCTCCACCATGTGATGACGAGAGATGATTTAAAGAAAGCCCAGACATCTAGAAGTATGAAGCAAGTGTCCCTCTTCACCTTGGCAAGGGGTCGGGCAGAGAACTGGGTTTTGGAGAGCCGCTGGAGCTGATAGAATTTCCTGATGGAAACTCTTAAGGCTAGAAGCAAACTCAGATTTAATCTCTCAAGAAAAAAAGAGAGAGAGAGAGAGAGAGAGGGAGAGAGGAAGATCCCTGGCTCGAACGTGAGCCCCAGCACCTATGTCAAGCTCCCAGTTCCTTACACGGCATCTGTTAATCCAGCAATGTCAGAGCCTGGCTGCCCGGGCCTGGGAACTCGCTGCCGTGCTTCATGGACTGCCTCCACCCCCAGATGGCAGCTCCCCCTCAGAATCACCGTGTTAATCAGAAACACGCCGTCCATATTGTCAACACTTTGTTTAACCACTTCTATAAATTCAGCATTAGTGTTGGAGCGGTCCTGGCTTGATGGATGAAATCGTCGGCAGCCCCAGACAGCCAAAGCCCATAAAACTAAGTCCAGGGCACAAGACTAGAGACTGACTTTCAACCAGACTCGTGATGTGTGGATGACACAGCTCTGGACAAGAAGGAATGTTGGGTCCCCCAGGAAGCATCAGAAACGAGACTCAAGAAGCATGAGAGGCCGAGCTCCCAGCCAGGACCATGTGGGAGTTTTCAGAGTCTCAGCACCAGGGATCTAGGAGATCCCTGGAAGGAGACCAGCCTGGGCAGAAACTGGAGGGGTGGACTGCAGAACAGGGTGACGTCACCCTCAAGGGAAGCTCTTCAGAGCGCATGGCCACCAAATCTGGAAGGTGGCAGGAACCCACTTGTTCTGGGACAGAGTCTTCACAGAAAGGTGTAGAAGGCGCCAGAGCTGCTCCATCTGCCTGGGGTTCTGGACTCCTGCAGGCCCTTAGCTGGCACACATCTGCAGGCCACCATAGGGAGAGTGTCATGTGCTCCACTGAGCACCTACTGTGTACTGGGCTGATCTCAGGGACCTTGGAAAAAGAAGATGGACGTGGCTTCAATCAGCTTCCTGGAGCACTCCCACCACAGAAATGAAGAACTGTTCCAGAATGCACAGCTCGGCCTCTGACTCACTGTGGGGTTGGGGAAGGCGATATTTAAGAGATACCCAGACGATGAGACAGAGAGGGGTGAGGTGCCAAATGGGGGCTCCCAGACAGAAGGCAAGGCCTGGGGCTGAGGGACCAGTGGTTCTCTGGGTTCTAGGGGTGGTTCAGGTGGGAATTTGTGCTTGAATAGAGTGGCCTGGAGTGGGGTTTGAAGGTTGAAGAAACAGGTGAGGGCTAGGCCACATATACACTTTCAAGGTTTGTGGTCCACAATGGGGAAACTGAGGCACTCAGTGGGCCAGAGGTGACAGCTAGTGGCCATGAACTGTCAGCTAACCAAGGTGGTGGCCTGCATGGAACTCACTCTCCCTGCCTTCTCCGTGACCCTCAACAAGACATGTTTCCCAGGAGAGACCAGGACCCCAGCCCAGCAGGGTCTTTGGGCGCCCTATTCCTACGGACTCCAAGCAAGAAGAGCCCAGCAGGGGAGAGGCTCTGACTCCCTAGCTGTCCTTGCCTCATCCTTCCCAGGCCATGAGCTCTCCATCCACACCCCAGCTCCTTCCAAGTGCCTGTTTTTCCAGAAACACTAGTTGAGGAAAACAGCCCCTCCCTGAAGTTGACTCAGAAATGAGATCCCCGGAATACACGCTTTCTTGGAGAGCGCTGCATGGCCTCCTGCCGGCTCTGGACACGTCCAAGCTGGGTTTGCTGAAACTGAAATCTTTAGGAACCCAACCTGCTCAGCTGCCAACCATCTTACATAACAGCCTCACGCATTGGCCCAGAAAACTGGCTGTGAGCTAATGTGGCCCCCTGGCCAGAGGGAAGTCTCTCTCTCTCTCTCTCTCTCTCTCTCTCTCTCTCTCTCTCTCTCTCTCTCTTTTTCTCCAGATGCAGGCCCATAATCACACCTACTCAAAAAGCAGAGGCAGGAGGATCGAAGGTCCACAGTTTGTGTATGCTGCACAGTATTCAAGTTCAAGTCCTGCCTGAACAACTCACTTAAACCATCTCAAAATAAAGTGACAAAGTAGCTAAGCTGTACTCAGTGGTGGAGCTCTTACATCGCATGTCAGAGGTCCTGGGTTCAACTCCCAGTGTGACAGCAGCAGCAACAAAATGCAAATGACTCCAATGGTGAGTTCTGCAGACGGGCTCTTCCAACATGGCTGTAGTTGTGTCTGGGGGAGGTTGGAGGAGCTAAGCTGGTGGTGACCACTGAAACTGATTCCTGGCAGGTCATCAGAGATACCTCCAGTCCCCTAACCTGTGGGGACCAGGCAGGGCCTCGAAGTGGCCCTCTGCCCTTGGCTCCTTCACAGCATCTTCGAGAAAACCCTGCAGGTTCAGCTCAGGGATGGCGGAGGCTCTGTGGGCTCTGGAGAAGGTTCTGGGCCCCGTCCTGGGCTCTGACAGAAACCTGCTTTTCCTTCCTCAGCTTGCGTGGCTGGAAGGCAGTCAGGCCACCAGGCTGTGCACACCAGCTGTGGCTGGCTGACTACAGAGGACAGCGAGTGCGGGGACATGCTCAGTGCAGAGTGTGCATGCCGCACCTGAGAGTCCCCAGATGAGGGGAAGCTGAGAACATTTCCACAGCACACCAGAGGTCCCTTGAGGTCTCTGCCATCAACCATGGAGGAAGGAGGCCACTCAGAGGGTGGACTGTATATTGTTGTCTTTGTAGTGCTAAGGATGGAGGCCAGGAGCCCCTGCCTGCCAGGCTGTACCACTGAGCCCCGCTGAGCCGGAGGCATGGGAACTGCACACAGCCCACCTGGCCTTTCCTGTCCCTGCCTGCAAGATGGCTAATCACCTTACTTGTCTGCCTGCATGTGCCCCTACAGACCAGAAGTCCCCAGTGCTGACAGATGTTTATGGACCATCAGCTGCCCAGACTCCAAGTGCCTCTGTCCTTCAGCCACTGGTGGGAATTGGGGACTTCGGTGGTTTTTATCTTACAGAGGAGGAAAGCAAGTTCCTGAGCATTAACATTACTTGCCTAATGCCACAGGGCTCGTGAGGCCTGAAGAGCCAGGAAAGGAGGCTGTGAAGTGACCCTTAGGGCTGCTACTGGCATCTCTACCACCCCATCTACTTCCACATGCTGTGTCACAGGTACAGCCTACAGCTTGGCACCAGAGCTAGACTCTGGATCTTTAACCTTACTCTGCTGTGTGGCCCTGAGCAAGTTGGTTTCCCTCTCTGAGTCTTCACTCTCTTGTCTTAAAAAGTAGACTAAGAATAAGCCAAACCATTAAGTGCTTGAGTTGGAGACAAATGAGATAAAGTCAGATAAAGCCCCAGACACCAGGAGGTGCCCTCAACAGTCATCTACACAGCAATCTCTTTTCCTCCTGGGCAACAGATACTCTCTTGGCCCAGCCACTTAGCCTTGGTGTTTTCAACAATGGCCTCAACCCTCCCTCTCCCCCTTTCCTCCTTCCCAGCTTGGCAATGGCACTAAATCAAAGCCCAGGGCTGACCTGTGGCGGCGGCTCCCAGCATGCTTTACAGCACTCTGCCCTGGCCTCCACAGGATGAAGGCTGAAGAACAGGCACTGTCTCCATCTCTCAGAAGCCAGCCACCCACTCCACATCCTCCTTGGAGCATGAGGAGACTTGGGGTGCTCCTCGGGGGGAGCTCTGACTGGCCTTGGAACCCCTGGATGTGATGACATCCTTGGGATTTCCCTGAGTCCCCCTTATTACTGACAGTGGCCAAGCCATTACTGTGTAACTGCTAGAGTTTCAGCATGGGGAACATTCTAGAACTTGTCTGGAGATGCTGTCGGCTATGGCTGGTGTTTTGCTTCTGTGGACTTGACTCTCAGTCTCACACGCCAGCCCTGCAGCTGCCCCCTCTTGGTCCGTGCTCCCTTTGACCTTCAGGATGCAGCTCACCAGACATGAGCCACAGTTTCAGACGGAGACAGTGAAGCCAGGAGTAGATCCACATCTCTGCAGGAGACAAGCGCGCTGCAGACCCGCGTGGCCGACAGCCCTCCCAGTCCTCCCCAGCCACTGCCCACTTCCCTCCTGGGCCTCCTGCGTTCATCCCCCCAAGAGCCATCCCATACTGGGTCCTTCCCTGAACCTCTGTCCTAACAGTAACTGCAGCTGCCGACGTGGACGCAACACCAGGAGAGGATGTGATCTCTGCATTCTGATGTGGGAACAGAGAGGCTGAGTAACTTACTCAAGGTCATAGAGCCAGGACTCTGGCTCCCACTGGAGGCGGGAGTGGATGCCTACATGGATGCGGTCAACTTGACAGCCTCTAGAGTCACCATGGAAACAGACCCTCCCTGTGAGGGAGTTCCTAGATTACGTTTAACTGAGAAGGGAAGACCAACCCTGAGTGTGATCCCATGGCCTGGGGTCCCAGGCCTAATAAAAAGGAGAACTCAAGCTGAGTACCAGCATTCATCTCTCTGCTTCCTGACTACAGAAGCGTGGCCAGGCACCTGGCGCTCCAGCCCCCATGACTTCTGCCAGGATGGACTGCAGCTCAGACTGCGAGCAAAGCTGAGCCCTTCCTTCAGTTGCTTGTGTTGAGTGTGTTGTTACAGCAGGACGAAGTCATTAATCACAACTTCTGAGCTCCACCCACTGTTAGTAGTGCCCCCCAGACATGCCCAGGAGTGCTGGGGTATGGGGATGTCTGTCTTAACACCCTTCAGGAATGTTTATCCTAAAGCAGAGAGTAAGGCCTCTCACCACAGGTAGCTCTGTGTCCAGTGTTCAGGAGCCTCCGTGTACCTGCGGGGTCCAGGGGAGAGACGGAGCCCAAGGGGCAGAGCCAGCTGCCTGCTGGGTAAGTCTGGAGCCTTCTTCAGCCTCAGATGAACAAGTCTTGGGCCTCAGTTTCCCCTTTCCAAAATAGAAATGTTGTAATAGCCTGGAGATAATATCTGTAAATGGACCGGGGTGATGCGCTATTCATGAGGCGACCCTCATCAGGCGTTCGGCTGCCTTGAGCATCTGGGCCACAACTTTGGAGCGTTTTATCCGAAGTGCAGAGCTGAGAACCAGTGCTGCCGCAGGCCATGACATCCAAGCTGCTGCTCCGTAAACGATGAGGCAGCATTTGTGTCCCCCGTTATTAATTAATATTCACAGCATGATGATATTTCTAACATTTGTATTTGCCATTTAGCATTCACAGTCTAGTACAAATGGCCTCTAAGGTCCTGTCCCTTTCTGTGGACGAGGCACATCATGAAGGGGACGCCTAGTTTTAAGTTGTTGCCCACCAGTAACCCGGACAACAGCTTCTGTAACTTGCAGAGGAGCCGGATGACTCCCGAGGCTGCCGAGTGGACTGCCAGGGCTCAGTCACTTCCTGTGGCGTCTTTACCAGGGTGGGACTTCTGGGATCGAGTTGCACTCGGCCGGCCAGCTGTCCACTCCTGCGTTTCCTGCTGGGGTTGGTCTCTGGGTGATTGGGTGCCTCCCCTGCACTCTGCTGGCCCCCTGGCCCCTGGGCAGGGCACCTGAGCCCCAGCTGCTGTGGGAACAGGACTCACTCCAAGCAGGCTGGTGCCAAGTGACTTCGGAGAGCCAGCACCCCAAGGGGGAGAGAAGGAATCTTTGATGATGCAGCTTCCCGCACAAGCCTGGCCTGGAGTGACCCTGCCTGAGGCAGCCAGCTGCAGATGGCAAGGAGACTTCCCTGCCCGTCCTGAGAGCACAGTGCCATCCTTGGCCATAGGGTTCTGAGGTCGACCTCAAGGTGAAGGCCAGGATGAGCCACCTGGAGATGGGATTTAGGGCTCTCTGGCCCTGGCCCAGGCCCAGCCTGGCCTCTGTGTCCAGCTGTTGGCTTCCCTCCCCACCCGAGCTGCTTCCTCTGAGGAGGGGCCTCCTGGTGGCCCCTCCAGCCAGGGCCCTGGATGTGTTTCACCCTAGACTCAGAGACCCAGAGAGCCCGGTTGCCTGAGCTGTAGGCTAGGGCTGGGCTCCCAGGCCAGGCTTTCCTCACAGCCAGGGTGTCCAGTACCGCTCACCCTAACCTGCAGGGCTCTATGACGAGCCGGCCCCTGCAGAGAACCTGTGAAAATTCGAAGAGTGAAAGGATGGAGCTGTGGTCAGGACATCCCTTCCCTCCCCTTCCCTCCCACTCCTTCACTCTCCTCTCCTTTCTGTCTTCTCTGTCTCAGGAGAGAGACAGCAGGGACTCCAGACAGGCATTGGGGGAGGAGAGGAAGGAGGGAGGGGGGAGGGGGGAGGGAGGGGAGGAGGGGGGGAGGCGCAGGGGGGAGGGGGAGGGAGGGAGGGGGGAGGGAGGATGTTTCTGGACTAAGATAGTTTGTGCAAAGGACTGACACAGCCAGAGTGGTTGTGGAACATCCAGAGGGCTTAGGGTGGCTGGAGGAAGGAGCAGGAAGGCCCGGCCTGGAGTCCCCAGCACTGCATCCTGAGGGCTTGGCCTGGCCATCCCACCTCTCTCTTCTTCGCTCTCCTGGTCTGGTTTGGATTAGACACAGATGTCAGCCGTGTCTGCAGTCCCCACCAGCCTGGCAGGTATGGGGGATGGAGATCCGGCCCTTCTAGAGTTGTGGGGTGACAGGTTTCAGACACAGGAACTGGTCCACACTCAGGGCACCAGCTACCAAGGCTCTTCCTCAGCCACTCACTGTGTTGACAGACAGGGCTCAGCCTGCCACATTCCCTTGTCCCACACTTCCCAGTGGCCTCGTCACCCCCATTGCACACCCTCAACACCATCCTCACTGAGGGAGGAAGAAAATGGAGTTCTCAGATGGAGGACCCGCTCTCCAGCCCCAAGTCACCCACCTGGGAAGTGACAGTGAGCTTTGAGGCATCTAGCAGGGTGGCTCCAGGGGTGGTCACTGATGCCCTGAAGTCAACCACAGAGGGGGACCCCTTCCCAGTGCTGGGGTTCACAAAGAGAAAGTTGGGGGAGCCAGAAGGCAGTGTGAGGACCTCCAAAGAAACAGCACTCAGCCCCTCCTACCCTGTTTCTCTCTCTCTCTCTCTCTCTCTCTCTCCTCTTAAAAACCTTCCCCACATATCACCCAGGACAGGGCTTTGTCCTATGGTCACCTTACCTTCCAGAGCCCATGACACATGCCCATCCAATGATAGTGCTGCTTGGTTCACCACCACTGTCCCCAGAGCCCATCTGTCCCCAAAGCCCACCTGTCCCCAGAGCCCACCTGTCCCCAGGGCCCACCTGTCCCCAGAGCCCACCTGTCCCCAGAGCCCACCTGTCCCCAGGGCCCACCTGTCCCCAGAGCCCACCTGTCCCCAGAGCCCACCTGTCCCCAGGGCCCACCTGTCCCCAGAGCCCACCTGTCCCCACTCTGGCTTCACCCTTCATTACTCAACCACTGAGCCCACCCAGCATCACTCACTTTATTTGGAACAGTCCCGTAAACTTGTTCATCTTTTAATGATGTCATCACTTCTGCAGAGTCTGGACAGACCTGGCCAGCTGGTTGGGGGGAGCAGCACGGCTCCCTGCAGTGCCCCGTGAACTATGGAGTCTGGAGGCATCCCTTGGAGAGTCTGGAAGCCACCTTTTCTCTGGTAAACCTTTCACCAAAACCTTTCTTGAAGTTCCTGAGTGATTGATCCTTGCTGAGCACAACTGTGATGTCAACACCAGGACATTAAACAACAAAAAAGCTGTTTCTTCCCACTAAGTGGCTGGCATCCACTGGCACAGAATGACCCCTGCCATCATCTTTTACATTTTTTTCTTCATTTTTATTTTTTTCTTTATTTTTTCTTTCTTTTTAATTTTTTCTTTATTTTTATTTTCTGTGTATGCATGTATTGAGTGCATGTAGGCAAGTGCTCCTGTGTCATGTGATGTCCAAAGGGGACAGAAGAGGACACTGAATCCATAGAACTGGAGTTATGGACAGTCATTAGCTGCCATGTGGGTGCTGGCATTTGCACCCTGATCTTCTGCAAGAACAGCCAGTGCTCTTAACCTCGAAGCTGTCTCTCCAGCTCCTAAAAAGATCCCCCCCACCACCTTTATTTCCATTTCCCTTCAGAGCGTGGTATGTACAGGTGTGTGTGCACAGATATGTGTGTGCACAGGTGTGTGTGTGCACAGGTGTGTGTGTGTGCACAGAGGCCAGAGGTTGACCTTAGGTGTCTTCCTTGTTTGTTCTCCACTGTGTGTATGTGTATGTGTGTGATGTGCACATGTTTGGGCAGTCCTGTGGAAGACAATATTGACTCTGAGTGCCTTCTTCAATCCTTCTTTACGCATTACTGAGTCATGGGTTCTTGATTAAGAGTAGTGTAAGCCCCCAGACTCTCTACTGTAACTATTCAACTTTGCTGTTGCCCAAAGTAGCAATAAGAAAAGCATACAGAAGAGGAATTGAGTATAAGCATGTGCTAATAAAACTTTATTGACAAACAGGTGCTGGCTGTTCCTGTCCCACCCCTGGCTGGTGATGGACTGGGACACACTGATTGGTGTTGGGTAGGGATGGTAAATGAACAGATTCCCTGGGGCTGGAGAATGAACTTGGAGTTTGGGGAGGGCTGAAGCTGCTACAACTTCTGTGAAGAATGCAGAGACCTGGGCAGATGGCAGCATCAGGCCTGGGCAGATGGGGTGTGATGGGAGTCGACCCTGCAGGAGCCCACCCAGCCTGGGTTGGGTATCACGGCAAAGGGTAGTGAGGGGCCTGCTTAGCTGGGTGGGAGTGGGGAGGGGCCGGCATGGGTGGGATTCAGAGAAGCTAAAGTTAAGACAGAGTCTTTGTGTTCAGGGAGGTCATCTTCCATGGTGGACTTAGAAACCAGAGGACCCAGTGCAGGCAATTCAAAGCAAGAGGAACTGAGGCCCAGGGTGGCCGGTGGTGGCTCTGAGGTCAGCCAGTCTCCAAGCCCATCCCCCTGGGTTTCGGACCTCTTTCTTTCCTATCTGTTACTCAGCATCTGGGTTTGCTGGCTGCATCTGTGAGCAGGTAATGACATGAGATTAGAGCCTGGCAGAGACGATGGGTGTCAGCCTTGGCCCTGAATAGGGACTTCAGCTTTTCAAAGCTTAAAAGGAAAAGGACTTTGAGCTCTTGGGTTTTTACATCTCCAGGAAATAAAGCCCCTGGCAGAGTCTGAGGATCAGATAAGTAGAGAGGAAAATAGAATGGAGTAGAGTGGAAATATCTGTCTGAGCACTCCCCCCTCGCTGGTGGAGACAAGAAATCACGGGCCCGAGGCCAGCTCCTTCTGATAAATGGTCTCCCACCCTCGGAAACCTTGGAGTGGGGTGGGGGCTTGGAAGTGGAGCCTTTTGAGCCAGTGGAGAGACTCCAAATGCAATGGTCCCTGGGGTTCAGAGATGCCGGCTGTGGGAAGGACAGCCTTCTGCAGAGACTGGCTGAGTCTCAGGCACCCAAAGTGGGAAGCCCAGCTATTTCCCGGCTGCCATGTGGCCACTAATCCTGTCCATCCACCAGCCAGGAAGTACAAGGCTGCAAGTGATGGTGACACAGCCTGGCCACAGCAGCTGCTCGTCACCCATGTGACTGCCTGCTACCAGCACCTAGGAAGCAGACATCAGGTTTGGACAGACAGGGCTCAGATCCCCCCTCCGCATGACCTTGAAAGTCTCCTATTTTCTGTTTTGTCACCTGTACAGTGGGCTCCACAGTGGACCCCCTTGGAGAGCTGCCTGACCTGGATACAGCAGGTGCCGTTTCCCTCAGTGCCGGACCGCAAATACAAAGGGGGTCCTGTGAGACTGCATCACCCATGATACTGCAGCCATCTTGATTGTGTACATCAGTCTGTGACCTCCATGCCAAAGATGAAGTTACCTAACCACACCTGTCCTGGACTATTGTGTCCCCACCATAGTGTCATATGATTGTACAATTGACAAATGGGACCTCATTAAACTCAAAAGCTTCTGTACATCAAAAGAAACAATCAAGGAGGTGAAGAGAAATCCCACAGAGTGGGAGGAAGCCTTCACTGCAGATACATCTGACAAAGCATTAATTTCCAGAATATATAAACTACTCAAAAAACAAAGAAAAAAGAAAACAAACGACCCACTCAATAGATGGAGCAAAGAACTGAACAGAGACTTCACAAGTGAGGAATTAGAGATGTCTGAGAAACACCTCAAGAACTGCTCAACATCACTAATCATTAAGGAAATGCAAATCAAAACCACTTTAAGATATCATCTTACTCCAGTAAGACTGGCTAGGATCAAGAAAACAAATGATACCAAGTGCTGGAGAGGTTGTGGGGAAAGGGGAACACTCATCCACTGCTGGTGGGAATGTAAACTCGTACAGCCACTATGGAAAGCAGTGTGGAGAACCCTTGGAAGACTTGGAATGAACTTGCCACCCGACCCAGCCATACCACTCCTAGGCATGTACCCTCAAGACTCACCCCACCGCAGAGATACATGCACGGCCATGTTTATTTCAGCTCTCTTCACAATAGCAAGGAGCTGGAACCAACCCAAATGCCCCTCAACTGATGAGTGGATAGAGAAAATGTGGTACATCTACACAATGGAGTTCTATGCAGCAGTAAAGAAAGACGACATCATGAGCTTTGCAGGAAAATGGCTGGAGCTAGAGGACATCATGCTGAGTGAAGTAACACAGTCCCAGAAAAACAAACGATGAATGGTATCCCTCATCTGTGGATGCTAGTGCCAATTACCTAGTTGTAAGTATTTCTTGTGTAGGGCCCCCTGAGCTTTTGTCCAAAGCAGTTGGGTGTAATGCATATTGGAAACAACAACAACAACAACAACAGAAAGGACTGCATCAAAGAACTGACTGAAACAATGAACTTCTGCTCAAAACAGTCAACTTCCTCATGGAGAATATTGAGAAAGACTGAGAAAGAGATGAAAAGCATGTTTGGCAGAATGCATGAGCTCTGGCGGGGTGGGCGAATGGGCAGGAACACAGGTGTAGATTTGTTAAAAAAATAAAAACAAATTTATGTGAAAAAAAAAGACGGGTGTGGCAACTTATTGAGATCTCATCTCAAAATAAAAGTAAAACTAGGACTGGGGACATAGCTCGGGGACAAATGCTTGCCTCACAAGTACGAAGCTTGTGCTGGGTCACCAGCACCATGGAACAGAAGTTTCTCAAACACAGCCATGCCCATCCATTTGCATATTGTTTTACATTGGGGGCTGACAAAGCTGCAGGTAATTATTAGGGGCCCCTAATTCATAGTCTTACGGTCCCTAATCTAGAGCTATAACAGGCAAACCCCTACTCCTCAGTATGTGACTTGGGTGCCAGGCACTTCACAGTGCTGTGATCCTCCCAGAACCCCAAGAATCATGTGCTGTTACTGCAGGAGCAGGGAGTGGGGGGTGGCTAGCCACACAGGGTAGGATTTGAACCTAGATCCAGTCTGACTCTAAAGCCTCTTATTTAGCCCTCTTCAGTGGGAAAGACAGAGTGGTGTCTGCCCTCCTGGGTCCCAAAGAACAAGCTATTAAGTCTCCTTAAATTCAGCCACAGTCCTGCATTCCCCAAACTGACTCAATCCAGATTATTTCACAGTCCTCAGGGATGGGTGTCACAGGCTGCACAGGGTGGTACCCACTGAGCTAAAGACAAGAAAGGCTCTGTGGCCCAGGGTAACAAGGTCCCAATGAAACAGGTCCCACCCAAAGCATGCCATGTGTCCCGAATCCCAGCTGCTGACAGCAGTTGGGAGTGGAACCCCCAGTCCCGAGACCAGACAATCTCACAGCATCTCCCCCTCCACGGGAGGCCACTTCAAGTGGTCTGGAGAGGGACTGGTGAGTGAGTAAGGACCACTTTAAGAAACTGTACAAAACCCAGCAGAATTCTCCAATATGACCCTCTGTAGGGTCAAAAATCTTCGTTTTCAAATTTAACATTAACATTTGGGTTGCAGGACACCACCTCTCTCCCTGGCCCCTCGCCAGCCAACACTGTAGGGATTATCTTATTTCTTGAAGCAGTTCTATGGAGGGTGCCTGTTATGAGCCCCATTTTACAGATGGAGACATGAGCCCCAGAGATGGACAGGCACCTGTTTCTCTTCTATGAAGAAGGGAGAGCCCAGGCTAGTGTCCTTCTCTGAGCTCTAACAATATTCTCCGAATCCTCCTCCAGCCACCATCTTCTCACCGCCTGTACTGGGCACAACCTGTCTTGAGCCAGATTCAGGGGACACATGTCCAGCAGGAAGAAAGTGTGCCAGAGTTTCCTTCCTAGGCCCAGCCTTCTCCACAGAAAGCAGTGGAGGGCCAGCTCAGCAGCACAGGCCTCTCGCCACCAGAGCTCTAATAAAACAAACCCTGGTCAAGAGAGATGTGTGTATTTCATAGATCAGGGATTCCACCAACTGCCTGGCGCCTGACCCTCTGCACTTATGAGTCACCAGAAGGTTCCATACATCATGGGGCAGTTACACACAGCTTAAGTGGCCTCTGGAGTGGAAGGGAAGGAAGAAAAATTCAAGCCTGAACCTTATTCCTCCATTCCCACCGCCTGGTTCTCAGGCCAGCTCCAGACACTGGGAAAGACCAGGAGGAGTCTCAACACTGGGATTCAAACCCCTGCAAAGCAGCCCATAGCTAAGTACCCTTGGGCAAGCCCAGCTCCTCTCACAGCCTCAGTTTCCCAATGAAGGTGTTATTTTTGAGATGGAAACAGAATTGCATGATGTCTAGGATTGATTTGGGGAGAAAATAAACCAAGAGTTTGCAGCTCCTTTCTGATCCAGGGCCATGATGTGGATCTGTACGTTCAGGGGTATGCAGGCTGTTTGCACATACCCCCTAAAGAAGACATGTGCACACAGTATGCACACATGCACATGCGTGTGTGTGTGTGTGTGTGTGTGTACGCACCTAGGAAGCAGCATCATGTAGTTCCGTGTTCACAGATTGTACATTATCAAACAGACATCAAAATGGAAATTCTTAAAGGAAGAACTGATACTATATATAGAAATTCTATTAAAATTCTAGCACCCCTCCCACCCCGGGACACACAACCTCCCTCACCCTCCCTGCCTGCTTCGCCCCCATAACACTTAGCACCTTCCAGCATATTCTATGGGATGTTATTTATAACTTCTGTTATATTCACAGGGCTGTGAATCAGGCTGGAAGGGAAGGGAAGACCTGGCACTGTATTTCAAGAACAGGGGGTCCTCCTATTGACCCCCCACTCTCCCAGAAGCAAGTCTCAAAATAAACAGGCCCAAACCAAACTGGGAAAGCCACAGGAAGGTGCTAGGAGAATGTTCCAGAAGCTGGTAGAGGCAAGAAGTGGGTTTCGGGCAAAGCTGAGCGTGGGCTGCTGCAGCCATCCTGACAAACAAGCCTTTCAGCACGTGTGTGCGCATTTAATGAGACAGAAAAAGAGAGAGGAAGAAGGAGGTGTGAGCCAGCCAGACCGTTAGAGCAGCTATATCACCACCGCCAAGGAGGACAGTCCTACTAATATTCCCATTTCAGAGATGAGAAACCGAGGCCAGTTTAAGATAAACTCAAACCCTGGCCTGTCTGACTCCACACTGGCTTCTGCTATGACCTGACCAAGGAGAAAGGAGCCAGGCAGTGCCAGCTACGCCAGCCACACTGGGCAGGCCGTGGGTCTCAGATGGTCTTACTTCAATCCCAGCTCCCTGGTGTCTGGGTTGATGGAAGACCAGGTTCTGTGTCAACTGTGGTTGGAGGAGGAAAAGGCCCTGATTTAGGGCCCATCTGGACAGAAGCCAATGGGGGCCAGCCTTCCAGACGCTTAGGAGAGAGATAAGTGCAACTCTTAGCATTCCTGGCGGGTGAGGCTTAGGGGGAGGCGGCTGTGAAGGATGCCTCCCAGGTCCCCTCACACAGTCCCTACTGGACTGGCCCCCCGAGGACCCCGGGAGTCAGACCCAGGGATCAGCAGGCGCTCCACTTTAGACAGCCCCGGCTTCTTCCTCACTCGTAAAGCCTGCTGCTTGAACAGATGGCTCATCAAAAACCCGAGGCTTGAGAGAGTCTTCCTGCCTTGGAATACGGGATCCTGACCAGCCAGGAATCAGTCCCTTCCCTCCTGCTTAGGAGGCACTGGAGGCCACAGTGGGAACCTGAGAAGCCACACTGAGGCCCCTCCCTGGAAAACTCATGCCAAGTACTCCACCCACCCTAGTCCAGTGGCCTTTCTAGGCAAGGACAGCCAATCTGGCCCATTTGGTCTCCAAGTGTGTGACACTTGCTATTGTTGGGTGGCCAGACCAGCACCCTAGCCTCGGTTTCCCCTGCAGAAGGGCAGTTAGGACCACTGAGTCCCAATTCTCCAGAAAAGCAGAATCCATGAGCGTACAGAGAGTTCTCTGAAGGCATTGGCTCATGTGGTTATAGGACTGAGCGGGCTCAGCTTCCTAAGTAGAGACTGGCAGAGCCCACCAAGTTCAAAAGCCAAAGCCAAGGTCCCAGCTCAAAGGCAGGGAGAAAGAGGGGAATTCTTTCTTCCAAGGCTTTCATTTGATAAAGGGCTCAACAGATGGGATGATGAGGCTAAGGTATAGCTCAATGGTGTAGTGTCATCTGTACCACGAAGAACTGAATTGATCTAGCACCACACACACAAATAGCAACATATGCTGTCCTAATCCGCTTCCTATTGTTGAGATAAAACACTGACCAAAACCAACTTAGGGAGGAAAGGGTTTATTACATCTTATACTCCCAAGGCTCAGTTCATCACCGAAGAAATGAAGGCAGAAATCTGGAGGTAGGAACCGAAGCAGAGACCACAGAGGAACACAGCTTGCTGGCTTGCTCAGCTGCCGCCCAGGGATGGCACTGCCACAGTGGGCTGGGACCTCCCACATCAATTAAAAATTAAGATAAAATGCTCCCATAGACATGGCCACCACCCAGTCTGATGGAAGAAATTGTTCAACTGAGGTTTCCTCTTCCCAAGTGGCTCCAGCTTGTGTCCAATTGACCAAAAGTAACCCAGCTGCACAGATGTGGCTCATGAGAGCAGGCAGGTGTTTTGGGGTTATAGTCCATGGGGGAGTGGTCCATGGAGTGTGGTCCGAGGGGAGTGGTCCATGGTGGATGTGGCCTATGGGGAATGTGGTCCACTGGAAATGTGGTCCATGGGGCTGGTCCATGGGAGGTTCATAGTCTACAGCGAGACATGGTCCATGGGTATGTAGTCCACGGGGGATGCAGCCCACAGCAGGAGCAAAGCACAACCTGCTCTTCTCAGTCCATTAATTGGAATTTTAGCCTTGTTCCCAAAGACCCCCCAGATATATCCAGAACCATGCTTACCCAAATAGCTGGGCACCCAGTGGCCATGTCTGCCAGACACATAGCATTAACCCTATGACATGTACACCAGTACAATTACTCAAGAGACAAACATCACTTTCTTGGGACTGGATGACTAATGTTTCTTCCATTTCTTCACCATGAGATTGCCAGAGTTGACGTGTGGCAGCCTGAGGGTCCAACTCTTTTGTTTGTTTATTTGTTTATTTATTTATTTGTTTGTTTGTTTATTGCCTTTTTTGAGACAGGATCTCCCTGTAGCCCCAGTTGGCTTGGATACATAGGCTAGCCTTGAACTCACAGAGATCCGCCTGCCTCTGCCTCCCAAGTGCTGGAATTAAAGGCATGCACCACCATACCCAGCCCAGTTCTTTTGTTTTTACCAATAAAGTTTTATTGGAACACAGCTGCATTCATTCACTTCCAGGTGGCCTCTGGCTTTCATGCACTAAGCTTTCAGAGTAACGGATGTCTGCTGAGCCCTGGTCCACCAAGCAGTGTGCACCCTCTGGAGCTTGGAGGACATTCCTCTCCCATAGATACACTAAGCATGATATTTCCCGGGGAAGTATACAGTAACAATCCCATCCTCATACATTACTGGGAGCATTCCATGCAGCTAGCCACACCTGGCTCCACCCCCACTGCGATGCCAGAGAGGTTGAATCTCTGAGTACAAATGTGATCACGAGCCATAGGAAAGAGTGGAAGGAGGCTTGTGATGCCTACTGGTCCTTTAGAAAATAGTTCGTGGAGAAAGACAGGGGGCCATCCTCAGGCTCAGTGGGCAAATAGCAGTCCAAGCAGGTAGAGTGTCCATTGCCTGTAATTTGGATTCAGCTTCTTGAGGTAAAATAGTTTGGTCAAAGGCTTTTCATAGCCCAGTGCCCTAACACAAGGTCACGTCACTTGAGTCCTCTGGACACATATTCATTATCCACTGTAAGTGGCACTTAGGTGTCTCCAGGCTGTATGCAATGCCCCCGGACCACCGAGGAGCAGTACAGACCATGGCCTTGGCAGTAATGTCCTGAGGGAGGAGCGGCCAGAGATGGGGGTGTGACACATTAGTGGCCTGGGGAAGAGTGAGCAGGAACAGTCCCATGGTTCACCTGGGGCTGGAGTGATGCTCAAACTGTTGTGTCCTCTGTAGAAGAGGCCCAGGGGATCTGGCTGTCACACTAGTTCCTTTGTTTAACAGCTTCCTCCTCATATCTAGAGCCTTGAATGAAACACAGCATGAGATGTCTGCTCTTAGGGTCTGGAAGCACCCAGAATCCAATCCCCATGCTGACTCCATGCTGAGAGGCTGTGTGACTTTGGCCATCAGAAACCTGAGACTTGGCCTGAAGCAAGGCCCAGGGTTAGAATATACCAGCACAGCCAGAGTGGGTGTGAGGCTCCGGAAATGTCTCTTCTAGGTTGGAGGACTCCAGAGTGGTGTGAGGAGCCCAAACCAGTGAGGAGACTCTAGACGTCATGAGGATCGCAGGCACCAGACACCGCACAATTTCAGATGCCAGACTCTGGAAAGACCAAGCTGACAAAGACTATAGAAGACCATACCAGGAGCTCTGCTTGTCCCAAAGAAGAGAGATGCAGACTGCACCCCTGGGGGCCACAGGGAGTCAGGGCTGGTCAGCATCTCACGGGGGCCTGGATGGTGCTGCAGGGCAGCTGGTCACCTGGGCTTGACACTCAGCTGAGGCAGACTTGGGTTCTAATCTCATGTGGGAGAAATAGAAGATCTCTTCCCTCTGGAGACTCTGGGTCCCCCTCTGTCTTTTGTGCAGCAGCTGCTCTGCACCAGAGGTGCAGACCACCCTGGGTTCTAGAGAGACAGCAGGAAGCAGAATGGGGAAGAGACAGCCCCTGGATGTGTGGTGGATGGTGAACAGGGAAAGGAATAAATGCTGAAGACAGTGTGGTCAAAGCTGAGGGGGAAAGCAGCGGCGGAGGAGAGGAGCGATAAGGAGAGAAATGCTACCTGAGGACTGGAAACTGGGGGCCTCGTAGAGAAGTGAAACAAGCAAGACAGACACGTGACAGTGTAGAATCCAACCAGGTAATCACAGAAAGGGATTATCACACTGGTTAATAGGGTGCTGTCTCCAAAGGAATTGGAGGGTGGATGGATGGATGGATGGATGGATGGATGGATGGATGGGTAGATGGGAGATGGATGGGTGGATGGATAGGTGGCTGGCTGGCTGAATGAATAGATGGATGGATGGACAGGTGATAGGTGACTGGAAGGATGGATGGATGGATGGATGGATGGGTAGATGAGTAGATGGGAGATGGATGGGTTGATGGATAGGTGACTGGATGGATAGATGAATGGATAGATGGATGATGAATAGATGGATGAGTGGATGGATGGATGAATGGATGGTTGGATGAATGGGTAGATGAATAGATGGGAGATGGATGGGTGGATGGATAGGTGGCTGGCTGGCTGAATGAATAGATTGATGGATGGACAGGTGATAGGTGACTGGATGGATGGATGGAAGAGGAAATCAGTGGATGGATAGTTAGGATACATGGATGGATGATGGATGAGTGGATGGATTCATGAGTTTATGGGTAGATGGGTGGCTTTGGATAGATGGGTTGGTGTATGTACAGATAGAGGCATTGATGGGTGGATGGATAGAGAGATGGGCAGATGGTAGAAAATGATATATGGATGCATTTCAGCCAGAGGCCAATAGGAAATAAAATGTGCTGCCGGCTTTCGTTGCTGTGAGGCAGGCAGGGTTTGCTTTGGTTCTGGATCTCACAGCCTTCCAAGATGGCTGTCTAGCCTCTGTTTGGGGCGTTCAGGGAGGCAGTGCATCCCAGCAACGGTAGCACAGGGCCTAGGCAGCTGCTCATATCACAGTAGCCGGGCACAGAGAGGGCAAGCCTGCACCTACACTCGGGGCTGTCTCCTGTTGTGTTACTCCTGGCCCTGGTCTGTGGGAGGGCGCTGCCCACATTCTCAGGAAACACCATGAGAGAGCCTCCAAGTTGTGGGCTTTATAAGGTGACTATCAGTCCAATCCATCTGGCAATCAAGCTGTCCATCACTAACCGAATCTTCACTGGTTTGATAGGAGCACATCACTGAAGGAAATCTTTCAGGCATATTGGGGGGTGCAGGAGACTGTTTTGGGAAAATCATAAGATCAAAGCCAAATTTAGGTGAGGAGAGGGAGTTTATTTCACGCTAGTGGCTAGCGTGGGCTGAGCCCATGATCCTTCCATACAGGAGTCGGCAGCATGACTGAGTCTCCCAGACCCCTTTATACCCCTGTGATAAATGCAAGCCCAGAGCATGTAACACAGAAGTGGTAAAATGGTAACAGGCAATCACAAGGCCACTGGAAGGTGGGATCCTGGTCTACAGATAATAAGTGTGACATCCTGACTTACAGATAACTTCACAAAGGCCATATGAATTTGACATCCTGGTTTACACAGGAATATGGCATCCCTGTAAAACAAAGGCCGCTGTCTGGGGTGACCACAGGAGGCAGAGAGGAAGACTCCAGGCTGTCTTCTCCGTTACCCTAACACTGTAAGGTCCTTAAGCAACCAAGTCTATTTCTCCATTTCCATTATAGGAGCAGTGCACGCAGGCACCAGGGTGGGGTGGCGTGCTCAGGGTCTTGAGGACCTGCTCTGGGTGTTAGGACTGATGACATGTGGGAAGCCAGCTAAGACAGGGTCCAGGGAGGGCCAAGGACAGTCTGCTACATCCCACTACTCCTCCCTCTCCCATCTCCTCTGCTCTCCGAGCTGGACAGTGATGCAGCCCAAGCTCACACACAGCCTTCAGAGGAGGCCTCTGAGGGCAGAGCCGAGCTGATGTGGAGAGGACATGGAGAAGGAGAGGGAACTCCCAGTGATACCTGGGTGCAGAGCCTGCTGCAAAGCACAGGCTGCAGTGACTGGTGGACCATATCACACCCGGGTCCTTGGCCTCAGGGTAAATATTAGCTTGTTAGCCAAGGGTGCAGATCATAATATCCATTTTGAAGACTTACTCTTAATCCCTGGTGTCAGAGTTTATTTCTCTGTCCTGTCACAGTCTGATGCAAGTTGGATCAAGAGGTGCCTTTCCCCCAACCCCATGGAAGGGACTGCCATCTGGAATATGTGGGCGAAGAGAATTAGAAATGTACCCTCAACCCAGAAGTGATCAATCACTTACTGTCACATTCTATTGGCAGACTGAGTCACATGGCCCCACTTCTTATGCAGTACCTCAGGGCTCAGAGTTTCCTAAAGAAAAGAACCAGCCTCGGGCTGGAGAGATGGCCGAGCGGTTAAGAGCGCCGACTGCTCTTGCAGAGGACCCGGGTTCGAGCCCCAGCACCCACACGGTGGCTGAGAACTGTCTTTAACTCCAGTTCCAGGGGAATCCGACGCCTTCTTCTGACCTCTCCGCGTCATTGCATGACATGGGTGCACAAACCTGCAGACAGTACATTCATACACATACAAGAGTAAATAAAAATTAAAAAAAAAAAAAGAACCAGCCTGTTGTGGCCTCCTATGATGAAGAATGCCTGATACGTGGCTCTATCACAGCAGTTGTTGTACAACGGGGCCTCGAATGTTTGTTGAGTGACTTTACAAATGTAGTGTGAGGAATGAAGATGGAGAGGCAGGTTGTGCCACCATGACGTAATCTTAATTGCTAACTTGATGGCATTAGAATCAGCATGGAAACAAACCTTTGAGCATGTCTGGAGGGAAGTTCTAGATTAGGTAAAAGCAGTAGGAAGACCCACCCTAAATATAGACAATGGCTGAAGTGTGGGACTGAATAAAAAGTTGACCACCAGGTGAGCATCAGCCCTGTGGGTCTGCATCCTGGCTGCGGATGGCGGGACGGCCGCCTAGCACTCCTGCCGCCAGGCCTTCAACACGATGAACTGTGTCTAGACTGTGACCCACGACAAACATTTCTCTCTCCAGCTGTTCCTGTCAGGCATTGTGTCACAGCAACCAGACAAGTCACTAATATAGGCACATCCTACTGAGGAGGTCACATGACAATACCACTGGCTCCTTGGGACCAGGGACAGCCCCCTTGCAGAAGATAGAGCTTCTTGGAACAAAGCGAGGCCCACCTGCCTAAAGCCAAGTTTTGCGATGCAGAAATGAGGATGTGGACAGTCTTGCTGATTTTTAAATTTCTGTGGAGTGTCTTATGCAGACATAAAACTAGCATCGTGATTTGATGTTTATTTCCCAAATGGCCTTTTATTCTAGGAGAATAAGACTGTGCAGTGGCCTGGGCACAGTCAACTCTATTGTGATGTTGGGTGGAGTCTTCTGACTGAGTTGCTCTGCCAGGGGCCATGGCCTGGGGATGCCCTGCACTGCCTGCCCCCCCTCCCCCAAGACACTCAAGAAGCTCTGGATCTGCTGCAGCCAGGAGGGTGGAGCCAGGCCTGTGAGCGGCGGTCTGAGTGCTAAGCACCCTCCCTGGCTGTGCGGCTCTACCTGGTGTTTCAGCACTCTGGGTCTCTGTGGCCTCAGTCATTAAATGGACATAGTTGTGAATTGACCACACAGGCTGCTTGTAAATTATACTGACCAATGGTAAGTGTCCTAGCAGGCAGACTGGAAAATAGACACCCTCATAGAGCCTGTTGCTAAGAGGAGGTAAATCCTTTTGATTGAACATTCATTCAACAAACACGAACTGAGCAGTAATGTGCTGGTTACACTAGTTACTAGGGAAAACAAGACCTGGACTCTAGGCTGAACATGGGGGACAATTACACAGGTGCCTCCTCATGGACATTTGCAAGGGGAGTGTGGGGTGAGGTCTGACTGGAGTCCCTGTGGAACCCAGAGGGCCTTTAGGAGCTCTGACTCCTCTTAACCCAAAGGCTTAATATGACAGGAACCTGAAGGAGTATTTCCTCAGGTGGTGGCTCACCCAGTGCGTGAGAACCGAGCACAGACCTGAGCACCAGGCGGGTGTGGCACCAGCCTGCAGAGAGGGCCAAGTGGCGACACTGGTGTGGAAAGGCCTGGACAAGGCCCAGGGTCTCCATCTCTTAGCAAGACCTGTCTCCTAAATTCATGGTGGCCATAGCCAAGGCCAAGCCCCACCTCCCCAAGTGAGGAGCTGTGGTTTCGATCTAGAAGGTCCTGTAAGGTCTGGTGCTACTGAGGAGTAACAGAACCTTTCAAGGGTGGGGTCTACTGGGAGGAAGCTAGGCCTTAGGGTTGTGCTTCTAAAGAAGTCAGGGACCCCGTCTTTCACGATGGCTGTAAAGCAATGCGGCCCCTGCCACACGTTCCTGTCGAGATGTCCTGCCCAGCCACTGGCCCAAAGGAACAGTCACTCCCCACAAGTGAAACCATATGCGCAAAAATTAATATATATTCGTATCTTTTTAAGTAGATTTGACCCCAGTGATCATTTCAGTAATAGAATCTGGCTGACCCAGATGGTGACTTTGGGAGCCACAGACCTATGGAACCTAAGGAAATTGCTGTAGACACACAGATGCTTTGTGGCCAGACAGGGGAGAAGGCCGAGGAGAGAGGCAGGCCAGCCTGGGAGCCCAGCTTGCGTGTGTGGCAAGAAGGGGCCTGCCCACCCAACTGCTATCATTTAGAAAGACCATTCACCAACATTCACCATGCCATATGCCATGACCCCATCTACCAGGACCCTGACCACCCCTAAAACTGTGAGTTGAATAAACCTCTTTTCTTGATAAGTGTCCAGGTTTGGATACTTGGTCACAGCACCAGCAGACACACTGAGGGCCACTCCCCCTTTTAAAGGTGTTCCCCTGATTAGCCCAGGTCCACCCTGACCACCCTCCCCTTAGCTACACTAGCTACCATCAGCTCTTTAGAGTGAGGTAGGGGTCTCTGGCATAGCCAAGGAGCAGCGAAGCACAGGCTTCACCCCTCAAAGGGTGCACTCGAAGGTGTACACGCATGCTGGGATGAAGCCTTTCTGAAGTTCAGTGAAATCCTCCATAGCCAGGAGGCATCCAGGCTGAGACTCCCAGAGAAAGTGTCTCTAGCCAGGGAAATAGCCATGGGAAGGTCTGAGGTGGCCAGGAGTTTGTTGAGAGGGGCAAGGCTGTGGCTAGAGAGGAAGGCAGAAGGAGGTTGACATGAAGAATGCAGTCAGCCTGCGTGGAGAGAGAAGCCAGAGGCACAGAGTCCAGTGCCGGGAGCCAGGACACAGGCCCAAGACCCAGAGGCCCCCGAGTGCCGGTGCTCTGGGGCTACCCTGCCTCTAACTTAGCCTGACCTTCCTTTCATGTGAACCAAGGGGTTCAAGTCCCTGCACAACCCCAAATCAATGCACTGGGTAGTTCCCCCAGGGGGTTGGCCAACGATGAGAGATTCATCCTGGCCCAGCTTTCTCCAGCATCTTGGAGGTCATGGGTGACAGACTACTAAGAATGGGGGAGCCCCGGGCCAGGGTGGAGATGTCCAGCCATACTCTCTGGAAGGAGAGGTCTGTTGTCTTTGAGCATCATTAAGCTGGAGGCTGGCAGGAGCAAGGTGGGCTCTACCCTCTTCAAGTGATGCCCCAGGGGGAGCTTGACCTTGGAAGGTAGAATTGGTTTCTCTTCCATTCCTCACCCCAGAAAAGCAGCTGAGGAATATAGCGGAGCAGTTGGGGCTCGGTGAACTTGGGTTTTAGCTCAATTCTGCAGGAAACTCAGGTTCCTCAGGGCTGTCAAATGAGAGGAAGACAGGGAAGGATGACAAAGGGAGGAGGCTGCAGGGAGCACAGAGCGGCAAGACGGGGTGGAGGACAGGGTAGCCACAGTGAATGAGGGATCCACCCCATTTCCTGGTATCTCTCCTGGGGGCAGGAGGGGAGGTGTTTGGAAACCAGCTGTGTAGTCACTTTGTAGACCCTGGGGTCAAGGGACCCAAACCTGGGGCAGTGCTGGCTGTGGGGTGGACACAGAGAACAAGAGCAGGGTGTCCAGCTAGGGTGCTGGCCAGCCACAGGCTGAGTGTCCTCCAGGCTCTGCAGTAGCAAGTGATGGGTGCTTGGGAGAAAAGCAGGTTCCAGGTGGAGCGACAGGTGGTGTTGCCTTCGGAAGTAGCTTTGCTATTTGTTCATTTATTTATTAATTTATGTATTTTTTAATTTATGTATTTTTTACAACATCAATGCTTTCCAGTTGTGTAAGGAAATGAGAGAGAGTGGGAGGGAGAGAGAGAGGAGAGAGGAGAGAGGAGAGAGGAGAGAAGAAAGAACCAGGTGCTAGACTGGCCAGTCTCTCTAAGAGCCGCAATGTCTTGTCCTACCTGTCCCCTGTCCCCCAAGCCTCTGCTGAGGGAGAAATAACTTCTGAGGAGAAAACGGGATCCCCTGAGGATGCCTGCAGGAGGACCCTCACCAGCCCTCGTCCCCACCCACAGCACCGAGAGGAAGGTGGGACCCTCAGGGCTATGCTCCAGAGTGGTCGGCTGTGCCATGTCTGGGGTCCACTGCCCGTGGCCTTGGAACTGCTGGGGAGGAGCGTAGTTGGGGGATTCACAGAAGATGCTTCTGGGAAGAGAGAGCTGGGCTGGGGAGACGGGCAGTTCTGGTTTTTAGCCCAGTCTGCTCTCTTCCTGACCCTGGAAATATGAGTGTCAGGGGGGTCGATAAGCAGGGGCCAGTCTTCTGTCACTGCCCCAGTCTCCAACCCCCTCAACCCCCCCAACCCCCTCCCAACCCGTACCCCCGTCAGAACCTGGGCCAGCCAGAGACCCTAGCACAGAATGTGCTGCCAGGTTCTGCCTCAGCTTCAAAACCAAGAGCCGCAGGGTATGGGAGTGGGAGGGTCCTCCCGCTGGGTCCCACTGAGGCTCAGCAGCACACAGAGGCTGGACATTCAGACCTCTCTGTCTCTGGCTGTAGCAACTCTGGGTCTTCACCTGGTCTCCTGAATGCGACACAGCTCTTTCATCTGAAAGCTGTCTCCCAGGCCCTGTCCTCTCCTGGACTCTCTCCTCTTCCCACAAGTCCCAATATGCAGATTTAGCTCTGCAGCATGGAGGAAGCCCTCAGCCCCTGCACTGGATTTATGCCGGTTATGTTTATTGTTGAGAACCCCGTCATGTCTCCTCCACTCAGCTGTCATGCTTACCAGCCATTGCCATTCCCTGTCCACAGTAAATGATGCTCCTTAAGTAAACGAACCTGAGACTATAGCAAGAGGCAGGTGAGCAGCTGACCCCTGTCAAGGCTTCCAGTAACCGTGCTCTTTATTCTGTTTGCTGCCCTGGAGGGATGAATGTGTACTTGCCCTCAGAAAGTGAGGTGTCTTTTCTTCCTCTGCTTTCCAACAGCATGAAGAAGCTGAGAGTGTCCTCACAGTATCATTTATGTTTATAATTTTATAATAACATGAAAATTGGTGTACCATCAGCCCAAAGGCCGCAGGGAGGGCTGTGGTTCCTTTTGGCTCATCCAGAGCCCAGTTGTTCTTGACACTGAATTGCTTGTGGTCAGAAACTTCTGACCCTGTGGAGAAGGACGGCCACATGGGTTGTGTAGGTCAAAGGAATAATAAACGGAGATCAGCAGAGACTCACAGAGCCCTGCTGAGTTGGTTCTACCTTGATCCTCTTTAGGGAAGTTGTCTATTTGTTGGGAATTTTAAATGAAAGTGGTATACTGTTAGAATTAAAAGGAACCTTAGGAGTTCAGGGAAGATGTTCTTCCCATGAAGCTTGGCAAAGGAAACAGGCTGGGCATGGTCAGACTATCTGCTGAGGTCATGGCCCACAAGAAATGAAAGGCTCTCCAGCTACATCTCAGCCTCTGAGCCCCGGGCACGGAGGCTTTCTTCCCAGGTCTTCCTGCCAGAGAATGGTTGCCACCTGCCAGCTACCTCCAGAAGGACCTGCTTTTCTTCTGCAGATGGCCTCAGCTTGAGTTCTTCCTGGCCCAGGAGTAAGGATGTACAGGCATGCTAGGGGAGCACTCCTGCGACCCTGCAGGAGCACTCATTGGCACCCTGGGGAAGCCCCTACTCCCTAGAGGAAAGTCAACCTGAGTAAAGAACAGTCCCTGGGGTACTCCAGAGCCTAGTGCGTGGTCCACCACTCCCTTGCCACCCACATCCATACTTTGTGTTCATGTAACGATGCACAAGGTCACAAGTGGGTGAATGGGAATTGACAAATTGGAAGCTTCCAGAAAGCCTCCAGACCCCACCCAATACCCACCCAATACCCACCTGGATTTTCCCAGGACTTTCCTGGTGCTCCTTATGTAAATGAATCCCTGCCAATTTGCCCGACATCCCAGAATTGTTCAGGTGAGTTGCTAGAGCCACCCTTCCCCACTCTGTGGAGAACACATGTATCTTTGCACCCTCCTGTGTGACTTGGCAGTCCTTCAGCACAGGAGGGACAGGTCTCACAAGGGAAGGCACCAGCGTGCTCTACTCTCTGCTGCATCCCATCACAGACGTCCTCTCCTCCCTCCTCTCTCTCCTCCTTCCTCTCTCTCCTCCTCTCCTTTCCCTTCCCACCCTTCAGGTACTCATGAAGAACAAAAATAGCCTCTCATTATCTCACAGTGGCCGGGCAAGTACACGTTCTGCCCAGGTGAACAAAACAAGAAAGCTGTGCCAAAAGGGCACTGCCACCCTGACAGCACAGAGGATGCCTCTCTCCATTTCCTGGGCCCAAGAGTGTGGCAGGATGAGCCCTACTGTCCCCTGCCTCCCTCCTCCTGCCAGGAGGGGCCAGGACCCCAAGGCCTTTGGGGAGCGGGGACTGCACCCTCTTAGGATCTGAAACAAAGGCAGAACGTGTCTAACTTCTTTTAGCAGTTTCCAGTAATCTAATTTTCAGTTCATTTGGTTATCAAAAACACACCTATTTTCCTCTTTCTTCTCACCAAAAAGGCACAGCAGATCTGGGGTGCAGAGGGTACCTGCAGCCTGAGACCAGGTGTGCGTGCATCACTCTCTCTCTCTCTCTCTCTCTCTCTCACACACACACACACACACACACACACACATGCACACACTCACACTCACACACACACTCTAATTTCTCTGTGCTGTGGCGAATATGTCACGCATGCAGGTCTGTTTGATTTCATTAAACAGAATATTTAAGCATAAAAATTGTTTAATCGCCTCGTGTCATTAAGAGATGAATTTCATTTTGCATACATTTGCATATTTCCTCCGAATTAAGTCTGCTAATATGTAAATGAGAGACAGGTTGCAAGGAGGTGTTTATTGTGATGGCTGCGGGCTGTTCCACTTGGGCAGCTTTGTAGGTGGTAGGGAGGAGGGAGCACCAGAGAGGTGCTGCTTCCAGAAGCCGGGGCTCTGGGGCACAGGTCTTCGCCTGCAAAGATGGGCGAGCGTGGGCCCCCCCCCCCCCGCTGCCCTGCCTGACTGGCCAATCAGAGCAGGCCCTGTACTGACCAGTTGTCTGGCTCAGAGGTTCCTGGGAGCCCGTGGGTACCCGCACCCCTGAGGGAGGGTCCCATGAAAGGCTGGGGCCTCGCTGCATGTTGCATGCGGGGATCATCTCTCAGATGGGCTGCTGACATTCTAGAAGCTTCCCAGCATGCTCCGAGGTTCCCATCTCTGCCTTGCGCTTTGCTTCTCACCTTTGTCTCTTGGCTGGCTTTGTTTCCAGCCAGACCCAGTTTTTGCCCATTGCCAAAGCCCCTCTCTTCCTGCCTGAGGTCCATGTTGTCTCTTTGCCCACTTCCTGCCACCCTGGGGGCATCTGTGACTGAGGAGCCAAAGGTTGGAGGCCTCCTGGGCCTCCTGCAATTCATTATCAATCTCCGTGTGTACGGAGGCGAGAGATCACAGGGACCCATCCTGTCAGGACTGCCACTGATCTGAGCCAGTCCAAGGCCCTGGAGGGAAGAGGGGAGCCAGCCGGACCCAGATACTCAGAATGTGCATGGAAGAAAGGAGCCTGTCTGTCCCGGGGACATGACATGGAGAACAACATTGCTGTCCTGATCCAGCCAGGCCCCTCCTGCAGCCCTGAGTCCCTACCTCCATCCCATCACTGAAGCCAGGAGGTGGCTGGAAAGAGACAGTGGGTCCCTTGACTCGGTCACTGTTGAGTGAGCATCCGGCCTTGGGTGGTTTCTGCTTGGGCTGCAGAGCTGGGTGAAAGGCAAAAGATTCTAGAAGGAAGTAACCACGATCCCCAAGACATGTCAGGTGACCAAAAAAGGGCAGTGGACCAGGAGGAGGGACCTGTCTGGGGCTCTTTGGGTCCTGGGGCAGGCTGAGTCTTAGCACCAGCTCAATGGACAGGCCCTTCCCCTCCAGGAGAGCCCCTGGGGCCCTGCACAGTGGGCTTGTTTCTTCACCTCTCCCAGCAACTCCCCAGGGCTGCAAGGCAGCATCTGCCAGGCTAGGCTCCCCCCTCCCAGATTAGCCGTTGAGGCCTGCATCTCAGAGTGAAGCAATTAAATCAGAATTAATTGGCTAGCAGGCAATCGCCTTCCATTGGAGTTGGGAGGGAGTGGGCCGCTGTTTTGCTGAGTCTGCAGTCGTAATACAATGCTTGGGGAGGGGAGGAGGGGACTCTGAGCGCTGGGGAGAAGCAGGCTCCACTCTCTGCCTGCCACCAAGCCCACAGCCAAGCCAACAGCCTGCATTTCAGTGGCTCTGCAGAACTTTCTGGAACAGAACCTTGACTTTGGAACTTCAAGGTGTACAACCTGGGGATGTTTGAAAATATGGTTTAATGTTTAATATCTTTATTCTCATACCAGTCAGAAAAGCCATTCATGTCCTATTGATTTTTAAAAATCAAAACTTTACAGACAGGAACTGAATAGGAAATCTGGATTCCAGTCTATACCGTGGAGAGGATCTCCAGTTTTGTTGCTTTTTGAACTGGATGTTGCTGTTTAGTCCAAGCTGGCTTTGTACTCACAGCAATCCCCCTGCTCCAGATTGCTGGGTGCTGCAATTACAGGTGTGTGCCACCACGACTGGCTAGAAGGAGAAATTAGAATGTTCCCCAACCCTGCCTGAGGCCTGGCCCTGTGGGTGTGTAGGTGGCTCAGAGCCTGGTAACTGGGATACATTTAGTAGAAGATTTAATGTGGACCCACCCACATGCAAGGGTTTGTTATTGAGTGGCACTGTTTTGGTATTGTAAAAACCAAGTGTTCTCACTATGAAGAAAATAATGGAAAAATACAAAAAGGAGGAGAAGCCTATCCTGGCCTCCCACCCAGGTGCTGCAGAAACAGTAAATGTCCAGGGAAGCTTGCTTGAGCCAGGGCCTGCTGGCTGTGTGACCTCCTCTAAGTCACTTGCCCATTCTGGGCCTGGTTTTTATCACCTGCAGAATGGGACAGAGCTAGAGCAGGTCCTCCAGGCTCCTGAGATCACTACATGGAGAGACAAGCACTTTGCTAGATCCCTCTGCATCCGAAACCACCCCCAGCTTGATGGCCTCTGGGCTTGGTGGCTGATCCTGGGTTTGATGTGCTTTGACCAGCGTCCACACCAGCATCCTGCGCTCTCTCTTCCACACTCATTCCCACTCACGCGAGATCCTGCAGATCCTCTGTTGCTGACTCCCTCAGTCTCCAAAAGAGTCATCCAGGGGCTGTGTTGGACTGGAGGAGAGAAGGGTCAGGTTTCCGTGCCCTCCGACTTTATAATCCCGGAGGTCTGCGCTAAACGCCGCCCTCTAGCCGGGCCTGTCCCCGGTTCTCTCTGGCCCTGCCTCCCCTTCCGGAGTAGGGTATGGGTTCACGTTGCTGGCTGGACAGCTTGAGTTCGGTTCCGGGGTTTTGTTCTTTCCTGAGCTTTCCAGGCTTCCGAAACATGCATCCCTGGGCGTCAGAGGGACGAGGTTGGGAACTGGGAACCCAGGCCTGCTATGTCAGGGGTTGAGAGGAATACCCTTGGGCAGAGGGCCATGCTTGAAAGCAAGGAAGCTCCTGCTGGAAGCTGGGGCTCTCCCAAGCCCTCGTGGCCGGAAGCTCTGCTCCCCGAAGGTGTTTGTTTAAGAACCAGGGGAGGGTCCATCCTGATTGGTCCTGAAACCCGAGCCTGCCTGCCTCTGTCAAGGGGTCACCAAACCCAGACTAAATAGTCTGACAGCCTGATCCGCTGTCTGGATCAGTTGGAACAGTTGGAATAGAAGGGGTCAGGTGGGGAGGGGCAGAGAGGGGTACGGTGCTCAACACTGGGGCCTGTATCAATGGCCAGCCGAGTCCCCTCCCTGTCAAGGAACCTGAGCAGAACTGAGCGACCTGGGTATCTTCCTCTTTTTCGTTTCTGTTCATAATGGTTGAGGAGAGTTGGGGGAGGGTTGTGTGGCTGCCCACCCCCACCCAGGCCGCCTCTGCTCCCCAGCACAAAGCCCTTGGCAGCCTGCCATTCTATTCCTCAGGCCTAGAACCAGGTCTTCACCTCAAAGGAGTCCGGTACTGCTGCTGTATAGCCTAAAACTGATGGATGGGCTTCTCTGTGCCTTATCAGCCTTCGTTTGTCAGGAGGGGTACTCCTGTGCTGATCGCTGCTCGGGCCACAGTTTTGACTTTGTGTGGATGAACAGAGGGGCCCCTCTGGGCATAGTGCCCCTGAGCTCATAGTGGTCAATCGAGTCCCTGGGCCAAGTGCCTGTGCACAGTGAATGTGTGAGACTGCACGGGGCAGCCTTGGGCAGGAGTGACCACTGCCCTGTGCTAACCATTGCCCTCAGAATGCAAAGCTTCGCCTGACATGAGATGAGTCTTTACTCTCTCTTAAAGATGAAAAATAGGAAAAGAGGAAATCAAGCTATCCCTATTTGCTGATGATATGATTGTTTATTTAAGGGATGCTAAAAACTCCACCAGAAAACTCCTAGAAACGATTAACAGCTTCAGCAAAGTGGCAGGATACAAAATTAACCTAAAAAAAATCAATGGCCTTTCTTTACACCAACAACAAGCAACTGGAGAAAGAATTCAAGGAGACCTTCCCACTCACAATAGCCTCAAAAACAATAAAATACCTAGGAACAAAGCTAACCAAAGACACCAAAGATCTCTACAACAAAAATTTTAAACCCTTAATTGAAACCGGGCGTGGTGGCGCATGCCTTTAATCCTAGCACTTGGGAGGCAGAGGCAGAGGCAGGCGGATCTTTGTGAGTTCAAGGCCAGCCTGGTCTACGGAGTGAGTTCCAGGACAGCTGGGGCTACAGGGAGACCCTATCTCGAAAAGACCAAAAAAAAAAAAAAAAAAGAAATTGAAGAAGACATCAAAAGATGGAAAAACCTCCCATGCTCATGGATTGGGAAAATTAACTTTGTAAAAATGTCCATTCTACCGAAATTCTTGTATAGATTTAACGCAATCCTGGAGAACCCACTTGAATGAAACTTGCCACCGACCTCAGCCATACCATCCTAGGCAATGTACCTTCAAGACTCACCCCCATCCAGAGATACATGCATCTCGCCTGTTTATTTTAGCTCTCTTGCACATAGCAAGGAGCTGGACCAACCAAATTGCCCCTCAATCGATGAGTGGATAGCAGAAAATGTGGTACATCTACACAATGGTTCTGTGTAGCAGTAAGAACAGATGACCTCTGGAGCTTTGCAGGGAAAATGGTGGAGCTAGAGGATCTATGCTGGTGAAGTAACACACAGTCCAGAAAAAACACGATGAATGGGTACCTCATACAGTTGATATAGTGCCAATTATCCCTTAGTTTGATATTTCTTGTGCACAGCCCCTTGAGCTTTTGGTCACAAGCAGTTAGGGTGATGCATATTGGAAACAAACAACAACAACAAACAACAACCAGAAAGCGATTGATCAGAAAATGACTGAACAGTGAATTCTGCTCAAAAAGTCTAACTTCCACATGGGACGACTATTGGAAGACTCGAAAGAGATGAAAAGCAGTTGCCGATGCATTTGGCTCTGTGGTGGGGGGAAGGGGGGGGGTTTGGCTGTCTGATTGATCCTAACAAAAAAATATAACTAACCACCTACAACACCACACAAACCACCCCCCCAACACCCACAAAAAGAGTGGTGATATCACGCTTATGAACTCACATCGATGCTGATGTCAGACACTTGGACGCACAACCATGGTGATGTTACTCATATGAAATCACAGCCATGGAGATAGCAGTCAAAAAAAAAAAAAAAAGACAAGTACATGTTCCTAACACACAGTGGAACTAAATATGCATTCCCATTCCAGGAGGGAGGAATGGGAACATAGGAAGAACAGAGCAAAGCAAGACTGAAAAACCAGCAGGACACACCACCAAAAAACCCCGGTAGGGTAGGTCCATGTCCAACTTATGGGAGTTTACTTTCAAAGGTCTTAGTTGGCTCAGCCCGTCCAGCTTTGCAGGGTGTAACATACCTCTCTCTTGGGCTGATTCCACTCCTTGTATGCAGCTCTCCTGGCTGATATCTCAGCTCTAGCATCTCCAGTGTCTTCTTGGGGTCTCCACTGGCAACCAGGCTGCACCTTCACACCTTTATGCAGGAATGCCCATACTGCATATTGTCTGTCCTCAGGAGCTCTTTGTTTTTTTTTTTTTTTTTAAATTAGTTTTATTGATGCTTTGTGCATTTCATACATTTTTCCAATTCAGTTCAGGCTTATTTCCCTTCTCCCCCCCACCCCCACCCCATCCAGATCATGCATTCTGCCATATAACGTCCCCTCAGGAGCTCTTGAAACCAGGCAGGAAGAACCAATGATCCCTTCACTCACACATTACATGCCTCTAAACAGCACCACATGAATGACAAATTTGGCTGCCACCTGGGATGGACCCTGCCGCTTCATCCAATTCCCTGCAGCTGTTGTCCATCACAGCTTTCTAGACTCAGGAACATCCTTAGGCCTTTTCCTTTCACAGGTTGGAGCTTAGCTGGTGTGGTCTTACCTTGAAGGTACTCTTTCCATTTTTAAGTGCAGCTCTCTAGGCCTCTCCTTAAAGGCTCCAACTCCTTATCAAAGAGAGCTCTCCCTCGCACATGCTTGGCTCCAAAGGTTAATCTTCCTAGTGCTCTTCTAATCCAAACTGTAAATTTGCATTTCTTTCTGCCCCATGTGTTTCTTTTTTCCCCTATAGATCTTCCTAATTTTCATCATTCATAACCATGCACTGATTCTATGTTAGGCTGTATTGAAATTTCCTCCACCAAAAATATTAGTCCATTACTTCTCCACTTCTCAGGCAAGGTCTTAGGTTGTATGCAGCCAGCAGCCAGATGCTGCTTAAGTCCTTTCTGGCCTCTGGAACTGCTCTGCTCTCAGTGCTGCTTTCTTCTGGGCTCCTGCTACAATGGTCTGCTAAGTTTTGCTTACACGCACTCAATGCTTTTTCTAGTCCACATTCCAAAGTCTTCCATCCTCCTTCAAAAAACCCACAGGCAAGTCTTCACAGCAGTCGCCCATTTCTGGTACCAACTCCTGAATTAGTTACTTTTCCAATGTTGTGATAAAAGACCTAGACCAAAGCAACTGATGCAAGAAGTTTATTTGACTTACAATTCTAGAAGGATCAAAGTCCAAACTGGTGGGAGTGGCATGGGGCAAAGGTAGCTGACCAGAAAGCGGAGTGCTCACATCTTTAAGCAGGCAGGAAAGCAGAGAGAGACCAGAAATATGGCAGGGTTAAGATCTTTCAACCTCCCCCATTGACATGCTTCCTCTAGCTACAGGCTGCACCTCCTAGGACCATTCCTAACACGCCACCAACCGGGGACAAATGTCAATACTTGGAGTCTATGGGGACATTCTCCTTTAAACCACCAGAAATGATGAGGGGTGACAGGTCATGAGCCCACACAGAGCCAAGTGAGGGGCCTGAGGCACTGCAGAGCCCATTTCTCAGTGACAGGAACCAGATCCAATCACCCTTCAATCAAGTGAGCATTTGCTGGGCATAGAGCTGAGAGTGAGGTGAGAACTGGGCCCAGGAGGGCCCAGGAGGGTGCATGTCCCTCCCCCACCGGCCTCACTGTCCAGGGGTGAAGTCAAGTGAAGAGCTAAACCTTCTGGAGGTGTTGATGTCTGCTGTACCTGGAAAGCCTGACCAGCCTGTGGAGGGCCTGGAAAGCCTGACCAGCCTGAGGAGGGCCTGGAAGCCGACCAGCCTGGGAGGGCCTGGAAAGCCTGACCAGCCTGAGGAGGGCCTGGAAAGCCTGACCAGCCTGAGGAGGGCCTGGAAAGCCTGACCAGCCTGAGGAGGGCCTGGAAAGCCTGACCAGCCTGTGGAGGGCCTGGAAAGCCTGACCAGCCTGGGAGGGCCTGGAAAGCCTGACCAGCCTGTGGAGGGCCTGGAAAGCCTGACCAGCCTGTGGAGGGCCTGGAAAGCCTGACCAGCCTGAGGAGAGCCTAGAAAGCCTGACCAACCTGAGGAGGGCCTGGAGTCCTTGAGCTGGGCAACTTTATGAAGAAAAGAGGGCTGTGAAGCTCACTATTAAGCTCACTATTTGGGAGCCTACTGTGGTTGAATCTGACTGTCCCCTTAGAGACCCCTGTTGATGTTTCCTGTTATTGAGAGGTGGCTGAGCCTTTACGAGTTGGGGCCTCAGGGGGAGGTTCAGTTACCAGGGAACACTCTTGAAGGGGCTATTAGGACTCCCATTCTTGGCTGTGACATTCAAGGCTGTTGTGGGCCCAGTGCAACAAGGCCAGTCAACTGTGTCCTGAAGCCACGAGACAGAAGTGAATCAACGATTCCTGCTTGTAGCTGTTTGTCATGGGGCCAGCTTTGGCTAGTGGAACCTTTCTGCTCCTGGCTTTCTGTCTCCACATCCATCTCCTATTAGGAGCCCTGAGATTGCAGGGTATATTACCATTGTCTAGCTATTTGTGGGTTCAGCGTGCCCCAACTCAAGCATGCCCACTTTCATTGCAAGCACTTACCCACTGAGCCATCTCCCAGCTCTAGAAATTTTCTTTTGAGTTGATTTTCTTAACAAATTTTTTTTTAATTTTATTTATTTATTTTTTTTAGTGTATGAAGTATTGTCTGATGCAAGGTCTGCGCACCCGTGTCGTGCGATCCCGGAGGTCAGAAGACGGGTCTCGATTCCCCTGGAACTCGTAAGTTCTCCTGGAACCGGAGTTCACAGATGGTTCCAGCCGCCATGTGGGTGCTGGGGATCGAACCGGGTCCCACTGCAAGCGCGGTCATCGCTCTAACCGCTAGGCCATCCCTCCAGCCCCTGAGTTGATTTTCTAAGTGTGTGTTTGCCAGTCATCTGAAGGGAGAAAGAACACTTGGAGATGACAGTGGTTTTTGCAAGGCCCTGGGCCATAGAAATGTATCCAGGAATTAATATGGCCTTCAGTGGAGAGTAAGTGGAGACATATTCTGGATGAATCTGGCATCTCAGAGAGCTGCCTCAGGGCCCTGCTTGGGACACCAGTGCTGCTATGTGGTTGGCTGTCTCTCCTCAGTGCTGCTGTGTGGTTGGCTGTCTCTCCTCCGTGCTGCTGTGTGGTTGGCTGTCTCTCCTCAGTGCTGCTGTGTGGTTGGCTATCTCTTCTCAGTGCTGCTCCCAATTGGCACCTGATTTGGGGTAGGCAAACATTGAATCAATTCTCCCATTCACAAGAAGCTGTGCACTGCTTATTAGCTCTGTCCAGGTGGTTCATGTTACTGTGAGGTCATAAGTAACGTGGAGGCACAAAGGCAGACTAGCACATGACCATGGACCAGTGACCTTGCTTATCTGTTCCCCATGTTCAAACAGGCTCTGGGGCTGCCTGCTGGGCACACTGGGCATGGAGACCATTCAGGTAGTGCACACTGGGCCATGCAAACTGTAAGAAGTTCTGAGGCTGCTGGGGCCCCTCAGGAGCCCAGAGCCCAACAGGAGTCCCATGGTCACCACGGATGTCCAGGCTCACACATCCTGCCCGGTGATTTTCCAAATATTACAGTTTGAATTGCTTACCTCTGAAGGGACCCCTGAGGCCTGTCCAGTCACTCCAAAAGGTGGAGGTAAAGTACCTACCCAGGTCTTGAAACTTGCCGCCATGACTTAAGTCCTCCTTAAGCCGGGAGTGGACCAAACAGCTCTAGGCTGCACGACCCAGTGGCCTTACTCAGCAGAAACTCACCCCTCTCCACCCTGGCTAGGCTACCCTGGGGGACCACCTGGGGTAGGGAACCTGCAGGGATTGACCATCAGACCAGGGGACCCAGCCCAACCCAGCCTGGACAAAGGGACCCAGCCTCCAGCCACACCCTGAACAAGGAGACCCAGAGCCCAGCCACACCCTGGACAAGGAGACCCAGAACCCAACCACACCCGGGACAAGGAGGCCCAGAACCCAGCCACACCCTGAACAAGGAGACCCAGAGCCCAGCCACATCCTGGACCAAGTGAGACCCAGAACCCAACCACACCTGGACAAGGGGACCCAGAACCGAGCCACACCCTGAACAAGGAGACCCAGAACCAGCCACACCCCAGACAAGGGGACCCAGAACCCAACCACACCTGGACAAGGAGACCCAGAACCCAGCCACACCCCAGACAAGGGGACCCAGAACCCAGCCACACCCTGAACAAGGAGACCCAGAACTCAGCCACACCCCAGACAAGGGGACCCAGAACCCAACCACACCCTGGACCATAGGGGACTAGAACCTCAGCCACACTTTGCCATGGGTCCCACCCACACCCTGGGCACAATGACCCCACTTGATCCACATGAAATTTCTAACCAGAACACAGGGCTAAGCACCTCAGTTTACCTCTGAGGAACCCATCAGAAATCACAGGCTCTAGGATCACAAATGGCAAGTTCTCAAAGCCATTGTTGCAGGGCCAGAAGGGGAGAGACCTGGGAAACAGACACTCCCAGGCCACATCTACATAGACATACCCAAAGTACCGCCAGACACTCCCAGGCCATGTCTACCTAGACATACCCAAAGTACCGCCAGACACTCCCAGGCCATGTCTACCTAGACATACCCAAAGTACTCGCCAGACACTCCCAGGCCACG
Source organism: Rhizomys pruinosus (assembly GCA_009823505.1). NCBI lineage: Eukaryota > Metazoa > Chordata > Mammalia > Rodentia > Spalacidae > Rhizomys > Rhizomys pruinosus. The sequence continues at coordinate 873,070 of VZQC01004573.1, read as the reverse complement.
TCTACCTAGACATACCCAAAGTACCGCCAGACACTCCCAGGCCAGGTCTACCTAGACATGCCCAAAGTACCGCCAGACATTCCCAGGCCACGTCTACCTAGACATACCCAAAGTACCGCCAGACATTCCCAGGCCACGTCTACCTAGACATACCCAAAGTACTGCCAGACATTCCCAGGCTAGGTCTACCTAGACATATCCAAAGTACCGCCAGACATTCCCAGGCCACGTCTACCTAGACATACCCAAAGTACCGCCAGACACTCCCAGGCTAGGTCTACCTAGACATACCCAAACTACCGCCAGACACTCCCAGGCTAGGTCTACCTAGACATACCCAAAGTACCGCCAGACACTCCCAGGCCACGTCTACCTAGACATACCCAAACTACCGCCAGACACTCCCAGGCCACGTCTACCTAGACATACCCAAACTACCGCCAGACACTCCCAGGCCACGTCTACCTAGACATACCCAAATACGCCAGACACTCCCAGGCCACGTCTACCTAGACATACCCAAATACCGCCAGACACTCCCAGGCCACGTCTACCTAGACATACCCAAACTACCGCCAGACACTCCCAGGCCAGGTCTACCTAGACATACCCAAACTACCGCCAGACATTCCCAGGCTAGGTCTACCTAGACATATCCAAACTACCGCCAGACATTCCCAGGCTGGCCCACCTTTAGACACCACTAGGCTACCTGCCTTGTGACACACCTGGGCTAGCCCAGAGCCCCCAACTCTGTAGCAAACATCAAGTGAATCCAACATCCAAAGAAGAGAATTCTGGTCACAAAGCTGTTGTTGGGGAGGGATGTGACTAAGTCAGAAGGATGCAGTGCTTGCTTGGTGGCAGCACAGAGCCCTCAGTGTGCCTATGTCACAATTGAGTGGAATAGCTCAGCTATGTCATCTTGAGACTCAGGAAGTAGAGACAGGATCCAGAACTTCAAAGTCATCCTGGACTGTAGAGGGGCTTCTAGGCCAGTCTGAGGCAGAGTCATTGTCAGGAATGAAGGAATGAAGGAATGAAGGAATGAAGGAAGGAAGGAAGGAAGGAAGGAAGAAGGAAGGTAAGGAAGGAAGGCGGAAGGAAAGGGAAAGGCAAGGAAAGGAGGGAAGGAGGGGGGTTCGTCACTGGTTGGACCACCTTGTTCCACAGCACCTGCTGACTGATACACTATTTGTTGTGGTTTAGGGACTCTGTGGAGCACATAATGGGATGGAATACACAATGTGTGCTCATGTCCCTGAGATGAGAAGCCCTGACTGGGCTGCTGGGTCTCCGTGGGTCAAGTTCCCGGGGTGGAAGTTGCAGTGTGATTATCTCTGGGGAGGAACACGACTCGGATGCAAGGCTGACATTTGCCCATCAGGCTCTCAGACCCAGGACATAATGTCGAGATGGGAAATGTAGGCTGGGGGACTTCCGGACGAGCTGCCTCCACTCCCTACCAAGGACAGCCTGGTCCACAGTGGGACCTGAGGATGAGGAGAAAGATTTAGACAGGAGACCAACAGAGGGAATGCGAGAAACACAGAGAGACTGGACACAGAAAGAGACAGAGACAGAGTGTGTCAGAGGGGGACACGAAGATCCGAAAGGGAGCACCCACTTGGAAGCTTTTTCTGAGAGGGGAGGGCGGACCCAGCAAGGGCCTGTTAGCTTTACTGTCCCCTGGCCGGCGCTCATGGCCAAGGCTGATTTCTTCTCCCTGGTCCCAGTTTCTCTATTAATTGGACAATGTAATAGCTCTTCTCTCCTGAGAGTTCTCTTCTGGCAGTGACTGCTGTAAGACCCCAGTCCAAAATGGGTGCACGGTGACCAAGGAGCCTGCAGCTCGGGGAAGCTAGGCCCTCTTCAGGAGTCAGTGTGACAGAGGCCTGGCTCCCAGTGGATGCCTAGAGAGAGTGGGGCATCCCAGCACCTTTGTCACCCTCCCCACATCTTGCTCCACCTCCTCTATCTGACATCATGGGAGACAAGCGTTGGGCCACAGTGGCAGAGTCTGGAGCAGCGCATGGCAGGTGCTCGGCAGATGGACACTGAACAGGAGGTAACCCTCCCCACACCGCTGCGCTCCTAAGCCCACAGAGCATGGATGCAAATGGCCTCCTTGTCCACCTTCTTCCTTTGGTCAGTGCAGAGTACCCACCCGTTAGGCTCCCAGCCACTGTGACTGCGGAACACAGCAGGGAGAAGAGTGCCCATCCTCTGGCTCCTATCATCTTGGCCAGGCTGGCCCCTGGTAAGGACCGGAGTACTAAATCACCAAGGGGCCCCAATTATGGATGATTCGACCTCAAGACAGGTGTGTTTGTTCTTAGTACCCAGCCCTTTCCTGAAGCTTTATTGGATCCCCCACACCACCCCAGTTCCTGAGGTAGCCAGGCTGGCCTGGGAGGGCGGACAGCCAAGCGTCCCAGTGGTTTCTGGAGAAGGCTGGGCTCACTTGCCTGCTAAGAGAAGGTCAGCAATTTCACAGAAGCTTCCAGAATATACCGGTCATTGTCAGGGGCCAGAATATGTCCTGGCAATGCTTGGGGCAACAGGATGAGTGAGGTGCAAGGCTTCCAGGACTGTACTTCATACTTAAGCTACCACATCCCTGAAGCCAGTCTGAGACTCTTACAAACTAGCCCCAGACTCCATAAGTTCCCTCCAGCCCTGTGTGGATGTAACAAGTGGGATATGCTTTAGCAAATGGGCTGTTAGAAGCATTGTACAGATGGATAGATGTGCCCATATTTGTGTTCTGCCAGCTGTGCTTCTGGCTGAGACCTAAGGATAGATCTAACCCAGACCAGACCAGAAGCCAACTATCTCCAGCCTTCAGCACCACCCCACCAGCCACAGTAGAAATTAGCACAGACCCTGAGCAAGGAAAATCAGTAAGGGATATTGTAACTGCTGAAATACAGAACCTGTTTGTTACACAGCAGTAGCAGTGTAATAGCTAGCTGATACAATGCTTTGCGCCCCTGGTTCTTATGCAGACTAACAGAGATTAGGAAAGAAGAAGCCAAACCCTCACTACACAAGCACAAAGTTACAACCATACAGATTCAATGCCAGACAGGTCCCAGAAGAATGTGTCGCCTAGTGACATTGTGGTGTCTCACTTTAACGATAACCTGTCACATTCACATTATCACAAAACTGACTAGCCGAGCATTTTTAGAATCTAGCCCCTTTCTGGCTGACTGTAGTAAGATTTTGACTAGCCATGGCTGAGCTCACTGTTAAGGGCTTTACCATGATCTTACCCCTCTTTCACAGCAAGAGACAAGGGCCCCCTCCTGGGGTGAGGTCAAGTGCCCTCCTAGGGCCACACAGTCCCATCCGCCAGTGCTCCAGCCTGCCTTTCCTTGATGTTTGCCAGGAACCAGAGAGAAGTGTTGAACATTTGTTCCTTGGCTCACTTTTCCTTCTGCACTCCCAGCGGCCCTGCTTACAAACTGAATCAGTTATCAGCTAGTTAGACTGCAGTCCCGGGAGGCGCCGCCCGCATACGGATGGGGCGCATGCATTATTCAGCGAGAAGCCAGGAGAAATGAGCAGCTAGCCCAGAGCCAGAACAGCAGTGGCAGTAAGGGAATAATTAGCGGGCTGTCACTTGTCCCTGTCACCGCTTCCTCCCTTAACACATGAGGGAAAATAAAAAAATTAAAGAATAAAATCTTTTTTTTTGTTTTTTTTTTTAAGGTTAAAGAGGAGAAAAGAAAAACAAGCGTTCTGGTGAGCTGGTGTTAAAAAACAAGTGAAAATGAAAAAAAGGCTGAACCGGGCTCGGTTTTCGCTTCACAAAGCCTATGGCCTGGGACCCCCTCTCCCCAATACCTACCGGTTGCTCTCCTTCTCCAATCCGTGACCATTCAGCTTTTCTTCACGTTTGCACAGCACAGGAATACGAATGTCTCGCCTGGAGGGGGGCGGTGGGGGTGGTGGGTCCTGGGATCGTGGGGGGGACAAGGGCGATCACAGCCCATTTGCTTTGGCGGGTTGGAGGTGACCTTCCTGTAGGAGGGCGGATGGGTGAGAGCTGAGCAGTTCCTAGGGGGCCCTGTGATCTGATTATTCATGAATTTATCCACGGAAAGGAATTTGGCTGCATGGCTTCCTCTTTCCTGAGGAAGCTATTTTTATTTATCTATAATGTCTGCTAGATACTTGTGTGTAGGGGGGGTGCGCTGGGTGGCCATTTGAGATGTGAAGATCTGAGGTGTGGTGGGAGACTTTGACCCACCTGGGGGGGGGGGGATGCAGGAGGGAACCCTATGATGGTTTTGTGTTTCGCCTGCACCTCAGGCCCCCATGAGATGCTGGACAGTGGTCCTCTGTCCTCCTCACCTCAGTGGGATTGGCAGCTGCTTCTCAGGAGGGTGAGAAAGCAGTCCCAGGAGCCAGTTGGCCATGAAGAGGCAGGCAGTACAGAAGGACCTGAAAGAGTCAGGAGCCAGACAATGCCAGGGAAGTTCAGGTGGTCCCCACCCAGTAAACTTGACCTTCATGGCAAGACCTCCATGTCCTACAAAATAATGGAGTTCCCTCAGGGATGGGAGATTTTGTTCAAGTCAGAGAAAAGGGGGATAAGTTCATGAAGCAGGCCTTAGAGAGACTATAGAAGACATACTACTGCCTCTATATCTAGTGCCCAAGACAGACATTACCAATCTAATTCAGAGTGCTCAACCCCCGTATTGCACACCTAAGTCTCTTAGGTAGACACTTACAGATGGTTGGAGGTGCCACTGGAAAAGAGGCCATAAAACCTTCCACTCTTGGACATGGGATGGCTTCATATTCATAAGGGAGGGGAATCTGCCAAAGTTTGTGGAGTCAAACTGCACTTTGAAATGATGGTTGAGTTCTGAATTAGACAAAGACTGTCACCTGGAGTTGCTGCAGCCTTGTGACCTCAGGCTAAGCTCTCTGTGACAGAAGCCTCAGTTGTGTTGTGTAGGAAATGGGTGTGCATTAGTGAACAACACGAAGGCCTTGACGAGGTGCTCAGTGCACTCTACACAGGACACATGCCCGCCACCTTCTACTGCATGCAGACCGCCACCCTCCTACATGCTCTTCCTTGGCTAGGTATGGCAGCCACATTGGGGTTGAGTGCTCTGGAATGGATTCCAATAGGTAAAGAGCGGTACTTGCTGTGGGCCTTTAGCCCTTGCTGACACTCCTGGGAATCCTCTCAAGTTCTATGGGGGCATCAGTCCCTGTCAAATGCCTTCTGTATGTATTCAGGAACACAGGACCAATTTATCTCTGCCTCATTCCTCATTGCATGTAGAGTTCAGGGGGACAGGCTGAGATGTTTCGTCCTATCTCTGTCCCCAGCGGCCAGCAACAGTCGGTTGAAAACATGAATGGCATTTTATTGAATTGCTCGTTGAATGAAGAAAGGTTTGCTGCGGCTCTCTTGGGAAGTCTGGGGCTGACATCAGGTGCTCAACCAGTGGTGCCTTTTTTAAAAAAACTTACATTTTATTTACTTTTGTGAGGGACGTGTACCCTATATGCATACAGCACCCTCAGAGTCCAGAAGACAGCATCAGATCTCCTGGAACTGGAGTTGTGAACGGTTGTTAGCCACCATGTGGATGCTGAGGATTGAAGCCATGTTTCCCTCTGCAAAAGCAGCCAGTTGCTCTTAACCCTCTGAGCCAATCTCTCCAGCCCCACAGTGGGATTTACTACATTGTTTTTTTGTGTGTTTGTGGGTGTGTATGTGTGAATCTTTGTTGTTTTGGTGGTATGTGCCATGGAATACATAATGGAGGTCAGAAGACAAATTGCACTTAGAGACTGAAACACACACCACAACACACACACCACACACACACACACACACAGACATTTCAATTTGCTACGTTATTCCCTTCTGGAAGATTCTGTCTTCCAGGCCTTATCTTGCATTCAGATAAAGCACCTTCATAGGGTCCTGGGTCCCCACCCTCCATTCTTCCTTTCTGTGCTCTTTCTAAGGCCATGGGACTCGGAGGAAAGGTGTTCCCTGGGTCTTCCTGGGTTGCCTGCGGGTTCTCAGCACAGGGGAGAGGCCTCTGGGAAATGAGGCGAGAGGAGCCCGGCCACAGGAAGCTGGAGAAGCACTGCTATGCAGCGGGAAGACGCTGGTGGTCAGAGGCCGGAAAGACTTGGTTAGTAGCAAAACAGCGATGTATCTGAGGGATGAATAGGCCCGCTCAGTGAGGCTCAGGGCAGCACTGCAGGTGACTTAAACACAGACGTGGACCCCAACAGACAGGGACACAGACATGCCCAGTTCCCTTAGCCAAGTGCCTTCTATGGGCCTTCAAAAACCTGCACGTAGATGTGAAGCTCTGCCTTGACTGTCAGCTGGGTGGGGCTTAGAATCACATGGAACAGATGTCTGGCCTCGTCTATTACAGCATGGTTTGGAATGGCCTAGCAGGGAAGACCCCCAACCTGAGTGAATGAAAAGGAAAGAGGGAGCAGAGCACAAGCACTAATCCTCTCTCTGCTTCCTGATAGGATGTGCTGCTTCATGATGGGATGTGCTGATGCTTCAAGATGGATGTGCTGCTTTTCTTCCTGATAGGATGTGCTGTTTCCTCCTTTTGGGATGTGCTGTTTCCTCCAGATGGGATGTGCTGCTTCCTCCTGATGGGATTGGCTGCTACCGCCTGATGCAATGTGCTGCTTCCTCCTCATTGGTTGTGCTGCTTCCTGATGGTATATGCTGCTGCATCCTCATGGGATGTGCTGCTCACTCTTGATGGGATGTGCTGCTTCATCCTATTGGGCTGTGCTGCTTCCTGAAGAGATGTGCTGCTTCCTCCTCATTGGTTGTGCTGCTTCCTGATGGTATGTGCTGCCTCCTGATGGGATGTGCTGCTGATTCCTGATGGGATGATCTTCTTCCTCCTGATGGGATATGCTCCTTCCCCCTGTTGGGATGTGCTGCTTACTCCTGATGGGATGTGCTGCTGCCACCTGATGGGATGTGCTGCTTCCTCCTTGGATGGGATGTGCTGATTCCTGCTGATGGGATGTGCTGCTTCCTTATTGGATGCGCTGCTTCTCCTGATTGGATGTTCTGCTTCCTCCTGATGGATGTGCTGCTTCCTCCTGATGGGAGTGCTGCTTCCTGACGGGATGAGCTGCTTCCTCCTGACCGGATGTGCTGCTTCCTGATGAGATGTGCTGCTTCCTCCTGATGGATGTGCTTCTTCCTCCTGTTGGGATGTGTTGCTTCCTCCTGATGGGATGTGCTGCTTCCTGATGGGATGTGCTACTTCCTGATGGGATGAGCTGATTCCTCCTGATGGGATGTGCTGCTCCTCCCTGATGGGATGTGTTGCTTCCTGATGGTATGTGCTGCTTCCTGATGGGCTGTGCTGCTTCCTCCTGTTGGGATGTGCTGCTACCTCCTGATGGGATGTTCTGCTTCATCCTGATGGGATGTGCTCCTTCCTCCTAATGGGTTGTGCTGCTTCCTGATAAGATGTGCAGCTTCCTCCTGATGGGATATGCTGCTTCTTGATGGATGTGCTGCTTCCTCCTGTTGGGTTGTGCTGCTTCCTCCTGTTGGGTTGTGCTGCTTCCTCCTGTTGGGTTGTGCTGCTTCCTCCTGTTGGGTTGTGCTGCTTCCTCCTGATGGTATGTGCTGCTTCCTCCTCATTGGTTGTGCTGCTTCCTGATGGTATGTGCTGTCTCCTGATGGGATGTGCTGCTTCCTCCTGATGGGATGGGCTGCTTCCTCCTGATGGGATGTGCTGCTTCTCTGAGGATGTGCTGTATTCCTCCTGTGGGAGTGTTCCTTACCTGATGGAGTGTGTTCCTGATGGGATGTGCTGGTTCCTCTTGTTGGGATGTGCTGCTTCCTGACGGGATGTGCTACTTCCTCCTGATGGGATGTGCTGCTTCATCTGCTGGGATGTGCTCCTTCCTGATGGGATGTTCTGCTTCATCCTGATGGGATGTGCTCCTTCCTCCTAATGGGTTGTGCTGCTTCCTGATAAGATGTGCAGCTTCCTCCTGATGGGATATGCTGCTTCCTCCTGACGGGATGTGCTGCTTCCTCCTCATGGGAGGAGTTGTGTGCTTCCTCCTGATGGATGTGCTGCTTCCTCCTTCTGGGGAATGTGCTGCTTCCTACTCATGGGATGTGCCGATTCCTCCTGATGGGGTGTTCTGCTTCCTCCTGATGGATGTGCTGCTTCCTCCTGACGGGATGTGCTGCTTCCTCCTGATGGGATGTGCTGTTCCTCTTGATGGGATGTTGGTTCCTCCTGTTGGGATGTGCTCCTTCCTCCTGCTGGGATGTGCTGCTTCTTGATGGGGTGTGCTGCTTTATCCTGATGGGATTGTGCTGCTTCCTGATGGGATATGCTCCTTCCCCCTGTTGGGATGTGCTGCTTACTCCTGATGGGATGTGCTGCCTTCCTCCTCTGGGATGTGCCTGCTTCCTTGATGGGTTGTGCTGCTTCCTCCTGTTGTGATGTGCTGCTTCCTCCTCATTGGTTGTGCTGCTTCCTGATGGGATTTGCTGCTTCCTGATGGGATGAGCTCCTTCCTCCTGATGGGATATGCTGCTTCCTCCTGATGGGATGTGCTGCTTCCTCATGATGGGATGTGCTGTTTCCTCCTGGTGGGTTGTGCTGCTTCCTGATGGGGTGTGCTCCTTCCTCCTGATGGGATGTGCTTCCCCTGGTGGGATGTACTCCTACTTGATTGGATGTGCTGCTTCCTACTGATGGGATGTGCTGCTTACTCCTGATGGGATGTGCTGATTCTTTCTGATGGGATGTGCTGCTTCATCCTATTGGGCTGTGCTGCTTCCTGAAGAGATGTGCTGCTTCCTCCTCATGGGATGTGCTGCTTCCTCCTGTTGGTATGTGCTGCTTCCTCCTCATTGGTTGTGCTGCTTCCTGATGGTATATGCTGCTGCATCCTCATGGGATGTGCTGCTCACTCTTGATGGGATGTGCTGCTTCATCCTATTGGGCTGTGCTGCTTCCTGAAGAGATGTGCTGCTTCCTCCTCATTGGTTGTGCTGCTTCCTGATGGTATATGCTGCTGCATCCTCATGGGATGTGCTGCTTCCTACTGATGGGATGTGCTGCTTCCTCCTGATGCGATGTGCTGCTTCCTCCTCATTGGTTGTGCTGCTTCCTGATGGTATATGCTGCTGCATCCTCATGGGATGTGCTGCTTCCTCCTGATGGGATGTGCTGCTTCCTCCTTGAGGGAAGTGCTGCATCATCTGAGGGATTGTGCTGCTTCCTGCGATCGGGATGTTGCTGTTCCTGATAGATGTGCTGATTCCTCATGTATGGGATGTCTGATTCCTCCGATGGGAATGTGCTGTTCTCTGATGGAATTGCTGCATCTCATGATGGGGATGTGCTGGCTCCTGCTGACGGGAGTTGCTTGCTTCCTTGATAGAAGATGTGCTGATCTCCGACTGTTGGTATGTGGGCTGACCTAATGATGGGATGTGCTGCCTTCCTCCTGACTGGGATGTGTGCTTCATGTAGGATGTTGCCTGGTTCCTCATTAGGGATTTGGCTGATTTCCTACTGATGGGATGTGCTGGTTCCTCTTGTTGGGATGTGCTGCTTCCTGATTTGATGTGCTGCTTCCTCCTGTTGGTATGTGCTTCTTCCTCCTGATGGGATGAGCTCCTTCTTCCTGATGGGATGTGCTGCTTCCTCCTGACGGGATGTGCTGCTTCCTCCTAATGGGATATTCTGCTGCCTCCTGACGGGATGTGCTGCTTCCTGATGGGATGTGCTCCTTCCTCCCTGATGGGATGTGCTGCTGCCTCCTGATGGGATGTGCTTCTTCCTGATGGGATGTGTTGCTTCTTCCTGATGGGATGTGTTGCTTCTTCCTGATGGGATGTGTTGCTTCTTCCTGATGGGATGTGTTGCTTCTTCCTGATGGGATGTGTTGCTTCTTCCTGATGGGATGTGTTGCTTCTTCCTGATGGGATGTGTTGCTTCTTCCTGATGGGATGTGTTGCTTCTTCCTGATGGGATGTGTTGCTTCTTCCTGATGGGATGTGCTGGTTCCTCTTGTTGGGATGTGCTGCTTCCCCCTGATGGGATGTGCTGCTTACTCCTGATGGGATGTGCTGCTTCCTGTTGGGATGTGCTGCTTCCTGATTTGATGTGCTGCTTCCTCCTGAGGGGGTGTGCTGCTTCCTCCTCCTGATGGGATGTTCTGTTGCCTCCTGATGGGATGTGCTGCTTCCTGATAGGAGGTGCTGCTCCTCCTATTGGGATGTGATGCATAACCTTCTGATGGGATGTGTGTCCTCTCCTGATGGGTTGTGCTGCTTCCTCCTGTTGGGTTGTGCTGCTTCCTCCTGTTGGGTTGTGCTGCTTCCTCCTGTTGGGGTGTGTTGCTTCCTGATGGGATGTGCTTCTTCATCCTGATGGGATGTGCTGCTTACTACTGATGGGATGTTCTGCTTCATCCTGATGGGATGTGCTCCTTCCTCCTAATGGGTTGTGCTGCTTCCTGATGGGACGTGCTGCTTCCTCCTGATGGGATGTGCTGCTTCCTCCTGTTGGGTTGTGCTGCTTCCTCCTGTTGGGTTGTGCTGCTTCCTCCTGTTGGGTTGTGCTGCTTCCTCCTGTTGGGTTGTGCTGCTTCCTCCTGTTGGGTTGTGCTGCTTCCTCCTGTTGGGTTGTGCTGCTTCCTCCTGTTGGGTTGTGCTGCTTCCTCCTGTTGGGTTGTGCTGCTTCCTCCTGTTGGGTTGTGCTGCTTCCTCCTGTTGGGTTGTGCTGCTTCCTCCTGTTGGGTTGTGCTGCTTCCTCCTGTTGGGTTGTGCTGCTTCCTCCTGTTGGGTTGTGCTGCTTCCTCCTGTTGGGGTGTGTTGCTTCCTGATGGGATGTGCTTCCACCTGATGGGATGTGCTGATTCTCCATGACGGGATGTGCTGCTTCCTCCTGCAGGGATGTGCTGCTGCATCCTGATGGGATGTGCTGCCTCCTCCTGATGGGATATGCTCCTTCCTCCTGATGGGATTGCTCCTTCTGATGGGAGCTGCTGCTGCTTCATCCTGANGAAGGAGAAATTAGAATGTTCCCCAACCCTGCCTGAGGCCTGGCCCTGTGGGTGTGTAGGTGGCTCAGAGCCTGGTAACTGGGATACATTTAGTAGAAGATTTAATGTGGACCCACCCACATGCAAGGGTTTGTTATTGAGTGGCACTGTTTTGGTATTGTAAAAACCAAGTGTTCTCACTATGAAGAAAATAATGGAAAAATACAAAAAGGAGGAGAAGCCTATCCTGGCCTCCCACCCAGGTGCTGCAGAAACAGTAAATGTCCAGGGAAGCTTGCTTGAGCCAGGGCCTGCTGGCTGTGTGACCTCCTCTAAGTCACTTGCCCATTCTGGGCCTGGTTTTTATCACCTGCAGAATGGGACAGAGCTAGAGCAGGTCCTCCAGGCTCCTGAGATCACTACATGGAGAGACAAGCACTTTGCTAGATCCCTCTGCATCCGAAACCACCCCCAGCTTGATGGCCTCTGGGCTTGGTGGCTGATCCTGGGTTTGATGTGCTTTGACCAGCGTCCACACCAGCATCCTGCGCTCTCTCTTCCACACTCATTCCCACTCACGCGAGATCCTGCAGATCCTCTGTTGCTGACTCCCTCAGTCTCCAAAAGAGTCATCCAGGGGCTGTGTTGGACTGGAGGAGAGAAGGGTCAGGTTTCCGTGCCCTCCGACTTTATAATCCCGGAGGTCTGCGCTAAACGCCGCCCTCTAGCCGGGCCTGTCCCCGGTTCTCTCTGGCCCTGCCTCCCCTTCCGGAGTAGGGTATGGGTTCACGTTGCTGGCTGGACAGCTTGAGTTCGGTTCCGGGGTTTTGTTCTTTCCTGAGCTTTCCAGGCTTCCGAAACATGCATCCCTGGGCGTCAGAGGGACGAGGTTGGGAACTGGGAACCTAGGCCTGCTATGTTAGGGGTTGAGAGGAATACCCTTGGGCAGAGGGCCATGCTTGAAAGCAAGGAAGCTCCTGCTGGAAGCTGGGGCTCTCCCAAGCCCTCGTGGCCGGAAGCTCTGCTCCCCGAAGGTGTTTGTTTAAGAACCAGGGGAGGGTCCATCCTGATTGGTCCTGAAACCCGAGCCTGCCTGCCTCTGTCAAGGGGTCACCAAACCCAGACTAAATAGTCTGACAGCCTGATCCGCTGTCTGGATCAGTTGGAACAGTTGGAATAGAAGGGGTCAGGTGGGGAGGGGCAGAGAGGGGTACGGTGCTCAACACTGGGGCCTGTATCAATGGCCAGCCGAGTCCCCTCCCTGTCAAGGAACCTGAGCAGAACTGAGCGACCTGGGTATCTTCCTCTTTTTCGTTTCTGTTCATAATGGTTGAGGAGAGTTGGGGGAGGGTTGTGTGGCTGCCCACCCCCACCCAGGCCGCCTCTGCTCCCCAGCACAAAGCCCTTGGCAGCCTGCCATTCTATTCCTCAGGCCTAGAACCAGGTCTTCACCTCAAAGGAGTCCGGTACTGCTGCTGTATAGCCTAAAACTGATGGATGGGCTTCTCTGTGCCTTATCAGCCTTCGTTTGTCAGGAGGGGTACTCCTGTGCTGATCGCTGCTCGGGCCACAGTTTTGACTTTGTGTGGATGAACAGAGGGGCCCCTCTGGGCATAGTGCCCCTGAGCTCATAGTGGTCAATCGAGTCCCTGGGCCAAGTGCCTGTGCACAGTGAATGTGTGAGACTGCACGGGGCAGCCTTGGGCAGGAGTGACCACTTGCCTGTGCTACACCATTGCCCTCAGAATGCAAGCTTCGCCTGACATGAGATGAGTCTATTACTCTCCTTAAAGATGAAAAATAGGAAAAAGGAAATCAGAGCTATCCCTATTTGCTGATGATATGATTGTTTATTTAAGGGATGCAAAAAACTCCAACCAGAAAACTCGTAGAAACGTATTAACAGCTTCCGCAAAGTGGCAGGATACAAAATTAACCTAAAAAAAAATCAATGGCCTTCTTTACACCAACAACAAGCAACTGGAGAAAGATTCAGGAGACCTTCCCCCTCACAATAGCCTCAAAAAACAATTAAAATACCTAGGAACAAAGCTAAACCAAAGACACCAAGAGCTCTTCACAACAAAAATTTTTTAAACCCTTAATTGAAACCGGGCGTGGTTGGCGCATGCCTTTAATACTCGCACTTGGGAGGCAGGGCAGGAGCAGGCGGATCTTTGTGAGTTCAAGGCCAGCCTGGTCTACGGAGTGAGTTCCAGGACGCTGGGGCTACAGGGAACCCTATCCGAAAAGACCAAAAAAAAAAAAAAAAGAAATTGAAGAACATCAAAAAAGATGGAAAAACCTCCCATGCTCATGGATTGGGAAAATTTAACTTTGTAAAAATGTCCATTTCTACCGAAATTCTTGTATAGATTTAACGCAATTCCGATCAAATCCCCAAGAGTTTCTTCCAAGCTTGCGAAAACAAAACGTCCTTTAAATTCATCTGGAAGGAAAAAAACAAAAATAAAACCAAATAGCCACAAAAACAACCTGACTGAAACGAGCTTACAAGGGGGGATCTCCATACCATACTTAAAATTATACTACAGGTCTGTAGTCATAAAAACAGCTGGTACTAGCACAAAAAAACAGACTGTTGATCAATTGGAACAAAACAAAGATCCAAACCTGAGCACAGATAAGTTTCAGCCATCTCATATGTGACAAGGGGGCCCAGAAGATACCAATGTGAGAAGAGGAAAAAGACAGCCTCTTCAGCAATTGGTGTTGGCAAAAACTGGATCACCACTTGTAGAAGAATGACATTAACCCCTTACCTCTCGCCCTGTAAGAAGTCAACTCCAGATGGACCAAAAGACCTCATGTGAAAACCCCCAAACTCTGAAGGCGATTAGAAGAAAAAGTGGGAAGCAGACTACAAGACGTAGGGTCGTTCGGAAAAGATTCCTAAATCAGACAGCAGCCTGCACAAAGAATTAAGGTCGAACACTGACACATGGGACCTCATTAACTCAAACGCTTTCTGTACATCAAAGAAACCATAAAGGAAGTGCAGAGAGGACATCCCACAGAGAGGTAGGCAACCTTCACCACAGAAACATCTGCCAAAGCATTGATTTCAGAAAATATAAACTACTCACAAAAACCAAAGAAGGAAAGAAAAACAAATTGACCCACTTTAGTGTAGATGGAGCAGAGAGCTGAACAGAGTCTTCAAAGTGAGGAATTAGAGATGGCTAAGAAGCACCTTAAGAAGCACTCAAAAATTAACTACATTAAGGAAAATGCAAATCAAAACCACCTTAAGATATCATCTTACTCCAATAAGACTGGCTCATGTGGGGGAAAGGGGACAACACTAACCACTGCTGGTGAGAATGGTGTAAACTCATACAATCACCATGGAAGCAGTGTGGAGAACCTTGGAACACTTGGAATGAACTTGCCACCCGACCCAGCCATACCACTCCTAGGCATAGTACCGTTCAAGACTCACCCCCATCACAGAGATACATGCATTCGCCCATTGTTTATTTTAGCTCTCTTCACACTGCAAGGAGCTGGAACCAACCAAAATGCCACTCAACTGATGAGTGGATAGACCAAAAATGTGGTACATCTACACAATGCAGTTCTGTGTAGCAGTAAGAGAACGATGACCTCCATGGAGCTTTGCAGGAAAATGGCTGGAGCTAGAGGAAATCATGCTGAGTGAAGTAACAAGTCCCAGAAAAAACAAACCGATAATGTGTATCCTCATCAGTGATACTAGTGCCAATTCACCTGTTGTTAAGAATTTCTTGTGCACAGCCCCTTGAGCTTTTGGTTCCAAGCAGTTGGGGTGTGCATATTGGAAACAACAACAACAACAAACAACAACCGAAAGGATTGATCAAGAATGACTGAACAGTGAACTTCTGCTCAAAAAGTTCAACATTCCACATGAGACGGACTATTGAAAGACCGAAAGAGATGAAAAGCATGTTTGCAGATGCATTGAGCTCTGTTGGGGTGGGAAGGGGGGACAGGGTCTTCTTCTGATTTGATTAACAAAATATAAATAACTTAAAAACAAAACAACAAACAAAAGAGTGGCTTTTTTTTTTTTTTTTTTAAATTAGTTTTTATTGATGCTTTGTGCATTTCATACATTTTTTCCAATTCAGTTCAGGCTTATTTCCCTTTCCCTCCCCCCCCACCCCCACCCCATCCCAGATCATGCATTCTGCCATAACTGTCCCCTCAGGAGCTCTTTGAAACCAGGCAGGAAGAACCAATGATCCCTTCACTCTTACATCTTACATGCCTCTAAAACCAGCACCACATGAATGACAAATTTGGCTGCCAGCCTGGGATGGACCCTGCCTGCTTCATCCACATTCCCTGCAGCTGTTGTCCATCACAGCTTTCTAGACTCAGGAACATCCTTAGGCCTTTTCCTTTCACAGGTTGGAGGCTTAGCTGGGTGTGGTCTTACCTTGAAGGTACTCTTTCCATTTTTAAGTGCAGCTCTCTAGGCCTCTCCTTAAAGGCTCCAACCTCCTTATCAAAGAGAGCCTCTTCTTCAGCACAAGCCTTGGCTCCAAGGTTAATCTTCCTAGTGCTCTTCTAATCCAAACTGTAAATTTGCATTTCTTTCTGCCCCATGTGTTCTTTTTTCCCCTATAGATCTTCATAATTTTCATCATTAATAACCATGCCACTGATTCTATGTTAGGCTGTATTGAAATTTCCTCCACCAAAAATATTAGTCCATTACTTCTCCACTTCTCAGGCAAGGTCTTAGGTTGTATGCAGCCAGCAGCCAGATGCTGCTTAAGTCCTTTCTGGCCTCTGGAACTGCTCTGCTCTCAGTGCTGCTTTCTTCTGGGCTCCTGCTACAATGGTCTGCTAAGTTTTGCTTACAGCACTCAACTGCTTTTCTAGTCCACACTTCCAAAGTCTTCCATCCTCCTTCAAAAACCCACAAGGCCAGGTTCTTCACAGCAGTCGCCCATTTCTGGTACCAACTCCTGAATTAGTTACTTTTCCAATGTTGTGATAAAAGACCTAGACCAAAGCAACTGATGCAAGAAGTTTATTTGACTTACAATTCTAGAAGGATCAAAGTCCAAACTGGTGGGAGTGGCATGGGGCAAAGGTAGCTGACCAGAAAGCGGAGTGCTCACATCTTTAAGCAGGCACAGGAAGCAGAGAGAGACCAGAAATATGGCAGGGTTAAGATCTTTCAACCTCCCCCATTGACATGCTTCCTCTAGCAAGGCTGCACCTCCTAGAACATTCTAAAACAGCGCCACCAACCGGGGACAAAATGTCCAAATACTTGGAGTCTATGGGGGACATTCTCCTTTAAACCACCAGAAATGATGAGGGGTGACAGGTCATGAGCCCACACAGAGCCAAGTGAGGGGCCTGAGGCACTGCAGAGCCCATTTCTCAGTGACAGGAACCAGATCCAATCACCCTTCAATCAAGTGAGCATTTGCTGGGCATAGAGCTGAGAGTGAGGTGAGAACTGGGCCCAGGAGGGCCCAGGAGGGTGCATGTCCCTCCCCCACCGGCCTCACTGTCCAGGGGTGAAGTCAAGTGAAGAGCTAAACCTTCTGGAGGTGTTGATGTCTGCTGTACCTGGAAAGCCTGACCAGCCTGTGGAGGGCCTGGAAAGCCTGACCAGCCTGAGGAGGGCCTGGAAAGCCTGACCAGCCTGTGGAGGGCCTGGAAAGCCTGACCAGCCTGAGGAGGGCCTGGAAAGCCTGACCAGCCTGAGGAGGGCCTGGAAAGCCTGACCAGCCTGAGGAGGGCCTGGAAAGCCTGACCAGCCTGAGGAGGGCCTGGAAAGCCTGACCAGCCTGAGGAGGGCCTGGAAAGCCTGACCAGCCTGTGGAGGGCCTGGAAAGCCTGACCAGCCTGAGGAGAGCCTAGAAAGCCTGACCAACCTGAGGAGGGCCTGGAGTCCTTGAGCTGGGCAACTTTATGAAGAAAAGAGGGCTGTGAAGCTCACTATTAAGCTCACTATTTGGGAGCCTACTGTGGTTGAATCTGACTGTCCCCTTAGAGACCCCTGTTGATGTTTCCTGTTATTGAGAGGTGGCTGAGCCTTTACGAGTTGGGGCCTCAGGGGGAGGTTCAGTTACCAGGGAACACTCTTGAAGGGGCTATTAGGACTCCCATTCTTGGCTGTGACATTCAAGGCTGTTGTGGGCCCAGTGCAACAAGGCCAGTCAACTGTGTCCTGAAGCCACGAGACAGAAGTGAATCAACGATTCCTGCTTGTAGCTGTTTGTCATGGGGGCCAGCTTGGCTAGTGGTAGCTTTCTGCTTTCCTGGCTTTTCTCGGCGCCACATCTTCATCTCTCTTAGGAGCCCTTAGATTCGCAGGGTTATATTTACCTATTGTCTAGCTAGTTGTGGGTACAGCGTGCCCCAACTCACAGCAATGCCCCACTTCATTGCAAGCACCTTACCCACTGAGCCCTCTCCCAGCTCTAGAAAATTTTCTTTTGAGTTGATTTTATAACAAATTTTTTTTTTTAATTTTTATTTATTTATTTATTTTTATGTGTATGAATGTATTGTCTGCATGCAGGTCTGCGCACCCGTGTCGTGCGATGCCGCGGAGGTCAGAAGACGGTCTCGGATTCCCCTGGAACTGGAGTTCTCCTGGAACCGGAGTCACAGATGGTTCTCAGCCGCCATGTGGGTGCTGGGGATCGAACCCGGGTCCTCTGCAAGAGCGGTCATCGCTCTTAACCGCTAGGCCATCCCTCCAGCCCCCTGAGTTGATTTTCTAAGTGTGTGTTTGCCAGTCATCTGAAAGGGAGAAAGAACATTGGAGAATGACAGTGGTTTTTGCAAAGGCCCTGGGGCATAGAAATGTATCCAGGAATTAATATGGCCTTCAGTGGAGAGTAAGTGGAGACATATTCTGGATGAATCTGGCATCTCAGGAGAGCTGCCTCAGGGCCCTGCTTGGGACACCAGTGCTGCTATGTGGTTGGCTGTCTCTCCTCAGTGCTGCTGTGTGGTTGGCTGTCTCTCCTCCGTGCTGCTGTGTGGTTGGCTGTCTCTCCTCAGTGCTGCTGTGTGGTTGGCTATCTCTTCTCAGTGCTGCTCCCAATTGGCACCTGATTTGGGGTAGGCAAACATTGAATCAATTCTCCCATTCACAAGAAGCTGTGCACTGCTTATTAGCTCTGTCCAGGTGGTTCATGTTACTGTGAGGTCATAAGTAACGTGGAGGCACAAAGGCAGACTAGCACATGACCATGGACCAGTGACCTTGCTTATCTGTTCCCCATGTTCAAACAGGCTCTGGGGCTGCCTGCTGGGCACACTGGGCATGGAGACCATTCAGGTAGTGCACACTGGGCCATGCAAACTGTAAGAAGTTCTGAGGCTGCTGGGGCCCCTCAGGAGCCCAGAGCCCAACAGGAGTCCCATGGTCACCACGGATGTCCAGGCTCACACATCCTGCCCGGTGATTTTCCAAATATTACAGTTTGAATTGCTTACCTCTGAAGGGACCCCTGAGGCCTGTCCAGTCACTCCAAAAGGTGGAGGTAAAGTACCTACCCAGGTCTTGAAACTTGCCGCCATGACTTAAGTCCTCCTTAAGCCGGGAGTGGACCAAACAGCTCTAGGCTGCACGACCCAGTGCGCCTTACTCAGCAGAAACTCACCCCTTCTCCACCCTGGCTAGGCTACCCTGGGGGACACACTGGGGTAGGGAACCTGCAGGGATTGACCATCAGACCAGGGGACCCAGCCCAACCACAGCCTGGACAAAGGGACCCAGCCTCCAGCCACACCCTGAACAAGGAGACCCAGAGCCCAGCCACACCCTGGACAAGGAGACCCAGAACCCAACCACACCCGGGACAAGGAGGCCCAGAACCCAGCCACACCCTGAACAAGGAGACCCAGAGCCCAGCCACATCCTGGACAAGGAGACCCAGAACCCAACCACACCTGGACAAGGGGACCCAGAACCGAGCCACACCCTGAACAAGGAGACCCAGAACCCAGCCACACCCCAGACAAGGGGACCCAGAACCCAACCACACCTGGGACAAGGAGACCCAGAACCCAGCCACACCCCAGACAAGGGGACCCAGAACCCAGCCACACCCTGAACAAGGAGACCCAGAACTCAGCCACACCCCAGACAAGGGGACCCAGAACCCAACCACACCCTGGACAAGGGGACCTAGAACCTAGCCACACTTTAGCATGGGGTCCCACCCACACCCTGGGCAATGACCCCACTTGATCCACATGAAATTTCTAACCAGAACCAGGGCTAAGCACCTCAGTTTACCTCTGAGGAACCCATCAGAAATCACAGGCTCTAGGATCACAAATGGCAAGTTCTCAAAGCCATTGTTGCAGGGCCAGAAGGGGAGAGACCTGGGAAACAGACACTCCCAGGCCACATCTACATAGACATACCCAAAGTACCACCAGACACTCCCAGGCCACGTCTACCTAGACATACCCAAAGTACCGCCAGACACTCCCAGGCTAAGTCTACCTAGACATACCCAAAGTATCGCCAGACACTCCCAGGCCACGTCTACCTAGACATACCCAAAGTACCGCCAGACACTCCCAGGCCAGGTCTACCTAGACATACCCAAAGTACCGCCAGACATTCCCAGGCCACGTCTACCTAGACATACCCAAAGTACCGCCAGACACTCCCAGGCCACGTCTACCTAGACATACCCAAAGTACCGCCAGACACTCCCAGGCCACGTCTACCTAGACATACCCAAAGTACCGCCAGACACTCCCAGGCTAGGTCTACCTAGACATACCCAAAGTACCGCCAGACACTCCCAGGCTAGGTCTACCTAGACATACCCAAACTACCGCCAGACATTCCCAGGCTAGGTCTACCTAGACATATCCAAACTACCGCCAGACATTCCCAGGCTGGCCCACCTTTAGACACCACTAGGCTACCTGCCTTGTGACACACCTGGGCTAGCCCAGAGCCCCCAACTCTGTAGCAAACATCAAGTGAATCCAACATCCAAAGAAGAGAATTCTGGTCACAAAGCTGTTGTTGGGGAGGGATGTGACTAAGTCAGAAGGATGCAGTGCTTGCTTGGTGGCAGCACAGAGCCCTCAGTGTGCCTATGTCACAATTGAGTGGAATAGCTCAGCTATGTCATCTTGAGACTCAGGAAGTAGAGACAGGATCAGAACTTCAAAGTCATCCTGGACTGTAGAGGGGCTTCTAGGCCAGTCTGAGGCAGAGTCATTGTCAGGAATGAAGGAATGAAGGAATGAAGGAATGAAGGAAGGAAGGAAGGAAGGAAGGAAGGAAGGAAGGAAGGAAGGAAAGGAAGGAAAGGAGGGAAGGAGGGAGGGTTCGTCACTGGTTGGACCACCTTGTTCCACAGCACCTGCTGACTGATACACTATTTGTTGTGGTTTAGGGACTCTGTGGAGCACATAATGGGATGGAAAGACACAGATGTGTGCTCATGTCCCTGAGATGAGGAAGCCCTGACTGGGCTGCTGGGTCTCCGTGGGTCAAGTTCCCGGGGTGGAAGTTGCAGTGTGATTATCTCTGGGGAGGAACACGACTCGGATGCAAGGCTGACATTTGCCCATCAGGCTCTCAGACCCAGGACATAATGTCGAGATGGGAAATGTAGGCTGGCTGTGACCGGACGAGCTGCCTCCACTCCACCAGGAACAGCCTGGTCCACAGTGGGACCTGAGGAGAGAGAAAGAGATAGACAGAGACAGACAGAGGGAATGAGAAACACAGAGAGACTGAGACACAGAAAGAGACAGACAGAGACAGAGGGGGACAGAGATCGAAAGGGAGCACCCACGTGGAAGCTTTTCTGAGAGGGGAGGGCGGACCCAGCAAGGGCCTGTTAGATACTGTCCCCTGGCCGGCGCTCATGGCCAAGGCTGATTTCTTCTCCCTGGTCCCAGTTTCTCTATTAATTGGACAATGTAATAGCTCTTCTCTCCTGAGAGTTCTCTTCTGGCAGTGACTGCTGTAAGACCCCAGTCCAAAATGGGTGCACGGTGACCAAGGAGCCTGCAGCTCGGGGAAGCTAGGCCCTCTTCAGGAGTCAGTGTGACAGAGGCCTGGCTCCCAGTGGATGCCTAGAGAGAGTGGGGCATCCCAGCACCTTTGTCACCCTCCCCACATCTTGCTCCACCTCCTCTATCTGACATCATGGGAGACAAGCGTTGGGCCACAGTGGCAGAGTCTGGAGCAGCGCATGGCAGGTGCTCGGCAGATGGACACTGAACAGGAGGTAACCCTCCCCACACCGCTGCGCTCCTCAAGCCCACAGAGCATGGATGCAAATGGCCCGTTGTCCACCTCTTCCCTTTGGTCAGTGCAGAGTACCCACCCGTCTAGGCTCCCAGCCCATGTGACTGCAGGAACACAGCAGGGAGAAGAGCTGCCCATCCTCTGGCTCCTATCATCTTGGCCAGGCTGGCCCCTGGTAAGGACCGGAGTACTAAATCACCAAGGGGCCCCAATTATGGATGATTCGACCTCAAGACAGGTGTGTTTGTTCTTAGTACCCAGCCCTTTCCTGAAGCTTTATTGGATCCCCCACCCCCACCCCAGGTTTCCTGAGGGAGCCAGGCTGGCCTGGGAGGGCGGACAGCCAAGCGTCCCAGTGGTTTCTGGAGAAGGCTGGGCTCACTTGCCTGCTAAGAGAAGGTCAGCAATTTCACAGAAGCTTCCAGAATATACCGGTCATTGTCAGGGGCCAGAATATGTCCTGGCAATGCTTGGGGCAACAGGATGAGTGAGGTGCAAGGCTTCCAGGACTGTACTTCATACTTAAGCTACCACATCCCTGAAGCAGTCTGAGACTCTACAAACTAGCCCCAGACTCCCATAAGTTTCCCTCCAGCCCTGTGCTGGATGTAACAGTGGGATTTGCTTTAGCAAATGGGCTGTTAGAAGCATTGTACAGATGGATAGATGTGCCCATATTTGTGTTCTGCCAGCTGTGCTTCTGGCTGAGACCTAAGGATAGATCTAACCCAGACCAGACCAGAAGCCAACTATCTCCAGCCTTCAGCACCACCCCACCAGCCACAGTAGAAATTAGCACAGACCCTGAGCAAGGAAAATCAGTAAGGGATATTGTAACTGCTGAAATACAGAACCTGTTTGTTACACAGCAGTAGCAGTGTAATAGCTAGCTGATACAATGCTTTGCATCCCCTGGTTCTTATGCAGACTAACAGAGATTAGGAAAGAAGAAGCCAAACCCTCACTACACAAGCACAAAGTTACAACCATACAGATTCAATGCCAGACAGGTCCCAGAAGAATGTGTCGCCTAGTGACATTGTGGTGTCTCACTTTAACGATAACCTGTCACATTCACATTATCACAAAACTGACTAGCCGAGCATTTTTAGAATCTAGCCCCTTTCTGGCTGACTGTAGTAAGATTTTGACTAGCCATGGCTGAGCTCACTGTTAAGGGCTTTACCATGATCTTACCCCTCTTTCACAGCAAGAGACAAGGGCCCCCTCCTGGGGTGAGGTCAAGTGCCCTCCTAGGGCCACACAGTCCCATCCGCCAGTGCTCCAGCCTGCCTTTCCTTGATGTTTGCCAGGAACCAGAGAGAAGTGTTGAATTTGTTCTTGGCTACTTTTCCTTGCAACTCCCAGCGGCCCTGCTTACAAACTGAATCAGTTATCAGCTAGTTAGACTGCAGTCCCGGGAGGCGCCGCCCGCATACGGATGGGGCGCATGCATTATTCAGCGAGAAGCCAGGAGAAATGAGCAGCTAGCCCAGAGCCAGAACAGCAGTGGCAGTAAGGGAATAATTAGCGGGCTGTCACTTGTCCCTGTCACCGCTTCCTCCCTTAACACATGAGGGAAAATAAAAAAATTAAAGAATAAATCTTTTTTTTTTTTTTTTTTTTAAGGAAGAAGGAGAAAAAAGCGTTCTGGGGCAGCTGGTTAAAACGTGACACTGAAAAAGGCTGAACCGGGCTCCGGTTCCGCTCACAAAGCCATGGCCTGGGGACCCCCCTCCCCAATACCTTACGGTGCTCTCCTCTCCACTCCGTGACTCATTCAGATTTTCTTCACGTTTGCACAGCACAGGAATACGAATGTCTCGCCTGGCGGGGGGCGGTGGGGGGTCCTGGGAGGGGACAAGGGGACACAGCCCAGTGCTGTGGAGGTTGGAGGTGACCTTCCTGTAGGAGGGCGGATGGGTGAGAGCTGAGCAGTTCCTAGGGGGCCCTGTGATCTGATTATTCATGAATTTATCCACGGAAAGGAATTTGGCTGCATGGCTTCCTCTTTCCTGAGGAAGCTATTTTTATTTATCTATTAATGTCTTGCTAGAACTTGTGTGTAGGGGGGGTGCGCTGGGTGGCCATTTGAGATGTGAAGATCTGAGGTGTGGTGGGAGACTTTGACCCACCTGGGGGGGGGGGATGCAGGAGGGAACCCTATGATGGTTTTGTGTTTCGCCTGCACCTCAGGCCCCCATGAGATGCTGGACAGTGGTCCTCTGTCCTCCTCACCTCAGTGGGATGGGCAGCTGCTTCTCAGGAGGGTGAGAAAGCAGTCCCAGGAGCCAGTTGGCCATGAAGAGGCAGGCAGTACAGAAGGACCTGAAAGAGTCAGGAGCCAGACAATGCCAGGGAAGTTCAGGTGGTCCCCACCCAGTAAACTTGACCTTCATGGCAAGACCTCCATGTCCTACAAAATAATGGAGTTCCCTCAGGGATGGGAGATTTTGTTCAAGTCAGAGAAAAGGGGGATAAGTTCATGAAGCAGGCCTTAGAGAGACTATAGAAGACATACTACTGCCTCTATATCTAGTGCCCAAGACAGACATTACCAATCTAATTCAGAGTGCTCAACCCCAGTATGCACACCTAAGTCTCTTAGGTAGACACTTACAGATGGTTGGAGGTGCCACTGGAAAAGAGGCCATAAAACCTTCCACTCTTGGACATGGGATGGCTTCATATTCATAAGGGAGGGGAATCTGCCAAAGTTTGTGGAGTCAAACTGCACTTTGAAATGATGGTTGAGTTCTGAATTAGACAAAGACTGTCACCTGGAGTTGCTGCAGCCTTGTGACCTCAGGCTAAGCTCTCTGTGACAGAAGCCTCAGTTGTGTTGTGTAGGAAATGGGTGTGCATTAGTGAACAACACGAAGGCCTTGACGAGGTGCTCAGTGCACTCTACACAGGACACATGCCCGCCACCTTCTACTGCATGCAGACCGCCACCCTCCTACATGCTCTTCCTTGGCTAGGTATGGCAGCCACATTGGGGTTGAGTGCTCTGGAATGGATTCCAATAGGTAAAGAGCGGTACTTGCTGTGGGCCTTTAGCCCTTGCTGACACTCCTGGGAATCCTCTCAAGTTCTATGGGGGCATCAGTCCCTGTCAAATGCCTTCTGTATGTATTCAGGAACACAGGACCAATTTATCTCTGCCTCATTCTCATTGCATTGGAGGGTCAGGGGACAGGCTGAGAGGTTTCGTCATCTCTGTCCCCAGCAGCCAGCACAGTGGTTGAAACATGAATGGCATTTACATGAATGCTCGTTGAATGAAGAAATGGTTTGCTGCGGCTCTCTTGGGAAGTCTGGGGCTGACATCAGGTGCTCAACCCAGGGTGCCTTTTAAAAAACATTTTATTTACTTTGTGAGGGAAGTGTACCATATGCATACAGCACCCTCAGAGTCCAGAAGAGGGCATCAAATCTCCTGAGACTGGAGTTGTGGACGGTTGTTAGCCACCATGTGGATGCTGAGAATTGAGCCCAGGTCCTCTGCAAAAGCAGCCAGTGCTCTTAACCTCTGAGCCATCTCTCCAGCCCCAACAGTGACTTTTACTACATTTGTTTACTCTGTGTGTGTGTGTGTGTATGTGTGCATATTTGTTGTTTTGGTGGTATGTGCCATGGAATACATAATGGAGGTCAGAAGACAATTTGCACTTAGAGACTGAACACACACACACACACACACACACACACACACACACACAGACATTTCAATTTGCTACGTTATTCCCTTCTGGAAGATTCTGTCTTCCAGGCCTTATCTTGCATTCAGATAAAGCACCTTCATAGGGTCCTGGGTCCCCACCATCCATCCTTCCTTTCTGTGCTCTTCTAGCCACTGGACTCTGAGGAAAGGTGTTCCCTCGGGTCCCTGGGTCTGCCTGGGTCTCAGCACAGGGAGCCTCTGGAAAATGAGGCGGAGAGGAGCAGGCCCCAGGAAGCTGGAGAGCACTGCTATGCAGGGGAAGGAAGCTGGTGGCAGAGGCCTGGAAAGCTTGGTTAGTAGCCAACAGCGATGATACTGAGACTGAATAGGCCAGCTCAGTGAGCTCAGGGCAGCTCCAGGTGACTAGACACAGACGTGGACACCAACAGACAGGGACACAGACATGCCCAGTTCCCTTAGCCAAGTGCCTTCTATGGGCCTTCAAAAACCTGCACGTAGATGTGAAGCTCTGCCTTGACTGTCAGCTGGGTGGGGCTTAGAATCACATGGAACAGATGTCTGGCCTCGTCTATTACAGCATGGTTTGGAATGGCCTAGCAGGGAAGACCCCCAACCTGAGTGAATGAAAAGGAAAGAGGGAGCAGAGCACAAGCATTCATCTCTCTCTGCTTCCTGATAGGATGTGCTGCTTCCTGATGGGATGTGCTGCTGCTTCCAGATGGGATGTGCTGCTTCCTCCTGATGGGATGTGCTGCTTCATCCTGATGGGATGTGCTGCTTCCTTCTGATGGGATGGGCTGCTGCCTCCTGATGGGATGTGCTGTTTCCTGATGGGATGTGCTGCTTCCTGATGGGATGTTCTGCTTCCCCCTGATGGGATGTGCTGCTTCCTCCTGATGGGATGTGCTGCTTCCTCCTGATGGGATGTGCTGCTGATTCCTGATGGGATGTGCTGCTTTGTCCTGATGGGATGTTCTGCTTCCTCCTGATGGGATGTGCTGCTGCCACCTGATGGGATGTGCTGCTTCCTCCTGATGGGATGTGCTGATTCCTGCTGATGGGATGTGCTGCTTCCTGATAGGATGTGCTGCTTCCTCCTGTTGGGAAGTGCTGCTTCCTGATGGGATGTGCTGCTTCCTCCTGATGGGATGTGCTGCTTCCTGACGGGATGAGCTGCTTCCTCCTGACCGGATGTGCTGCTTCCTGATGGGATGTGATGCTTCCTCCTGATGGGATCTGCTGCTTCCTCCTGATGGGGTGTGCTGCTTCCTCCTGATGGGATGTGCTGCTTCCTGATGGGATGTGCTACTTCCTGATGGGATGAGCTGATTCCTCCTGATGGGATGTGCTGCTTCCTCCTGATGGGATGTGCTGCTTCCTCCTGATGGGATGTGCTGCTTCCTCCTGATATGTGCTGCTTCCTCCTGATGGGATGTGCTGCTTCCTCCTGATGGGATGTGCTGCTTCCTCCTGATGGGATGTGCTGCTTCCTGATGGGATGTGCTGCTTCCTCCTGTTGGGATGTGCTGCTTCCTCCTGATGGGATGTGCTGCTGCCTCCTGATGGGATGTGCTGCTGCCTCCTGATGGGATGTGCTGCTTCCTCCTGATGGGATGTGCTCCTTCCTCCTGATGGGATGTGCTGCTTCTTGATGGAGTGTGCTGCTTCCTCCTGATGGGATGTGCTGCTTCCTCCTGGTGGGATGTGCTCCTACTTGATTGGATGTGCTGCTTCCTGATGGGATGTGCTGCTTCCTCCTGATGGGATGTGCTGCTTCCTCCTGATGGGAAGTGCTGCTTCCTCCTGATGGGATGTGCTGCTTCCTCCTGATGGGATGGGCTGCTGCCTCCTGATGGGATGTGCTGCTTCCTCCTGATGGGATGTGCTGATTCCTCCTGGTGGGATGTGTTCCTACCTGATTGGATGTGCTGCTTCCTGATGGGATGTGCTGCTTCCTCCCGATGGGATGTGCTGCTTCCTGACGGGATGTGCTACTTCCTCCTGATGGGATGTGCTGCTTCCTCCTGATGGGATGTGCTCCTTCCTGATGGGATGTTCTGCTTCCTCCTGATGGGATGTGCTTCTTCCTGATGTGATGTGCTGCTTCCTGATGGGATGTGCTGCTTCCTCCTGACGGGATGTGCTGCTTCCTCCTGATGGGATGTGCTGCTTCCTCCTCATGGGATGTGCTGCTTCCTCCTCATGGGATGTGCTGCTTCCTCCTGATGGGATGTGCTGCTTCCTCCTGATGGGATGTGCTGCTTCCTCCTGATGGGATGTGCTGCTTCCTCCTGATGGGATGTGCTGCTTCCTCCTGATGGGATGTGCTGCTTCCTCCTGATGGGATGTGCTGCTTCCTCCTGATGGGATGTGCTGCTTCCTCCTGATGGGATGTGCTGCTTCCTCCTGATGGGATGTGCTGCTTCCTCCTGATGGGATGTGCTGCTTCCTCCTGATGGGATGTGCTGCTTCCTCCTGATGGGATGTGCTGCTTCCTCCTGATGGGATGTGCTGCTTCCTCCTGATGGGATGTGCTGCTTCCTCCTGATGGGATGTGCTGCTTCCTCCTGATGGGATGTGCTGCTTCCTCCTGATGGGATGTGCTGCTTCCTCCTGATGGGATGTGCTGCTTCCTCCTGATGGGATGTGCTGCTTCCTCCTGATGGGATGTGCTGCTTCCTCCTGATGGGATGTGCTGCTTCCTCCTGATGGGATGTGCTGCTTCCTCCTGATGGGATGTGCTGCTTCCTCCTGATGGGATGTGCTGCTTCCTCCTGATGGGATGTGCTGCTTCCTCCTGATGGGATGTGCTGCTTCCTCCTGATGGGATGTGCTGCTTCCTCCTGATGGGATGTGCTGCTTCCTCCTGATGGGATGTGCTGCTTCCTCCTGATGGGATGTGCTGCTTCCTCCTGATGGGATGTGCTGCTTCCTCCTGATGGGATGTGCTGCTTCCTCCTGATGGGATGTGCTGCTTCCTCCTGATGGGATGTGCTGCTTCCTCCTGATGGGATGTGCTGCTTCCTCCTGATGGGATGTGCTGCTTCCTCCTGATGGGATGTGCTGCTTCCTCCTGATGGGATGTGCTGCTTCCTCCTGATGGGATGTGCTGCTTCCTCCTGATGGGATGTGCTGCTTCCTCCTGATGGGATGTGCTGCTTCCTCCTGATGGGATGTGCTGCTTCCTCCTGATGGGATGTGCTGCTTCCTCCTGATGGGATGTGCTGCTTCCTCCTGATGGGATGTGCTGCTTCCTCCTGATGGGATGTGCTGCTTCCTCCTGATGGGATGTGCTGCTTCCTCCTGATGGGATGTGCTGCTTCCTCCTGATGGGATGTGCTGCTTCCTCCTGATGGGATGTGCTGCTTCCTCCTGATGGGATGTGCTGCTTCCTCCTGATGGGATGTGCTGCTTCCTCCTGATGGGATGTGCTGCTTCCTCCTGATGGGATGTGCTGCTTCCTCCTGATGGGATGTGCTGCTTCCTCCTGATGGGATGTGCTGCTTCCTCCTGATGGGATGTGCTGCTTCCTCCTGATGGGATGTGCTGCTTCCTCCTGATGGGATGTGCTGCTTCCTCCTGATGGGATGTGCTGCTTCCTCCTGATGGGATGTGCTGCTTCCTCCTGATGGGATGTGCTGCTTCCTCCTGATGGGATGTGCTGCTTCCTCCTGATGGGATGTGCTGCTTCCTCCTGATGGGATGTGCTGCTTCCTCCTGATGGGATGTGCTGCTTCCTCCTGATGGGATGTGCTGCTTCCTCCTGATGGGATGTGCTGCTTCCTCCTGATGGGATGTGCTGCTTCCTCCTGATGGGATGTGCTGCTTCCTCCTGATGGGATGTGCTGCTTCCTCCTGATGGGATGTGCTGCTTCCTCCTGATGGGATGTGCTGCTTCCTCCTGATGGGATGTGCTGCTTCCTCCTGATGGGATGTGCTGCTTCCTCCTGATGGGATGTGCTGCTTCCTCCTGATGGGATGTGCTGCTTCCTCCTGATGGGATGTGCTGCTTCCTCCTGATGGGATGTGCTGCTTCCTCCTGATGGGATGTGCTGCTTCCTCCTGATGGGATGTGCTGCTTCCTCCTGATGGGATGTGCTGCTTCCTCCTGATGGGATGTGCTGCTTCCTCCTGATGGGATGTGCTGCTTCCTCCTGATGGGATGTGCTGCTTCCTCCTGATGGGATGTGCTGCTTCCTCCTGATGGGATGTGCTGCTTCCTCCTGATGGGATGTGCTGCTTCCTCCTGATGGGATGTGCTGCTTCCTCCTGATGGGATGTGCTGCTTCCTCCTGATGGGATGTGCTGCTTCCTCCTGATGGGATGTGCTGCTTCCTCCTGATGGGATGTGCTGCTTCCTCCTGATGGGATGTGCTGCTTCCTCCTGATGGGATGTGCTGCTTCCTCCTGATGGGATGTGCTGCTTCCTCCTGATGGGATGTGCTGCTTCCTCCTGATGGGATGTGCTGCTTCCTCCTGATGGGATGTGCTGCTTCCTCCTGATGGGATGTGCTGCTTCCTCCTGATGGGATGTGCTGCTTCCTCCTGATGGGATGTGCTGCTTCCTCCTGATGGGATGTGCTGCTTCCTCCTGATGGGATGTGCTGCTTCCTCCTGATGGGATGTGCTGCTTCCTCCTCGTGGGATGTGCTGCTTCCTCCTCATGGGATGTGCTGCTTCCTCCTCATGGGATGTGCTGCTGCCTCCTGATGGGATGTGCTGCTTCCTCCTGATGGGATGTGCTGCTTCCTCCTGATGGGATGTGCTGCTTCCTCCTGATGGGATGTGCTGCTGCCTCCTGATGGGATGTGCTGCTGCCCCCTGATGGGATGTGCTGCTTCCTCCTGATGGGATGTACTGCTTCCTCCTGATGGGATGTGCTGCTTCCTCCTGATGGGATGTGCATCTGCCTCCTGAGGGGATGTGCTGCTGCCCCCTGTTGGGATGTGCTGCTTCCTCCTGATGGGATGTGCTGCTTCCTCGTGATGGGATGTGCTGCTTCCTCCTGATAGGATGTGCTGCTTCCTGCTGATGGGATGTGCTGCTGCCTCCTGATGGGATGTGCTGCTTCCTGATGGGATGTGCTGCTTCCTCCTGATGGGATGTGCTGCTTCTTGATGGGATGTGCTGCTTCCTCCCAATCCTGCTCTCTTCCTATTTTTGGACTGCACCCTCAAACTGTGAGACAGAATAAACCTTCCTCCTCTAAGTTGCTTCCTCTCAGTTATCTTTCCTTTAGGTTTGGGCCATGCAAGCCAAGCAAACCCTCTACACAGCCCCTGGGCAAGTTCTGTGTGTACTCCCTGGATGCTATGTGGCATAACCCCCAAGTCTAGGTCCTGGGGCCCCTTAGCCCCACAGTTCACACTCCCCCACAAACTGTTTTCCATCGTCCAAAGGGCGGATCTGCCAGCCGGGATTGCTTGACCCAAACTACCACGTCAAGCCAGATTTTCCTCTCCCTGCGGCAGGGACCCGTGGCTTGTCCTTTGATTTTTTGCTGGTGTAGACACAAGAGCAATCTGGAGAAAGAGCCACTGCAGGATTCCATCTGTGTCTTTGGGCGTGATGCATATTCCTGTCTGTGGCTTCTGCCAAACATGGGCCTAAAGCTCATGGACAGAGGACGTCCTGCCTGGCAAGCCCTTCAGCCAGCACTTGGACATCTCGTGGGCATTCGCAACGTGTGGCATCCAGATACAGGGCACACTGCATTGTTTCCAATGAGGACTAGCGTTAAATCATGACTGCAAATTAGATCAATGCTCAGAACTAGAGGCAGGGAAACCTCTTGGGGTTGTATACAGTGCCTAATGGGAAGAGATTCTTGGACTGTTATTTTGCCAACCGTCTACTAACACAAACTTGACTGTTTCAGCCTCCTCTGTAAAATGAGATGATGCACCACCCCCAGGGTCCAGGGAGTGCTGGGTCGATGCTTGTAGACCCTAAACAGTGCACGCTGCTGGCAGTGCTGTGAGCCCATGGGCCGCTGTCTTACTGGACACCTACTGCATCTGTGAGCTCTGTGGATCATCTCATCCAATCCACACTGACCCTTTCGGAAGTTGCACTGTCTCGCCATTTTACAAATGAGAACTTTTGAGCTCAGGCACGTTGAATCACTTGCCATAGTCACACAGTTAGCAGACAGTGTGGTGAGGACTGAAGCCTGCACCACACAGTTCCAATGTTCCTATGCTTACTGGCCCGGTAAGAGAGCCATTTCTTGTCTACCACCAAAGCAAACCATTTCCGCAGTGGTGCATTATTTGTCGACAGGATGCCTGTCTCCTGATATCCAGCTATGAATGACACAGGTCAGGTAGAGAACAGCTGTACTCTCCTGTCACAGAAGTGGGAAGGCTGGTGGCTCCCTCATCGAACCAAGGACCCTGGGTTCCTTAAAGTATGATGTGCATCCCAGTGTTCTCAGAATTGGAGCTCCAGTTCCAGGGAATCTGATGCCCTCTTCTGGCCTCCATGGGCACTGCATGCAGGTGGTACGCTTACATACATGAGGGCACTCCTATACATAAAATAAAAAGAAATGAAATATTTTTTGAAAGCTGCCAGAGCTCCAAACATGACACCACATCCAGACAGAAAGAGATGGTGACATCAAGAGGCATGTCAGCTTATCGCCTGCATAGAAGGGTTTTCCCATGAAGTGTGAACTTCTCACAAGTTATTAGAAGCCCACCTAGTGTTCTGCTTCATAGGCTAGAAAACACATGGGTTTTAACTGGAAACATCTAAAACACTCCCTCCCCATGTTGCCTAAGTAGGAAGAAGAGGTGGGAGTGGACAGCAAAGGCCCAGACTACCCAAGGCCCAGGGACCCAAGGTCCTCCTTCCACATCAGAGAGAGGTGATGGCCTGGAAGCCCCCACTGCCCCTGTCATGCTCACCCACATGCCCATGTGCACCCATGTGTGCATGTGTGTGTTTGCACATGTGTGTGCTTGTGTGCATGGATGTGATATGTGTATATGCATGTGCATGTGAGTGCATCCATGTGTGCCTGTGTGTATATTTTTGCACTTACATGGGCATTTGTGTGTGTCCATGTAACACACGTGTGCCTGTGTAAAACGTGTGTGTGCGTGCAGTGAAATAAACCACCAAGGTTAAATCAGGCATCTTTTCTGAAACAGTCATGTAGTCAGGCCTGGCTATGAGCTGTCCATGCAGTGAAGACTTCTGATCCACCTGAGTCCACCTTCCAAGGTGGGGATCACAGGCCTGCAACACGGCACCCAGCTCGGGTGGTGCTGGGGATCAAGCTCAGGGATTCCCATATGCTAGACAAGCAATTTACCTGCTGAAGCACATACCAGCCCCCAAATCA
This sequence comes from Rhizomys pruinosus, assembly GCA_009823505.1. Classification (NCBI taxonomy): domain Eukaryota; kingdom Metazoa; phylum Chordata; class Mammalia; order Rodentia; family Spalacidae; genus Rhizomys; species Rhizomys pruinosus. The sequence goes on along the minus strand of VZQC01004573.1, from coordinate 840,703 downwards.
GGCTTTACTATCCAAAGACTAAACTTGAGAGTGCCAGGGAGAAGGCCGTGTGGAGGGGGAAGGCCGTGTGGAGGGGGAAGGCCATGTGGAGGGGGAAGGCCCTGTGGAGGGGAAGGCCATGTGGAGGGGGAAGGCCCTGTGGAGGGGAAGGCCATGTGGAGGGGAAGGCCATGTGCAGGCCACAGCAGCATGGAGTACCTGGCCAGGTTCTGCTTGCCCGTGTCTGGGCCTCAGGTGGAGCTCCTGGACTCCCTCTTCCACTTCTCAAGTCCCAGCCATGAGCACCCCCAGTTTGGGAATGCCAGTGTGACTGACTGGCTCATCAAACACTCCCAGGTTCCATCCTGCCTAACAGTGTGTGGTCATGTGACTAGCTCTGTCCAGAAGCTATGGGTGTGCAGAAGCAGCATGAATCCATTTATAAACCACACAGCCCCATTTCACATCATGTCTCCTCTGCACTCTGACTGGCAGCTTTGTCCAGGGTGACTGTCCAGAGCTTGGGTGTCTGCGTGACCAGGGGCTGCTTGTTACTGCAGCACAGCTTCCTCTATCCTGACAGATACACAGAAATGCAAACTTCCTTGACTGTGTTTCGGATACTGTGACCCAAGGAAGAGTCACAGTGCTGCTGAGAAATTCCCTGGTCACTGTCCCCATGGGCATGCAGAGACAAATGCCAGGGGAAGAACGGAAAGGTCTAGAAGTCCATTAAGTCTTGGCTGAAAGGTCTTGGGTTTAAATGAACTGTAATACTCTAAAGTCAATTTCTCCTTCACACTGGCCAGTCTGGACATTTAGTACCTACAGGGAGGAAGGAGGTTGCAGGCTGCCCCATGGGAATACTGACAAAGAGGTCTCCAGGGCGGAGAAAGTTCTCTCAGATGGTGTCATATCAGGAGTCTTGGAAGCTGAGTCCAGAGTCTCAGAACCCAGGAATTATGGAATCTGAAGTGTGCAAGTATAGTGATTGGAATTACCTGGGTACAGACCTCTCTGGGTGTGTCTGTGAAGATATTTCCAGAGAGGTTTAACTGTGCTGGGAAGACTCATTTGAATGGGGTCCCGCACTGAATGCAAAGGAGAATGTGAGCTGAGCTCCAGCCTCGTCTGCTCTGCTTCCTGACTGCGGACACTGCTTCCCATTGCTGTTGCCAGGAACCCCGCATGAAAGACTGCACCCTGGGGCTGTGAGCCAAGATAAAGCCTTCCTTCCTTAAGTTATTTTTCTTTTTTTGGTCTTTTTGAGACAGGGTCTCCCTGTAGCTTCGGCTGTCCTGGAACTCACTATGTAGACCAAGCTGGCCTAGAACTCACAAAGATCCGAGTGCCTCTGCCTCTCAAGTACTAGGATTAAGGGCGTGGGCCACCACGCCCGGCAAGTTTTTTTTTGTGTGTTTTGTTTTGTTTTGTTTCTTTTTTTCGAGACAGGGTCTCCCTGTAGCCCCAGCTGTCCTGGAACTTACTCTGTAGACCAGGCTGGCCTTGGACTCACAAATATCCGTCAGCCTCTGCCTCCCAAGTGCTAGGATTAAAGGCGTGCACCACCAGGCCTGGCTCCTTGAGTTATTTTTTGACAGGTATTTTGTCACAGCAAGAGAAAATTAACACTTGCGTGCTCAGTCTTAGACACTTCCTGCCGCATGGCTGGGAGCTTGCTGGGCAGGCTCCATAGTCCAGCAGGCAACAGAACCCTCTGACCTGGAAACAGTCCCTGCTGCCTGGAGAAGGGCTTGGGGACCGAGAGGTGGAGAAGAGGTGGATGGCGGAACACAGCCCCATGGACTGCCCCAGCTCAGCACTGTGAGCCAGGGGTGGTGCCTCTGGTGGGAGATGTCCAGGCGGCTCTTCAGACAGGAAGTGGGGATCCCCTAGGTGGCACATGGATGAGGATGAGGGGGACGATCCGGGTGAGGACTCAGCAGCCATCCACCCACTGGGTCACCATCACCAGGTGACCTGAGCGTCAATCTCCACTCTGAGCCTTGATCACCTTTATAGAAACTTTACCCTCAAGAGAAGCTCAGAAACCGCAGTCTCTCTCTCTCTCTCTCTCTCTCTCTCTCTCTCTCTCTCTCTCTCCACCCCCTCCCTCTCTAACCTTTTCCCCAGTTGTGTATGAAGGCCCAAGGAAGGATCAGAAGCAGGGACCTCTCCCCAACTTAAGGCAGGTGACACATCAGACTCCACCCTGCCACCCCCCAAGGCACATGTCATACCTCTTCCTGGTTTCTCCAGTGAGGACCATGAGAGGCTAGTTTGAAGTTGGAGCCACAAGCAGATAGGGTGTGGGCCACTTCCGGGCAGGATAATGGGCGTGAGCTTCCTCTGCCAATAGTGTGTCTTAGATGGATGGCCACCTCACCTTGACCCTTGCAAGAATTAAAAGCAGCCATTGACCTCTTAGGCCAATAAGCTGGGGCAGGACTTCTGTCTCTGCAGTGAGCTTAGCCTAACCGTCTGACTCCGTGAACTTGACCCTACAACGACCCTTCCTCAAGCTCTGCGATGCCCCTACTTGCCACCCCTAGATCTGCAGCATGTGATGGATGAGGCTTGTGGGCATAGGGGGTGTGGGCAGTGTGGGCAGCCACGAGTGGCTAACACAGATAGGAGACATCTGGGAGGAGGTACTCAGCTGCAATGCAGCTTCACTTCTCCCAGGCATGTGATGCAGGCAGGGAGTTTCCCAGACACTGTCTGCTCTTGAGTGGCTCTCCTGTCTCCTTGAGAGCAGAGATGGTGTGGAACCCCACCCCTACTTCCAAGATGACCAGCAAGGGCCCAGGAGAAGCCTATAAGCATGTTCCTGCCATCTGACTGCAGTGATTGGTTCAGATGTGGACATGGGAACTGAGGCATTCAATCGGAAGACACCTCAGGGTTGGAGGGGGCAATGTTCACCGGCCTTTCCCCCTGGGCTGTGTGGGAACACAGAAACTGGGGGTCAAGGGAAGTAGAACCCCAGGCAGCTAGCAAGGAATGTCGAGTGAGGCTGGCATGCTGCAGACAGGACAGCAGCTGTGACAGCCTGGGGCGTCTGGGTCCAGTCTCACCTGAAAGCTGAAACCTCTAGCCTTTGTGATGTACAAGTCCAGAGCTTTCATTTTTTAAGTTAATTTGAGTCAGCTTTCAAGTTCCTGGCAAAATAAATTGTCCTAATTGGTGCACTAATTATAAATGAGGGGACTTCTGTGAGCTCTTTCTCTCAGTGTGCATAATGAGACATCCCACACAGTTTTTATCCTGCCTAGGACGGGGTAAGGGGTGTGTCCAAGTTCATGCAGGATGCCCCTGAAAGTACCTGGCCCTGGATTCTTAGCAGAGGAGTCTGCTGAAAGTCTGATGGGTGTGAGCTTACACAGGGGTAGGGGAGAGAGGGGGGAGAGAGAGAGAGAGAGAGAGAGAGAGAGAGAGAGAGAATATGTTCCTTTTAGTGCTGGCTGCTTTCAGCATAAAAACATGCAAATTTATTCAGAGAGGCTGTGCATGGCTCCAGCAGATATGACCGATGGAAAAGAAGCCTGCTCCCATCGGCAACTCTGCTCTGAGGAGGACTCTGGCTACGTGTGCAGGACTCTTGTGACCCTTACTTCCCTGTCCTCTAGCACCCACCAGAGTTCAGCCGAGGCGCTTGTCTGCTCCCCGACAGAGCTTCTGAGCTAGTCCAGTCGGGTGGGACTGTGGCCTTGACTGAGCCCCTCCTGTGGCCTGCCATCACCCCCAAGAAAGTGCCACCCTGCAGCCTCATCTCAAGGCCTTTGTAGCCTCAGTCCACAGACCAGCCTCCTCTGCCTACCTCGTGAGCCCTGTGCCCTGGCCTCTGTTCCTCATTTCCTAGAGGGCACTCTTGTACCTAAGTCCTCAGAATGTAAGAGTGCTCCCTGGACTCAGAGTGCTGGTGCTCTCAAATTAACACAGCCACTCTGTCCCCAAGATTAAGGTAAGAAGCAAAACAGAGAAAAGGAGGAGGAGGAAGAGGAAGAGGAAGAGGAGGAGTAGGAGGAAGAGGAAGAGTAGGATGAAGAAGAGGAAGAGCAGGAGGAAGAGGAGAAGCAGGAGGAGCAGAAAGAGGAAGAGGAGGAAGAAGAGGAGGAAGAGGAGGAGGAAGAGGAGGAGGAAGAAAGGAAGAGGAGGAAGAGGGTTGGATGCTGGCTGGCCTGCAGGCAGCACTCTGTTTTTCCATCAGATTCCACCCTGTCTGCCTACGCTCCATCCAGATTGTCCCCTCCATAGACACAGGGCAAAGCTGCCTGAGTTCCGCTGATCACCTGAGTTCTGTGGTTCCAGGCTGGAAGGCAGTGGGCTGATATGGAACCTATGCTCCAAGGAAAGCAAAGTTCATGGCATCATGCCAGGATGTGGGCATTTTTAAGTACTTTCCACACATTAAAGATCTGGGGCCTTGTGAACCCGAGACCTAATGGTTTTTCTCCCTGACTTAACTATGAGCTTTGTGAGCAACCTGTTGAGTTTGTGCTTGCTTCAAAATTCCAGTTGAATGTGTGGGTGAGTGGACGGTAGGTAGGTAGGTAGGTAGGTAGGTAGGTAGGTAGGAAGATAGACAGACAGATAGGAGAATGGACTGGTTGGTGGGTGTGTAGATGGGAAATGGGTGAGTAAATAGGTAGATGGATGGACAGATAGATGGTTGGTTGGTGGGTGAGTAGATAGATGGATGCATGGATGGATACATGGATGGTTGGATGGTGGGTGAGTAGATAGATGGACACATGGATGGATACATGGATATATACATGGATGGATGCATGGATGGATGCATGGATGGACACATGGATGGGCACATGGATGGATGCATGGATGGATGCATGGATGGACACATGGATGGATGCATGGATGGACACATGGATGGACACACGGATGGATGCATGGATGGACACATGGATGGATGCATGGATGGTTGGATAGTGGGTGAGTAGCTAGATGGATGCATGGATGAATGCACGGATGGATGCACAGATGGATGTATGGATGGTTGGATGGTGGGTGAGTAGGTAGATTGATGCTTGGGTGGATGCATGGATGGATGCATGGTGGGTGAGTAGGTAGATGGATGCATGGATGGTTGGATGGTGGGTGAGTAGATGGATGCATAGATGGAGTAGAAGAAGGGTGGTTTGGAGGACGGAGGGGCTAGAGGGATGACTGGAAAGAGGAGTCACTGAGTAAACAGGCAGACAACGTCTCTGTCTGGACTCCAGTATTTCTGGAATCCTGGAGAGGTGAACCCCATGCCCTGTGCAGTGCTGCTGCCTGTATCCCAGCTCAAGGCCAGTGCCTGTGTGGACAGGTGGGATGCTGGATTCCCCACAAGCAGAAAAGCCTGGGAAAAGCGGGTCTCCCACACCGATCACAGCAGCCTTCCTCCACCACCGTTGTCTGCTTTCTAAATAAACCCCAAGACAGAGCCATGTGGGGTTACAAATCAGCCGGAAATCAAATGCTAACATGTAAATAAATTGCAAATCAGCTGAGAAATTGGTTTCATTTTGAGACGATAAAACACATTTCTTCTGCACTGATTTTGTAAGGCGCCCCTTAAGAATTGTAATATCCCGTGTGGTAATGATAAACATTAGTGAGTTGCTTTAGAAATGAAAAAATAGACAGCCTCTGGGGTTTTGAAAAACATATGCACTTCAAATTTGAAAATCCAATTTAACTGTCCTTTATAAGGAGAATAAAAAGGTAAGGATGGGATAATTTCGCAGTTACACAGCATTTGACTAAATCTGATTCCAGGATGACAGACACACTTTAAAAGCTACAAGCCGAATGTGAGGAGACAGCGGATCATTCATTACGATCCTAATCTACCTGCTGTCTAACAGGTTAACGACGGGGCCGATGGCTTCCTGGCTGTGGACACGTGTGCACGCTTGTCAGCCTGCACTCCTAAAAACACTTCTCACAGAATTTCTGGAAAAAAAAAATAAAGAATGAAGAGAAAAGACAAAAGAGTTTTACCCAAATGGGCAGATGCTAGATTTACAAAGCTTTAGGACAAAGAAAATCTTTTTTTTTCCTTGAACTTTCCCTAAAAGCAATGCTGGAAGACATACGGGTGTGAAAGTGAGTGTGTAACCCACATGTGTGGTTAAGACGTACAGGCGTGCAAGCGAGTATGTAACCCACATGCGTGCTTAAGTGTGGTGCTGAGCCCAGAAGCTTGTAGGCTGCCTCAGTCTGCGGCTGAAGGGCTCCTGAGAACATCAGCTACAAGGCTCATTCTCCCTGCCTGGAGTCTCATCTCCCATTCTGTCAGAGTAATTCCTGTAGGGTGTCCAACCCTCATACACCCGGAGACCCCTGAGGGTCCCTGTGTTACAAGGAACTTATGAGTCTGTCTTCCCAAAATCTGCTGGGGTTCCCCAGAAATAGGCTTGGAAGGTGCTGGAAAAGAAAGGTCAGGGGTATTCAAACGCTGTTGCTGAGAATCTATAGGAAGAAGAGGGAAATCTGGGCTCCATCAGAAACCAAGATTATCCCACAGGAGGGACTTCCTGTCATGTGTGGTCCCTGCCTTCATGAGCCCAAGGAAGCCAGGGAGGCTGGAGAGGTTGGAGAAGATGGGGAGGTTTGGGAGGCCGAGGAGGATGAGGAAGGATGGGGAGGCTGGACCTTTGTTGTTCTGAGTCTCTGAGACAATGAATCAGGGAAGTCCCATTGTCCTGTCTTTTAATAAATAAATACAGCTCACTGGGGTTTAAGTGAAGGCAGGTCACTGAGCTACGTGTGGTGGAACTTCAGAGTCTGGCTCTGATTTGAGCCCTGTTCCTGCTCTGCCTTGTACCATTTGTTCACTCAAGCAAAGCTGTATTTATTGAGCACTTAGTGTATGCCAGTTATTGCTCTAAACAGGAGACAGATGAGTAGGGGTCAGAAAGCCAAGTTCCACACGAGCTCGCCTGGCTCTGTGGAAGGGCATTCCAGAAAGAGGAAATAGTAATTGTGTGGCCCCTGGGCAGGAGTGAGCAGGGTTCAGGCAGCACTCAAGTGCAAGGCCTGGTAATCAGGTAAGACCATGGTACCCCAGGAACCAAGCCCGTCCAGATCCTGGCCCTGGCTGACCCTCTTTCTGTGGCTCCCATCCCTGACACATTCAAAGGCACACCCCTGTAGATATATATATATATATATATATATATAGATAGATAGATAGATATAGATATAGATATAGATATAGATATAGATATAGATATAGATATATATACAATCACAGGGAACATGTGGCAGCCCACCTATGGAACACAGACTCCCTCGTCCCCATATTGTAAATACCAGTTAGTGACCCATTGGATCTGTAGGATCCGGCAGTGATTTGAGCTGTGTTCTGTCACTGCTTGTCACCACGGAGTTTACGCGAGATTTGATCAGACTTGCACAAAGCCAGGCAAGCTTGTGTGGAACTGTCAGATGAAATAATTTATCGGTGATGACTGTGTGAATTCGTAAATATTTATGAATTCACAAGTTATAAGTGTGCAGCTTGCGGGAGGAGGGGTTCTGGGCTCACCAAGTCGCACATTACAATGAATATTTACAGAAACCCCAATCTGCTAATATCAGTTCTTTGCTTCCGGAAAACCTTTTCTTAGGATTGTAACCCTTTCTGGGATAGAGTGTCAGAGAAAAGGCATGGAGAGGAAGGAATGGTCCCCCAATAAATAATCAAATCGAGAAACCTAAATTTGTATCCCATACACCGAGCTGTCTCCATCTCTCCAGTGCTGTTAGCTGAGTCGGCTTTGAACCAAACGGGATTGAGAGGGCTCAAGATGGCACACGGTCAAACGTTCTTCCTGAGTGACCCGCTTGTTATGAGGCCTCAAGCCAAACTCTCAATCCCTCTGAATCGGATTCTACCAAGAGCAGCATTGCCCAAATTTGGTCATGGGCTAAATTTACCTCTTTAATGTCCTATCCTCTCCTCCCGGAAGGCACAGAGGCTGAGCCCTCTCTGTGTTGGTGACATAGGCATGCTGGCAACGAGAATCACAGATAAACTTGGGTGGGAGGCACTGTGTGTTCCAGAGATGCCCACAGCCTGGCAGGGCATCGGGGGGCCACTGTCAACACAGGACCTTAACCAAGGATCAACTCTGCCACTCAGGTTCATGCCTGTGAAATGGGGTGAGGATGCCCCCCTCTTTTTAAGACAGGGTCTCCGCATAGCCCCAGCTGGACTGGAATTTGAAATGTAGCCCAGGCTGGCCTTGATGTCACAGCCTGCCTCTGTCCCCCTGAGTGCTGGGATTCAAGGTGTGCACCACAACGCCAGGCAATGATGCCCCCCCTTTCTTTTTTGAAAGCCCTGCCTTGTCCAGTATGTGGAGTAAGCACATGTCTAGAATGACAAATTTTCATTGTGCTGTGTTTGTTGATCAAATCCAGCAAGAATGTTGAAATTCACCCAGGGCTGAGGACAGCCCTCTGGAGGAGGAAACAGGATAAACCAAGCATGGGTCAGGTGTTCAGGCTGGAAGGATACAGGGTAGAGAGCTCTCTGCTCCTTAGGAAGGTAAGACTGGAGGAGGGTCAGAGGGCCGTGTTGCAGAAGACAACCTTGCCTCAGTACCCAGCATCCTGTGGACAGGGGCTGCACGACTGTAATCTCTTAGAAGACTAGAACCTGATGTGGTGGCAAAATGCCTTTAATCCCAGAACTCAGGAGCCAGAGGCAGGCAGATCTCTGTAAATTCAAGGCCAGTCTGGTCTACAGAGCAAGTTCCAGGCCAGCTGGGGCTGTAGGGAAACCCTATCTCAAAAAGACCAAAACATAAAAAAAAAAAATAAAAAAAAAAAAGACTGGGTATACCTGCCGTTGAGCCATCTCTGTCACCGGCTTTCTTCAGACAAGGTCTCTAATTGCAAACATAGCTAGGGAAGACCTTGAACTTCCAATCATCCCACCTCCACCTCCTGAGTGCTGGGATCACAGGTATGTGCCACCACAAGCAGTTTATATGGGGCTGAGGCTCAAACCCAGGGTTTCATGCACGTTAAGCAACTATGTACCAGCTGAGCTGCAACCTCAGCCCTGGAACCTAGTTCTCCCTCAGCTACCTGCTCTGGAGACAGCACTGCCTGGAAAGGACAGGCTCTGTGGAGCCCTGAGGTGTCACACACGCCACGCTGTTCCAGCTACTTTGCTAATTACCTTGAATATATACTGTGCTTGGCTTTCTGAGTCTCACATGTCATGACACAGTTATTTTTACCCTCATTTTACAGATGAGGTAACTGAGGCACAGACTCTTTACTGTTAAGATGAAGCAGAGCCACTTGGAGACTGTCTGCAGGGCATGCCCATGCAGGATGCACGCACACGCAGCATTTGGTCCAAAGTACCTGCCAACAGTGGAAGTGACTGTGTCCGGGACCAGGCAATTCTTCAAGCAGCTGATAAAAGTCTCTGCCATTTTATCTTCATGGCTAATAAGAGGCAGGTGGTTGGTTCAGGGACATTGAGGCTCAGAGACTTGAAGCAAATTCTCCAAGAACACACAACTGTAATGAGGGAGAACCAGGCTTGAACTGAACAGGTTGGCACTGGTCTTCAGACCTCTAAGTCAGTTTTACCAGTGGGTGTTGTGGCCCACCAGAGCTGTCCTGCCAACCTGCCTACATGTAATACATACAGCCTGGTACCCAGTAGGCTCTTCACAAATATTTGTCAAATGAAATTTCTTTTAGAATGTATCAGTCTTCTCGATCCTTAAAAATCTCAATTTATAAACAGATATGTCAGGGAGCAATTATTCATGTGACTCAAGATGTCTTCATTTTATAAAAAGGCTCTACATCAGGGTTCCTTTAAATAGAAATCCCCCCAGTGCATTTAAAAATACAAGTCAATTTATAGCTCGGAACCACACGCGCTTCCCAACGTCCTCACTTGAATAAAGAGAGCCGGCTCGTCATTCATTCAAGTAGTGCTGGAGCCCTGGTATGACGGCCACTGCACAGAGCTGTCGGTCCAGATGCATGGGGCCTGGACTTTGGGAGGTACACAGCCTGACGTAGAAAGGAAAGAAACAGGGCAGGACTTAATGCTCAGGACCACTTTAGGACATACTCAGGTGTGATGGGTAGAGGAACTTCCTTGAGAAAGGGCAGGATGAGCCAGGCCTTGTGAAACAAACAGATGTTCAGCAGTTAGCAAATCCCTTGGTATTGAGCAATCTTCCCAAGATTAGATTATTCCAAGTACATGTATAGATTTAATATTCATCAAGTTCCATGAGCAGTAACTGTTCCCAGGCTAGCTTGGTTGTGTACCATGCACATGCAGTGTTCCCAGGCTAGCATGGCTGCATCCCGCGCTCACGCTGTGTTCCCAGACTAGCGTGGCGCATCCCACACAGCGCACACGCCTGTTCTGCGCTTTCACACACCTTCACGCTGCCTCTCTTGACTCTCTTGAAACAAGATTTCAGGCCAAGAGCATAGAACTTGCCTTTGCCTTAAGAGAGCAATGTGCTCTCACTGTGAAGAACACAGGCCAGGAGCCACGAGGCTGACTGAAAACTCCAAACTGTTCATCCAGCTCCTCCCAGCTCTGTCTTTTAGTGAGCGTCTATTGTTCCTTCAAAAAATATAATAAGCCGTGATTTCAGGATCTGCAGGCAGCTCTTGAAGCAATGTGACCATGATCGGATCCTGGGAGACGATCACCCAGGGGCACCGTGTCCTCCACAGCCAGTTGTCACAGGGCTGGCCTCTCCCTGCTGAGTTTTTTTAATGGATCCTCCTACCCCACCCCCACCCCACCCCAGTCCCTGAGTTGAACAGCTACAGCTGCTCTCACTTCTTCCTGTCAGTGGGAATAATTCTGTGTCCGGTACAGCTTTGTTCTTGGTCTGCTTTGGCTGTCTGCTCCCACCACTGAGAACTAGCCCTGGCTCACGGAGCAGGATATGTAAGGCCTGAGGGAGAAGTTACCCATTTTCCGAGAGGAAAAAAAAAAAAAATCAGGACTGGAGACCTAGCTCAGTTGGTAGCATGTTCATCTGGCAGAAGCCCTGGGTTCAAGTCTCAACACCACATATATGGGGTGGGGGGGGTAGTGGCTCATCCCTTAGGAGGCAGATGAAGGAGGATCAAGTCCAAGGCTGGCCCAAACTGCATTGGGAATTCAAGGCCAGTCTTTTTTTTTTTAAGCCAGAATCCAAAAACCTTAGCCAGACCGCTCATGTCCTGTCAGTCCCAGAACCCTTTCCTCCCACAGGCCCATACCCGAGTCCTTTACCGGCCCAGAAAGCCCAAGCCACACCCTCCAGTCTCCAGGGAAGGAGGCCACTGGTGATTGCACTCTGGTCCTGACTGTGGGGCTGAGGCCTACCAGCCGGCAGAGGGCATGGGGAAGGTGGCTTCTGGAGGCCAAGCACCATGTGCCACACATGAGGGGCTTTGACTGTCTTGTAGTGGCCAGTTCTGCACCTCATGAGAACTGTGTGAAACACTGAGGAGGCCTAGCAGGTAGGGAGAGGAGGGCAGAGGAGGAGGGCTCAGAACATGGGTTTGTACCATGCCAGGGGTCCTTCCACTGGGGTCTGGGAAGCATCCCCCTTCAACGGTCACAACTTTCACAGACTGATCCAAGCTGCCAGTGCCAGTCTGTGATGTCCCCATGTCTGTGCTGTGGAGGATAACCCCCCCATAGCAATTACAGAAATATCCATCCCCTGCCACTGCCCACAGCCCAAGATAGGGCTGTGCTCTGAAGGCTCTGATAAGTCCTGTAATCACAAACATTGCAAGTCTATTCCCAGGTCCTGAGGCAGCAGCAAAGACAGCCCATCCCAGGCCACTCATACCGCACTCTCCCAGCTTTCCCTCCCTCTGCCACCCATACCTGGTCTTTCCTTCATTGATCTGGATGGATGATGGACAGATGAAAGAGGGAGAGGAAGAATGAAAGAAATAGACAATGAGGAGAGAGAAGGAAGGAAGAAATAAAAGAAGGAAATGAGAAAGATGAATAAATGGATGTATGCAAATTGGGGTGGACGGACGGATGGATGATGGATATGTGGGTGTGGGAATGACAGGTGGATGGTGTCTGGATAGATGGATAAAAGATAGATATATTGGGGCTAGAGAGATGGCTCAGCAGTGGGGAGCACCGACTGCTCTTGCAGAGGACCTAGGTTCGATTGCCAGCACTCACATGGCAGCTAAGAACCAACTTTAACTCCAGTTCCAGGGGAATCCAACACCCTCCTCTGACCTCCGTGGCATTGCACAACATGGGTGCACCAACCTGCATGCAGACAGTACACTCATACACATAAAAAAAAATAAATGAGGATTTAGCATCTCCTAAAAAAAGATAGATAGGGGCTGGAGAGATAGCCTAGCAGTTAAGAGCACCAACTGCTCTTGCAGAGGACCCGGGTTTGATCCCCAGCACCCACATAGCAGCTAACAACCGTCTGTAACTCCAATTCCAGGAGAACTCCAGTTTCAAGGGAATCCGAGACCCTCTTCTGACCTCCGTGGCATTGCACAACATGGGTGCACAAACCTACATGCAGACAGCACATTCATACACGTACAAAAATAAATAAAAAAATAAAAAAAGAATTGAAGCCTTTAAAAAAGATAGATGATAGATAGATACATAGATACATGGATACATAGAGATAGATAGAGGAGTTGGTGGGTAAAAGGATGGATAGATGGATGGTAGATAGGTCAATGGGTGGATAGATGGACAAATGGATGGCTGGGTAAGGGGTGTCCATCAAAGTGGACAGAGGAATGGATGAATGGGAAGAATGGAAGTCAGATGGAGCAACTGTTTTCCATGCTGAGTTGGCCATACACCTTTTCCACAGAAAGCACCTGTCACCTCCCTCGAATGGTCACACTGCTGACTGACCCTCTCAAATGGTCACACCCGCTGACTGACCCTCTGGAGCAGAGGCGAGCTGCCACACCCAGGCTGCCATCTTTCCAATTTTATTGATAATTCTGCTGTTCTCAGCTTCTCTCGTAAACATAGGGACCTGATGGCAAATGTGTTCCCCAGCTTTTGTCCAGGAAGAGAAGGCACAGTCCCCTGCTGAACCCTCGACCTGCTCAGGAAGCCACCCTGGCCTGGAAAACAGAACCCAGCTAGAAGCCCAGGGAGCTGGAGGCAGAGAGTCTGTCTGGGTGAGCCATGTCCAGCCCCACTTGCTGAGAAAGCTGTGTGGTTTTCAAAGGCCCAGTCCTTGTGGGCTGCAGCGCCTTCCTGCTCACCTGCCTCTGAGTGACAGGTGAGGGAGCCTTGGGTCCCCAGCCTCCAGGAAAGACGTCATGGCTGTCCTGCCTCAACCCACCTTCCTCCCAGGGAAAGCTGCACACATCCCACTCTCTTTGCAAGCCGAGTTTTCAGTGCACAAATCAAAATCCTGTATCTGGGTTTCTTGTCAGCTCTTGCACTGGAGAACTTCGACATGGCACAGTGGAAGGCTGGGCTGTGGAAGCACAGGAGCTGCCAGATGCTCGCTGACTCCTGTACTCAAAAGGCCAAGACAGAGCCCTCAGCCTGTCTTGGGAAAAAAATTGCTCACTCATCCCTGCATTCATTCATTCACTCATTCATTCATCCCTGAACTCACTCATGCATTCACTCATTCATTCATAAACATACCTTGGGTATGTATTTTTTTATTTTATTTTGTATGTATGAGTGTACTGACTGCATATAGGTAGGTACATCCATGTGATGCCTGAGGAGGTCAGAAGAGGGTGTTGGATCCCCTAGAACTGGAGTTGTAGACAGTTGTTAGTTATCTGAGTAGGTGTTAGGAATTGAACCCAGGTCTTCTGCAAGAACAGCCAGTGCTCTTAACCACTGAGCCACCTCTCTGGCCCCTGTGTATGTATTTCTTTACTGGTTTGATTACCTTTCCCTTAAATAAGGAGCCACAGAGCCCGGGATTGGGGGTGGGGTGAGCTGTCATCTTACCAAGCACTTGACTTCTGGGTGCGTAAGAATCAATGAAGAGGAAGGAGAAAAGGAAAAAGGAGAAGGGAGAGGAAAGAGTGAAGGAAATGAGTGGAAACCTCCCCCAAGGAATGATGGGAGTGGGTGATAGGCAGATAGGGGAGGGAGAGGGAGGGCGGAACCGAGGAAATAGAGAACGAGGAGGGGGGAGGGAGGGGAATAAAAGAAGGAATTGGGACAGAATATGCATGGACACATGTTGGCCTGAGCTTGTAGACTGCAGGCTCCATTTTAGCATGAGAAAGCTGGTTAGAGACCCCATGGTGACACTCTCCTGTGTCCACAGGTGGACATGGGAGGAGGCAAAGATGCCCAGCAGGTGCCATCAGCCTCCCAGCAGACTGTAGGTCAGATGCTCAGCACTGGCTGTGGGAAACTGAGGAGACCCCCAGCAGCCAGGGCCACAATGGCTCCACGAGTCCTGGTACAGGCAAAGGGGCCTAGAGGCAGTAGACGGAACCCTAAATGCAGCTTTCCCACCAGTGCCAGCTCTGATTTGGGGACAGGCCCCTGCAGTGGGTTTCCCATTCATCTGAGAGGAGCGGGGGGGCGGGGGAGTGAAGCCTAACCATCCACCATGGGCAGAGAGAGCTGCTGGCCAGGCTACTGTGGCCACAGACAGCATCATCCCCTGGGTGGCCACTGCCTTCTGGTCCTTTGATCCAATTCTGTTCCTGTCTGGACAACAACTGCCCAGCCCACTCCCCCGACCTGGGAGACAGCCACCTCCAGGGCAGTCCTGTATAGTCACAGGGCCTCCCCACTCCACACCACAGAGAACAGTGGAAGGGATTTCCTGAGGAGGGGCAAGGCTTTGCGCACATCTGTCCCTTCCTCCCCGTCCCCACCTCTCCTCAGCTTCTTCCCTATGCAAGCGGCTCCTTCCCTCCTAAGTGGAGAGTCCTTTCCTTCAAAGAGCAAAGATACCTCCAAAATTGGAAGTGGGGGAGAATTTCACATGAGGGTGGGGAAACCTGTCCCTGGCTGACAGTCGGGTGCCAGGAGGACCCAGAAGGTGCTAGAAGAGGACACACAGGACTGAAGGGTCAAGGGGGGCCTGGAAGCCCATCTCCCCTGGCCACAATCTGTGGGGTAATCTACACCACCTCATCAGACATTCTAAGTGACAAGTGTAGGGAGTGGAAGCAGTGGGCTGATCAAATGGTCCATTTGAGGCTTCCTAAGAAGAGGAGGTGAGCCTGGGGTAGGATGAGGAGGGAGAGAGAGAGGAATAAAAAGAGGAGAGCAGGAAGAGAGCTGGAGGGAGGGCAGAAGGTGGGGAGGCAGGCGTGGGTGGGGGTGCAGAGCTGTAGCCTGCCGGCTGGGGAGGCAGACGGGGGAGCTGCAGCTGCCTGGCCCTGTCTCCCCTGGAACGCAAGGAGTTTATCTCACCAGGAACAGCAGCACAGGCACTGATCTAATCAAATTATTCAACATTAAAAACTGCCAAGACATTCCAGTACTCCAACTCCCGGAGCCCCAGCTGGGATCAAATGCTAACCAACAGCGATATTTATTCCCACTGTCAGCTGCTGGCTGCTTGTTTTCTGCGAGCTGCCCAGGAGGAATGAGGGTGCAGGCATGGCTGGCAGGAAGGCAGGCAGGTGGCAGGGGAAGCGTGGATCCAGGACAGGAGACCCTAGGGTATGTGGCCCCTGACTATCTGTCAAAACGGCCGAATCAGTCCCCATGCTGTCTCCCCCATTCCCAGCAGGCTGTTTGCAGGCAGCTGAGGCTTTGCCCAGAGACACTTACCTTGGCTCAAGCTAGGTGTCCCCAAACAGGTGTCTTGCCCTCCCTGAGCTGCAACTCCATCCCCCGGACCACGGGGCCATCTTCTGTGGGTCAAGAGGCTGGTGACAGTGGGAAGGTCTTTTGGGGCCTCCTGCAGGGCCAGCTGCCGGGACTGGGTGACTACCTTCTCCAGACCTGTTTTCGCCTCTTCAAAATGGACATGGTGACAGGATCTAAACCCATGGATGTCCACTTCGAGGCTGAAGAACTGGCATACAAGGGGCATATCAATAGGACAGCCCAGTCTACGCCAGGACAGTTCCTTATGAGCTTACGAGCCATGAGCAGGGCATGTTGGATGGAATAAAGAAGAAACTTCAGCAGAGGCTGACAGAGGACGGGAGCTGGTGGCGGGTGACACCTGGGGTGGAAGACGAACTCAAGTCTGCCCTGCCAGTGAGTGAAGGCTCAGGGTCCTGGATCCTTGCACGGGGGGCACCCAGGAAGTTCACGTTCAGAGGCCAGGATGTGGCATCTGAGCAGATGGACCATTCAGTCCACCCTGAACTCAGTCTTCAGAACATGTGCTCTCTCCCACTCCCTGAAGGTCACTGTGCCCAGGGGAGATTAATTAATTTCCTTTGTTTTTCAGAGTTACATTTTTAAAATTACAGCCTCCCTCCTCTCTAATAAATACTCAACAATTAAAGCTTTTTTTTTCCCCAAAGCGTGATTTCAACATTTCAGTGTCCCTCCCCTCCCTTCACCTTGACTGCCATAAACAGATTTGAAAAAACTGCTTTCAACGCCCCAGCTGCCATTAGCCACTTAAAATCCCGTAATTATCATCCTATCATAGGCCTGTTAACGAGCAGTAAAAATAAGGCCATTGAATATGGTAATTTATTCGTAAATTAGCCTAATGAGAATGAGTTTCAGACTCTGTTTACTTACTGCGGCCTGTGAGGGGCAGAGCAGCAGCGACAGGCGAGGCGCCTCCCTGAGTGACAGACAACCTCCCTCCCGCCTCTCAGGGTGACATTGATGGCTGTCCCCTGTGTCCAGTCTGTGTGGCTCCTGAAGGGTAGATGGTAGCCTGGCCTCAGCTGAAGGTCAGTGATGCTTGGGGGTCAGCCAGGGTAGGGCTGGGTAACCTCCCTTCTGAGCTGGGAGCCTCAGGCCTGGCACATGGTGGCCTACTGTTCAGTTTTCCCATCTGTAAAATGGGGACTCCTGAGCCAGCCAATGGGCATGCTGTATGCAAATGATCAGATCATACAGGTCAATAGCACGTGGCTATGCACATTTCCACCACACAGGGCTGAAGCAGTTATCCTAGACCCGCTCCAGAGCCCTGTGATATACAACCGCCTGCTCTGCCGCCGCCCAGTGGTGTGTGACCTCAGGTGAGCCCCTTGCCTTCTCTGGTCTTCTGTTTCCAGCACTGTATGTGATAGATATAAGGTGCCAATAGAATTGTTATGGGGGCTGGAGAGATGGCCTAGTGGTTAAGAGGTTCAACTGCTCTTGCAGAGGACCCAGGTTCGATCCCCAGCACCCACATGGCAGCTGAGAACCATCTTTAACTCCAGTTCCAGGGGAATCTGACGCCTTCTTCTGATCTCCGTGGCATTGCACGACACACGTGCACAGACCTACATGCAGACTGTACAGTCATACACATAAAAATTTTTTTAAAAAGAATTGTTGTGGGACTCAGATGGAGAGCACTGGGGCCAGGTGGGGATGTGGTGACCACCACCCACACCCTGCTTTGTGTGTCGACAGCGGCAGGGAGCTGGCAACAGGGCCAGATGTCAGTTATTCAATATTGATGAAGCACATGCTACATATTGGCGTATGTGAGCTGAGCAGACATGGTCCCTGTCTTGGAGATCCCAGTCTGGTGGGGAGGTGATGCCATAGTTGCTGAGTCAGGGTTAAGCTGTACCTGCTGTAGGATGACAAGGGACAGACCTGGAATCTGGTGTCACAAGAGGATGCTTGGCTCGGCTGGGGCAAATGCCTCCACTGGTGCTGGAACTGAAGCCAAAGAACGTAGGGATACAGTGCTCTACCAGTGACCATAGGTGCAAAGGCCCTGGGGTAGGAGAAGCCAGATCAGACAATATAGTGGCTGGAGTCCAGATTCGGAGGGGAACTGATTCCGCTCACCTCACAGGCAGACAGCTCCCCCCCACCCCCGTTCCTTTCTTCCACCCTTCCTCTCCTTCATTCCCTGCATTATAATGTCCCTGACTGGATTCAAGCCCCCTTAGATGCCAGGTGCCTCCCTACTCACAGGGCTTCTCACTACCACAACCCTGAAGGAGAAATAAGCTCAGAGAGGCCCAGTGATCTTGCTGAGGTCACACAGCTCTCATCTGGCGGGACCATAAATCTGACTGAAGCCAGCTTCCTGCCTAAGTGTCTCTCCCCGACGAGCTGCCAGGAGAAGAATTGTGGATTCAAACTCCTCTGTTGATGGCAGGTCCTTCACAATCCATCCACTCCTGGGGTATCCTGGGTTTTGAAAGATGGGACCCCACCTTTGATTTGTTTGGAGGGCTAGAAACCAGGGGAGAGCGGAGGCACTCTCAAGCCCACAGCCTGAACTCCGTCCATTCAGGGCCCTGCAAAGCCTTGCTCCGCCAGCCACATTCTTGAAAAATCATGGCCTCTGCCCAGGGCAGCCTCTCCCAACCTGCACAGCCAAGCCGCCTCTAGGGCTGCAGGCACCCGGGTCATTTTTCTCCTGCCCTGACAGAGCTGTGAGTTTTCAGGGGCAGATGGTGATGAGGTTTCCGACTGACTTTTGACCAAACAGATTTCCAACAGCATTTGGAGAGGGAAATATCTTTCCAATGCACCAAATAATGAAAAATGAGGAGGCAAGTTCCTGACTGTTGATTTAGCCACCATGTCCCCCAGCCCTGACTCCGGCTCTCTGGAGGTTTCCATTGAACATTAATCCACACTCTCTTTCCACACACAAAGAATCCATTCCGCTTTGCCTGAGCTTCAAGGCCTGGTGAGCAGGGCTTAGCATTCGTTCTTAATAGACAGAACAGACAGACAGGCCAGGTCCTGAGGGGCCCTGGGGTCAGGAGACGAACATAAAACCTCTAGGAACAGCCACGGGGCATGGCAGGATCGCTGCTGTGGGCACACAAAGAAGTCTGGAAGTTGGGGTGCTCCCACGTAAGTGGAGCCCAGGTGAGCCTCAAGCCCATTAACCCAGAAGAAGATCAAGATCAGAAAACAAGCAGTTAATTTGGGGGGGCAGGGGGGAGGCACTCTTTCTGAGCTGCATGCTCTGAGCGTGCTGGAAGATTTTTTTTTTTAAACCTTCATTATAGGGGCTGGGGAGACGGTTCAGCTTCATGGATGAAATGAGGACCCGAGTTCAAATCCTGAGCACCCATGTAAAAACCGGATATGGCTGTGCGTACTTATTATAATCCCGGCATTCAGAGGGCAGAGACGGGAATCCTGGGAGCTCCCTGGTCACCCACCTCCATGAAATAGCGTGCTTTTAGGTTCAGTGAGACCTGTCTCGGGAGATAAGAGGGAGACGTGGCCTTTGTGATCTCTACATGTGTGCACTGGCACACATGTGTACACACACACACACACACACACACACACAATTGCTGGGTGTGGAGGCACACACCTACAGCCATGGCAGGCAGAAGCAAGTTCCAGGCTATCCTAGGCTAGCCTGAGATCCTGCCTCAAAACGAAGCCGAACCCAGCAGGGTCCAGATACACCTGAACCACACCAGCGTCCTGGGGATGGGAGTTTTCTGGGTCTCCCAGGAGGCTTTTGAGGTGCAGCAAGCTGCTGCCAAGATGGGTGCTTCTCAAACAGGACACCGAGACCTGAGCCACAGGACACCGAGAACTGAGGCGCAGGCATCACGGGTTCGAAGTGGGGGTCTGGGCCCCACAGGTCTGGGCTGCACGGCTCATGAAGTCTCAAGCTCTGCTGGGCATGTGGATTTGGGAGACGCCTCATAGACCACTCTGGGAAGAGAGTGTGCACATGTTCAGTGATCTGTGCTCAGGCCCCATAGTGCCCGTGTCCAAGCACGCATGTCCCCACAAGCACCCGTGTCCAAGCATGCATATCCCCACAAGCACCCACATCCAAGCACGCGTGTCCCCCACAAGCACCCATGTCCAAGCATACATGTCCCCACAGCACCCGTGTCCAAGCATGCATGTTCCCACAAGGAATCAAGCACTGCGACACCCACTGGGTTCCAAAGGTGGGTTGGGGTGAACTTTGCATGCAGTTTGTACTTTGTAATTTCCCTATTACTAGAACTTAAAGGTGAGGTCATTAAAGGTGAGGAATGATTTGGCCCAAGTGTTCCCATCACAGCCTTGGTTTCTCCTTTTTCTGTCGGCACACATTATCTGAGCAGGTGGTGGCCCTGTACAATATGTGGGCATGTTCTCTGACATCAGTCATTCAACAAACATTTGACTCCTCACTGAGCTATCTCTTTGTAGCACTAGGCTCTGTACTAGGCTAGAGATCCAGAGCACCCCAAGCCCCCTGCTAGGGTTTGGGTGAGGGGCCCCCAAACATCTACATGTTAAAGGATTGGTCCCCAGAATGCTTCAACAGAGGCACCTTTAGGAGTGCGGTCTTGTGTGAGGTGGCCTCCTTCATGCTAAGTAACATCTGTCCCCAGCCAGCTCTTCCTCACTTTTTTTTTAATAAATTTTCTCTTGACGGGGCTGGAGAGATAGCCTAGCGGTTAAGAGCACCGACTGCTCTTGCAGAGGACCCAGGTTCGATCCCCAGCACCCACATGGCAGCTAAGAACCGTCTGTAACTCCAATTCCAGGAGAACTCCAGTTCCAGGGGAATCCGACACCCTCTTCTGACCTCCACAGCTTTGCACGACACGGGTGTACAAACCTACATGCAGACAGTACATTCATCCACATACAAAAATAAATAAAATTAAAAATAAATTAAAAAAATAAATTTTCTCTTGAGATAGGGTCTCACTATACAGCCCAGGCTGACTTTGAGCTTTTGATTTTCCTACCTTAGCAGACCACCAGGCTGGCTGGTAGACGGTCTTCTGGTCACTGAAGGTGTGGCCTCAAGGGGGACTGTGGGATCCTGGTCTCTTCCTTCCTCTTCCTCAGACCCACCCTGCCCCCAGGAGAGGAGCCATCGGCTCTGCCATTGCTGAATAGCTTCTGCCTGCTATGAGGCCACTCCTCATGTTTCCAGAACCATAAGCCATTGTAGACCTTTCCTATTTAGAAGTTGATTATTTCAGGTATTTTGATACAATAAGGGGCAGCTGACTCATTTATTTCCCAAGTTAGTAACTCTGCAAGCGTGCAGACAGTTGTTAGAAGCTCACCCACAGCAAATGCCAGCATGGAGCCCCTAGCCTGGCCAGACTCAGGCGCTGGGTAATTTATGTCCCATTATGAGGGGGAGATGACATAGTCAAGACCATGGGCTCTGTTCCTCCAGCCCAGGGTCACCCTTCGCTCTTAGCTTGACTGACTAGATGGCCCTGAGTGGCCGTCTGATTTCTCTGTGCCTCAGTCTCCCAATAGGTAAAAGGAGGATGAAAGGACAGAATGTCTGTCTCCTCTGCCCATCAGAATTAAAGAATTGGCCAAGTCTTTCCAGCACTTTCTGGCTGCAAGAAGCGTAAGGATTACTCTGGAAAAAGTTGCTCAGAAAATCCACTAAAGCCAACCACTTTCCACATGTGCTGGGCTTGCCTTTCTGTGGTCACTCCAGGGCGTCATTCTAGAAGAGGGATGGCAAGACGCTCCAGAGAGGCAGCCTGGCCTCCTCCTGCGGCAGTGGCAAGACAGCAGGCTTTCTGGGAAGGGCGGCTGGACTATTACAAAACACTGCCTCAGAAGATTCTAGACTTCTTTCCTGATCCTTGAAAACTTCTTTGTGTCTTACTCTGAATGTTCTCTCAGTACCAGAAGGTGATGAGATGGTTCAGCGGGTCAGAACACTTGCTGTTCAAGTCCTACCCCCAGCACCATGTAGAAAGTCCAGGTGTTCCCTGGACACCCATCCAATTGAATAAAACTGAACTTCCACTTCAGTAAGTGACAGAGAGACAGAGAGAGAGACACAGACACACACAGGGAGGGAGAGAGAGAGAGAGAGAGAGAGAGAGAGAGAGAGAGAGAGAGAGGAGAGGCAGGGAGAGAGAACCCCAATACATCCACTTTTTAAATGTCTCAGAATAAGAAATATTGGAACTCCCTCAAATCCATAGTCTACTCCAGTCTGATAAGATGGCTTCCCTGCACTGTTCTCTCTACTTCCTGTCTCAACAGGAAGTGGCCACTTCCTATCTCCTGGGCCATGCAGCCAAGGTTCTGTACCTCAAAAATGTTTGCCTCCTGGATTCCTGGGCACATTTTCTATTTCCATGCCACACCCAGCAACCCAGGACCACCTGTGAGCAGTGCATGACTTCACAGTCTCACCCAGCCGCACGCAGGAGGGAGACTAGCCAGGAACTGCTGGATTTGACTGGCCAGCCCCAATGGAACACTCTCTTTCTTGAGTTTCTTGCCAAGGATGACCTCAGATCCATCTGGTCCCAGTCACATGAGCAAAGTCTCCATTTGAGAAAGGGTGTGGCTTGTCTCCACATCTCTTCTTCCTGAAATTGGGCTGGGTGGGAACAGGGATGGTCAGGGCCGTGGGGAATCCAGAGACATGTTCTCAAGATAGCAGCTGGTGAAGTCTGGATGGGGACAGCAGCCACTCTGGCAGCCAGGTGCAGGGAGATGAGCATGGCATTTGTTGGGAAGGGGGCATATAAAAATCACCAGGAGGGGCCGTTTTATTCTGCCTAGATGGTTCCATGGGCAAAGGCTCTGTGGACTGAGGGAGACTGCCTAGCAACTCTGCTGGAAGAGGCGTGCATACCCTGGGTTTTGTTGATTCTCTCTTCTTAGCTACAGGTCTCTGAGTCTTAGAGATTCAGCAGGTTTGCATAAGAATGTCCTCCGTAGGCTCCAAGTATTCGGACATTTTATACCCAGTTAGTGACTCTGTTTTGGGAGGTTTTAGAAGGTATGGCCATGTTGGAGGAAGCGAGTCACTGAGGGCGGGCTTAGAGAGTTCTTAAAGCCTTGCCAATCTCCAGCCGCTCTCTGCTTCCTGTGCCTGCTTGAAGATGTGAGGCTCTGCTTCCTACTCCTGTTCCCGCACCTCCTGCCACCACGGCTCCCCACCATGATGGGCTCTAATTCCCCTGGAACTGTAAGTTCAAATAAACTCTTCCTTTCATGAGTTCCCTTGGTCATGGTGGTTCTCTCACAACAACAGAAGAGTGACTAGTACAGAGACTGTTCTAGAAGTCTACAGGGAAGGCTGGAGGTGACAGGAAATTCACGTGTCCTGGTCTAAAGCAGCGCTGGCTCACCTCAGTATAGCAATACCCTACCCCCTCCATCCTCAAGAAGGCAAGTCCAAAGTTTGTGTACTTTCTGGAACTTTCTACAGGGCTCCCCTCCAGCCTCCCTCCCACAAGGATAGCAGGTTTCCTGTGTGCTCTTTTTCTAAGTCACTTCCTCTAACTCTGCTTGCTTTGACCCTTCTCTCAAAGCCTGCTCCTAGAGAAGCCACCTAAGGCAGTTACTGAAGGGGAGAGCCACGGTCATCCCTGCAGCCAGAAGGAGTCTCAGAGTTAGGCAGATATAACTGGTCATGCCTCCATGTCTGGGAGGGACACAAATGATGAGGTCGTGGTCACAATATGTGCAGATGGCCAGCATTCAGACCATTCTGCATATGGTAAGCATATTCCCTGATCAGCTTGAAACCGGCTTCAGCTTACCACAATCCCCAGCCCCTTGGAGACTCAGCCCAGGGAGGCACTGCGCCCACCCTCTCCCACGAGGTCATGCATGACTGGATGGATCCTATGGGAGGGACAGCTTGCAGAGGGTGTCCCAGAGCACTCCCAGTGACTTAGCAAAACTTGTCATCAGTCTCTAGTGTCCTCTGCATAGCACAGGCATCTGCACAGCCCCGATTTCCTGCAACCATCAGACCTGTGACTAGGCTTCAAAGTTCATGTTTGGCCCAGAACAGCTAATGCTTCTGGTTGTGGGCATAGCCAGGCCCAGTGCTGCAAGGAGGAGGTCGTCCAGATGCTCCTGCTGGGACCCCAGAGCAACAGTCTCCCATGAGGCTTCATAGCTCTAAGACACAGGTCCTGAGAGAAAAACGCATGCTCCAGAGAGGCCACCCAGCCCTAGGCCACCTGCTTCACAGCACAGAGCCCAACGGGACCAGGAGAGCCTGCTTCCAGGCACTTGGCCTGCCGTGTTCCCAGGGTAGAGGTGAGGACCAGAGGAGTGTCTGCTCAGGGAGATGTGTGTGCACATGTGCACAACTGCGCGTCGAAGCCAGAGAACCACTTCAGGTATTTTAGCTTTTTTTTTTTTTTTAAGACAAGCTCTCTAGCTTGCAACTCAGTAAGTAGTCTAGGCTGGTGGCCAGTGGAGCCAGGGAGACTTCTGACTGAGGACCACCAAGAGACTAAGCCTCTGTCCTGTCACCTCCTGACTGAGGGATGCACCACTGGGGCCCACAGATGCCATTCAAATGTGCTGTCTGTGGGGAGGTGCCCCAGTGTGTCTGTTGCTTAAAAGAGAAAGATAAGTACAGCTCATAGAGAAAAAGAGAAAGGGGGCGGGGGAGGAAGGGAGGGAGGGAGGAGCAGGTCAGTTTGAGAAGGTTATCCCTGGGTAGGTGAACCTGAACTTTAAAGCTATCTCTGTGTCTGCCCCTAGGTCTTCCTTCCAGGTGGCAGCCCAGCCTCACAGTGTCTGTGTGTTTGTGTACCATCTCTCGTGTGTGTTTATGTGCATGTCCACATGTGTATATGTGTAAATGTGTACATATGTATATGTGTATGCTGGTCTGTGTATGTGTATATGTGTGTTTGACTTTGTGCATGTGTCCTGATCTGTGGTAGAAATCTGGTCAGCAACCTTTTTGTTTGTTGCTTGTGTGGTGCAGATGAACCCAGAGCCCCATACCTGCTGGCAGACCCTCTGCCACAGAGGCAAACTCCACCCTTTGGTTCGGATTGCCCCGCCCTTCTGTGGATTAGCCCGCCCTCCTTTGGATTGCCCCGCCCTTCAGCTTCAGCATTCTTAAAGCAGAGAGACTAAGCAGCAGCACCAGTCCTAAGAGCCCCGGCACACAGCTGGCTCCGCCCTGTTCTAAGTGTTAACCACCTAGGCAATTTGTTGGTTGGTGGCTCTAAAGGAGGCCAGGAATGACACCACTCCCCATCCCTTAGAGAGAGAGTGAGGCCATGTCCTTCATGGAGATGGTAGGGTGAGGGCATGAACCCAAGCCCGGGGTGGGAGAAATGTGACCCATGACCACTCTTCCTCCCTCTACCAGGCAGCACGCTGACGGGAGAGCCTTCCCGAAGGAGCCTGAGTGACCCAGGGTGGGTACAGACACCTTCCTCGTCCCTCTCCTTGGGCTCTCTCCTGCCCCGCCTGTCTCCCGAGTCCCCACAGGCACACGCTCTTTGCCCTGAGTCTTCTGTGATTCAACCACAGCCTCACCCTATTCCCCACACAGTCACTCCCACGGGAGCTCCAGGCCCAGAGGCCAGGCCATGCCTAGCAGTCGGGGGCCCAGCCCCCCATTGTCCTCCTGCATCTGGCAGTGGAACTCCTAAGCACTTTGTGTCAGCTCCGCGATGGCAGCAGCGCTCCAGGAAGCGATTGAGGTCAGAGAGGCAGACAGCCTACCCATCACGCCTGCACGCCATTCCTCACCGGTGACATGCAATCTCCCGCCGAGGGTCACCTCTGGAGAAGTGATCCCTCCCAGCCCAGCTCAAGTGCCAAATTGCAGCTTTGCTGGGTACCCACGTGCAGCACGCCTGAGAGCCGCCTCCGTAATAAATGGTTAACCTGCGCCAGCCACCCCACCCCCCATCCCCAGTCCTGGGCCTGGGCAGAATGCATTAAGCTGCAGCTGGGCCAAGCATGGGGGTGGGCCATGCAAAGGACTCGAAAGAGGAAAGAGGAACAGAAACTGGCCCTACAGGATAGGGACAGGCAAGAAGAGGCAGCAAGGGCCACGACAGCAGGCAGGGGACAGGGAGCCTGCTGCAAGGGACTCAAATGTCACCTCCCTCTGTCACCTGCACTACAGGGAAGCTGTGTCTGAGGACAGGCGGGGTTGGGGGAGGGATCTGGGTTTCTCTAATGCCTGCTCACCAGAAAGTTTGCACCCAAGAGCCCACAGTGTGTGCCATGTGAGTGTGCTGTGCATGTGCATGTGCACATGTGTGCCTAAGCGTGGGCACATGCATGTGTGTGCTATTCAAGTGTGTGCATGTCAGTCTGTATATGTGTGTGTGCATTAGTGTGTGTATATGAGAGTGTGACTGTGTCTTGTGTGTGTTTATGTGCATGTCCACATATATGTATATGTGTGTATGCTGGCATGGGTATGTGATGCATGTTTGACTTTGTGCATGTGTGTATGAATCTGTGTGTATGTGATCATGTGTATTCATATATGTGTGTATGTGTGTGTGAATGTGTCTGCATGTGGGGGGGGGTCTGTGCATGATGTGTGTATTGTGTATGTATGTGCATGTGTATATGGTGAATGTGTATATGCATATGTGTGTGTACGCATGTAAACAGGGGGGCTGTGGAGGTGGGAGGATGGAGGGAGAGGGGCAAGAGAGACAGGGATAGGGATGGTGAGACAGAATTATGAATGAAGCAGGAGAAATTGAGAGGGGGCAGGGATGCTGGGGGAAGGGCTGAGATGAGACAGTGGCCCAGAAAGGAAACTGGGGGTGTCAGAGGAGGGTGGGCAGGAAGCCAAGGTGGGCCCTGGACAGTGGTGGTTTGCCCTGTGAAGGAAAAGCCCTTTATTACTCAGAAGGCATGAATACCTTCTCCACCAGAGGCATGTGCACACCCTCCAGTGCGCACCCATTTACATGAGACACACCATAGAATAAACACACGTGTCCACACATACACACAAGGCCATGGAATTGCACACACATACCAACACAAAGATACTTGAAAGAAGTTACTTGCACATATACATGTGCACAGTCACACACTCATACATGTGTGTGCAGTCATACACATATGCATCCTCCCTTGCACACGTGTGCCCTTAACAAATATATTTGCATACACACACTCTACTACACACACAGGCACAGTCATAGACATGCCCATTTGAGTGTGCACACACACAGAGAGCCCAGGGCCAGCCCTCACCAACTCTGCACACATGCAGTGACAGAACAGAGTCAGTGTCACAGCCAAGCAAACAGTGTAGCTAGATGGTCTGGACAGTGGCCAGGTCAAGGACCCAGGAGAGGCAGAGGCTTGCACGAAGCTGAGCTCACTGAGGTCTGATCCGCAAGGCCCCTGGAGAGACCTGCTGGGCTTGCAGGGGGTGACACCCTCGAGGAGAGCCTGTAGACAGGGCAGACTGTCCTGGCCAGCGTCCCCTGATCTGTGGCTCCTGCCACCCCCGCCTGTCTCTGTTGTTGCCCCACTGACCCCAGCCTCTGCCTGGACTGACAGACTCACAGCAGGCTTTTTGGATAGACTTTCACCAGCTTGTTAAGGGTACTCAGTGCTCCTGAACACCAACGACCAAAGGGGAAATTAATTCCTTAAAAAAATACAAGCTTCTGATAAAAATGGTAATGCACCTGAGTTAACTGGAAATATAAATTGTTGTCCACATCTGTTTTATTTAAAATCTGTATAACAATAACTTTGGGATTGGCACATACAAATGTTCTCTATAATTTTTCTGTTGTACAGTATCACCTTGTAGCATTCTCTTTTACCTGTAGGATGATTTAACTTAAAAAATTAAGTTTGCCTCCCAAGTTAACCACATACCATCACCCAAAATAGCATGGGTGAATTTGACGAAATCTGTGCCTTGATTCCAGCCTATAGGTATGTGTAATACAACTGCCTTTTGGAGACTCATGGGTCAAAAAACCAAAAACCTAAAATAAAAAAGGGGGATACAGATAGATATGAAACCTTTTTGTCAAAAACCTTGCAATTCAAATCTTAAAACTAACTACGGGAAAAGATTTGTATGTTCCAACAGGTCAAAATGTCACCAGCTTAACAGCTGAGAAAGAAAAGATACAGCTTTGCATTGTGTAGGATGTACCAGGAAGTGCCAGCAGAAAGGTTGGCCCGTCTGAACATTGAAAGGAAGAAAAGCCTCAGATTGCTACAGACATCAAACCCCTCGGTGGATCCTACATGTAACAACTATTTATAATGAGTCCTAATGAAACTTACNAAAAAAAAAAAAAAAAAAAGGATATGCTGCCATTCCTAGATTAAATCTTTTTGTTTTTTGAGACAGGGTTTCCCTGTAGCCCTAGCTGGCCTGGAACTGGCTATGTAGACCAGGCTGGCCTTGAACTCACAGAGATCAGCCTGCTTCTGCCTCCCAAGTGCTGAGATTAAACACACATGTCACCTGGCAAATCTTTTTTAAGACTTTATTTTATTTGCTTATTTATTTGAAGACGCATGCCACCACACCCAGCTTTTATCTGTTATTTTATTAAGTATATGTGAGTGTCTGGGTGAGTATACGCCATGTGTATGCAGGTGGTGTACAGGTCACAAAATGGCACTGCCTCACCTGGAGCTGGAGTTATAGCCAGTTGTGAGCTGCCTGATATGGGTGCTGGGAATTTAAGCCTACAGTGTGTTAGGTATTGAAGATCATGGAGATACAGCCTCCAGGAATCCAGATGTGAGTCTATACTCCTGGCACTGAGAGTCTCGATGGAGGGTCAGAGAGACTAATACAGCTGCTTTGGCCACTGAATGTGAACCCTGACTGGTACTAAGGTAGTAACAAAAGCTTCCAGGCCCTGGAGGAGAGCCAAATGGAGCCAGGATTGGACCAGGATTCTTCTGGGAGGCAGTGGCAGGCCAGGGGAGGAGGTCAGATCAGCAGGGAAGAGGGACAGGAGGGGAGAGAGGGAACAGTGTCGCTGACAAAAAAAAAAAGAACAGTCTATGTGAGGACCAGGTCTGACAGGCTTGGCTGCTCTGGTCCTAATTTCAGGACCTCGGTGCTCAGCCATGTGCCTCTGGCCAGCTGACTCAAGGTCTTCAAGGTTCTCATTTTTTAAATAAAACCCAGGGAGCCTTCACTGGGCCATCAAGAGACCCCAAGTGAGAGA
The DNA here is from genome assembly GCA_009823505.1 of Rhizomys pruinosus. Classification (NCBI taxonomy): domain Eukaryota; kingdom Metazoa; phylum Chordata; class Mammalia; order Rodentia; family Spalacidae; genus Rhizomys; species Rhizomys pruinosus. The sequence continues at coordinate 811,681 of VZQC01004573.1, read as the reverse complement.
GAGTTTTGTAGAATCAAGTTCTAACCCAGGTTGGTGGCTTACAGATTTGTGGAGGGGTGGGCTTGGGACAATGGTATGCTGCTTGGCTACCAGTCTGTCGCCTTGACCCTCCCCCGTAGTAGCCTCAGTTTCCCCAACATGAAACGAGGCTTCTACCCCACACCTTAAAAAGTCACTCAGGTGCAGAAAACGCATGGCAGGACCTTTGCCTAGTTTTGTTGGGCAACAGAGGACATTTGACAGGGCCCAGAATAACTGACTTCTGGGACCAAGCGAAGCCAGTGGGTCAAGGTGAGGCCTGGTAGTGAGACCCAGAGACTCACCCCCACAGGAGGCCCAGGCCCCTTGAGCTCAGAACCCTGTCCTGGGTCTCGGACACTGATGGGACAATAGCATGTTTTGAAGAAAGGGGCTGGAGGTGGAGTCCACTCCCAGGCGGTCCCTTGATGTACAATCTCTGGCCTTCTCTCCAGGAGCCACTATGTGTTCTCACCCATAAAACTGGAATGTGGGCTGGGAATATGGGAATATGGTCCCATTTGCCAACAGTCTTTGCAGACATGATTAGCAGAGCCCAGAGAGTCCTACCTCAAATGGGTGATCCTTCAAAAGCAGAAACTCAGTCGCGGGCACACAAAAGTAGAGGATAAGGCAGGATGGGCCACCAGGAGGGGACACTTGGGTCACCAGAAGCCAGCAGGGTCTGGAAGGCCCTCCCACAGAGTGCCAGAAGAGTAAGGCCCATCGACACCTTTATTTAAGGTCAGTAGTACGAACTGAACTCCTGTGTGTGAGGCACGGGGACCACAGGACTCCATGAAGGAGCAGTGCTGGTTGGCTACAGTTGTCAGCTTTACACCCCTAGGAAGAGGAAACTTCAATTGGCCAATTTCCTCTATTGGACTGACCTGTGGGCATGTCTGTGAGACATTTTCTTGACTGTTGAGTGATGCGGGAGGGCCCAGCCCACTGTGAGTGGTGCCACCCCCTGGACAGGTGGACCTGGGTTGTATAAGAAGCACATTGAGGGACTGGAGAGATAGCCTAGCGGTTAAGAGCGCCGACCGCTCTTACAGAGGACCTGGGTTCTATCCCCAGCACCCACATGGTGGCCGAGAACCATCTGAAACTCCAATTCCAGGAAAACTCCAGTTCCAGGGGAATCCAACACCCTCTTCTGACCTCCGCAGCATTGCACGACACGGGTGCACAGACTTGCATGCAGACAGTACATTCATACACATACAGAAATAAATAAGAATTAAAAAAAAGAAGCACATTGAGCAGAGCACAGGTCATGGGAGTGAGGCAGAAAGCATTGTTCCTCTGAGATCTGTGCTTCAGTTCCTGCCTTGCCTTCCCTAGGTGACAGACTGTAACCTGTAAGCCAAATAACCTCCCTGAGTGGCTTTTGGTCATGGTGTTCATCACAGCAACCGGAGGAGCAAACTATGACAGCAGCCTTAAGACGCAAACACAGAATGGTAACCCAAGGGATGTGCACTGGGGACTGTGGAGCTCGGGGGCTCACAGGGCCTCCAGCATCCTGAGTGGCATGTACCAGCTCTGACCAGAACAAGCGCCAAAGAGGCACGGTACAGTCACATCAGCCTACAGTCTACCCTTAGAGATCACCTCGTCCCCAAGATCTGGACACACTGGAGGGGCCCCTGATGGCCAGTCCTTGTTCTCTGAGGATCTAGAATCCCAGAGTAGCAGACACCACTCAGACACAAATCCCCTTCAGCCTCTGTGCTGGAGCCTCCTATCTCCAGGGCCATGTAGATGCAGCCACACGCAGCCCCCGGACGCCCAGCCACCCCGCTCCCTACCTCCCGCCATCCTGCCCACTGACATTTGGACCCAATTGTTCATTGCAAAAGCTTTGGCTTCAAGGAAACCGCAAATACACTCCACCTACGTTTTACGACTTTATAACTCCCCAAATAAACGTGATTCCTATAACCATAAAACAAAGCCCAAACGAGCTGGCCCTGGACCAGGAAGGGGAGGTGGGAGGGGCCTAGCTGCAGGAGGGTCCCTAGGCTGGCAGGCTGGGCTGCGTGGATTTCAGCACCTCAGCCTGGCAGACACTTAATATTCCAATGAGCGCCCGAGCAAGGCATTAGGAGCGAAGGAGTGCATGAATACCCCCAGAGCTGAGGGAATATTACTCACCAGGTCATGGTCGGCTGCGTAAAATACAACCCTCATATATCATTATAACTGCCAGCCAGCGACAGTTATAATTGAGACGGCAATAACTAGGAGAGAGTTCTTTAATTTAACATCCAATTATTACAAGTTATCACTTCTTAATAAATGTAATATAACAGACAATCAATGTTGCATGCGACGGCCCAGACTGCAATGGGACAGGAAATTTATATCCTGGGGAAAAAAATATACTCTGTGTAGTGTGCGTGTGTGCGTGCATGCGTGTGTGCGTGTGAGCGCGAGCTTCGGCTTTCTAGGTCTGCAGAGCTTGTGATAAGTGCTCCAACGCTCGGGCTATAAATAGCTGAGTTTGCCTAGGCAGCTAACATCTCCGTATTTGCATATGTACAATAGCCCCAAGCCCTGGAAGCCCATAGAAAAAGAAGGGAGAGGTTTCTTCTCCTGGCTGCTGGCTCCTCCTCCACGGAGCAGCTAGGGGAGGCAGGGCTCAGCGGCCCAGCAGGCACAGGGCCCAAGGTGGCAGCTGGAACCAGTACTGTAAGCCTTCACCAGGATGAGCAATTAAAAAAATTTAAATTTGTTTTCCTGTAGAATGTTGAGGAAAAGGACTGTGTTATATGGGAACAGCCTGGAAACTTTTGACAGCGGATGCACCCAGAGACTCAGCACCCCAGAGAGACTGGGGTGTCCAGCTTCTCTCACTCACTATCACTTGTCACAGTGGCCATGCGTATGTGTTCAGTTGATTTCTTCATAATCGGTTCCCACTGTGCAAACCCAGCACATTTGATGTCTCTGTTCTGTAAGCAAGCAGACCCTCAGGTTGTTTTAGTCTAGGGTCCTACACCATGCTGCCGTGACCATTATGCTCCATATCTCTGGGGCCAAGTGGGGACTCCTCTGTGTTGTGAGGATCCAGGAGTGGTGCCCTGGGACTCTAGGGCATGCACACAGCCATCTTCTGTTTCTACTGGCCATCTCTGAGCATTCCAGTTGCTCCCTGCATGGCCAACACTTGATTCTATCAGTTTTATTATCAGTGTTAGCCAGTGGAGGCACCGTGGGAACTTGCTGAGCTCTGTTTGGCATTTCTAGAAGATCAGGACATTGCCCACTTTTTCATGGTTTGGGTCTGTTTGTGTAGATTCCTGGTGAAAAAAAAGTCAAGGTTTCATGTTTCTGAGTTCTCTCTCCTTCCCTTCTCCCCAGGATCAGGTGCAGCTGTCCCACCCACTCTGCTGCTCACCTTTTTTGTTAGGGAAGGGACAGTTTTAAATTTTAATTCAGTCTAATTTGCAAGTCTTTGTTTTTCATGGTTATATTTTTTGCTGTGCAATAAAAAATTCATTCATAAAAGGGGGATTGAACCTCAGCTGAGCTTCTAGAAGAAAAGAGAAGTGTTTAGGGACCTCTGCTCTCATCCTTCAGTTTTGGTTAACCCCAACTCCTGTGTATAGGCCCTATGGGTAGAGAGCAGCCCGCCTCCCTCAGTCACTGCCCACCCACTCACCCAGTCACCCAGCGTTATACACACCAGGCTCCATATTGACCACAAGTGACAATGAGTGTGACAAACACCACTTCCAATCTCAAGAAATACAAATCTCCTGGCAGAAAACATAGAAGAAAAATCCTCAGAGGCCTCAGAGTCCCCGAGTTTGATGCAGACTTCTTCAATAAGACATGAAAAAGTCAAAATTACATGAACTTTACAAAAAAAAAAAAAACACACAAAACAAACAAAAAAACCCCCAGTATTCTGGTTTGATGAAAAAGCAGCAATTTTGCTTTTCAAAAGATACAAGGAAGAAAGGATGACAGGTGCACTGTCACTCCTGGGGCAATAGCACTGGGTGCCTGGTTCTGGCCACCTTCACACTTAGCCCTTCCAGGTAAGAGAGTTGGGGCTGGAGAGGAAAGTCAAGATATACACATGAAAAACAGCCAGGTGGCAGACGAGATGTCTAAGGAACAGCGTGTGCTCAAGGCAAGACCCCACTACATATGTGAGACAGGCAGGTGCTACACCATCACCCACAGAGCCCCACTTCTCTCTAGCCCAGGGCTCCTGCCCTTCATCACACTGCCTACCTGACCCCCATCCCTGTGTGCGTTTCCCTCTACTGCTAACACCCTGTGCTGGTGGAGTCCTTCATCCTGGGACACAGCATCCTCTGAACTCTCAGCAGGGCACAGAGCACATCTTTCTTTTTCCTCGACTCCCTATCTCTTTTTCAGGTGCCAGCCTAAAGCCAAGGCAGACTTCCCCATACCCTGGCCTTTCTCCCTCTTCCCTCAGCTGCTGGGGTCCACAGTTCCCCTCCCCTATTGTTTTTCTTTCAAACTTTAATAAAATATCCCTCAGACTTCTGAGTCCACTTTTAAACACTTTTATTACTAAAATAAGAACTAAAAAGGCTCTTAGTTTTCCCTGGTGAGAACTTAACTGAGGCACACACCCAGGGAGTGTCTTGAATGTGTGCTATAAACTACCCCGATGGTATCTGAGGGCTCCCCTGTGCCTCTGATGGGCAAGCAGACCCTTCACTGGGCATCATGAGACTGGGGCTGTGGTGTAAACACCTGGAAGGCTTCCTTGAGGAGGTGATGTTTGCCCTTGACCTCAGAGGACGGGCAGCAGAGAGAGGCAGGAAGGAGGCAGCAGGTTCTAGAGTGGAGGGGCCTTTCTGAGTCTGCAGGTCTGTCACATCAATGTGATGAACTTTAGGAATAAAAGATTGGTTGCTGTGGTTACAGTGCCCCTCAGAGCCAGCCAGCCAACTGTATCTTGAATTTGAAAAGCAGAAGAGCAGAGTGGGGAAGGCTTGTGCTGGGGTCAAGGTAGTGCTCGGACTCACACTCAGTGGATTTTTCTGGATCCAAAGACAGTGGGCAGTGGTGCAGAGGCACCCCAGGCAAAGAAACGACAGGGTCTGGGCTCAGCATCTAAGGCGAGAGAGTAAGAGAAGGTGGGCCGCTGTGCAGGCGTGTACTGCCCAGGAGCCCTGACCACGGCCCTGATGGGCAGCTGAAGCCCGGTTCTCTTTCAAATAGTCAGGTACCATGGTGAGTGCTGTGTCCTCCCAAAGGAGCTTAAGATTGTCAGCAAGACGACAGTCTTTGAATGGATTAGGATTTAGACACCACTACATGAGAGGAACTTGTAGGGCCTCCATGTGATTCTCCCCTTAATCCCTGTGACTAACCTCGTGGTAGGGAGCAGCACTGAGGTTTTTATGGAGGAGAACGGGGGCTACAATTGGCCAATGGGCAGGGCCTTCTGCTCAAAGGAGGGGACGGGTGCTGGGCTTGCTGGGGCTATTCTAGCTGAGCTACCTGGCATCTGGCCCCTGCCATTGGCCCCTCTGTACCCTATGTTGAAGAAGGAACATAGTGTGTGGGGGTGCATGTGGGCACGAGGCTGGACTGCAGGCAGCTGGGAGAGGCAATGACATGGCATCTCCCCCACCCTGTCCTCTCAACCCAGCTGGTACCCCCGGTGGGTGGAAACCCCACCCTCACTAGACAGAAGGTCCGACATGGCTCCCAACCCCCAGCATCCGGGGTGTCAGTTCCCACAGCTTGGCTGCCCCTCCTCCTGGTGGAGGAAGACTTCAGGGGCTGGGATCAGCAGCCGGACTGGCAGACTGAGGGGCTTTCTGCCAAGAGAGGTGTGATCCTCCTGCTCAGCGTCCTGGAGTGAGAACTCCAAACGCCAATTCCCAACATTTGGCCATGTTTTTTTCTTTACCCCAAAGCAAGCGGGGCTCCAGTGTGGGCTCTGGGGCCTGGCGGGCTGCAGCCTGTTTTCGTGTGGAGTGAGAATGTGATATATGCAAGGGTTGGGAAGGAAGAAGGACAGACAGTGGTGGACAGGAGCCTGGACTGATAGACAGATGGAGGGACAAATGGACGGATGGATGGATGGATGGATGGATGGATAGATGGATGGATGGACATGTGGATGGACGGATGGATGGATGGACATGTGGATGGACGGATGGTTGGATGGATGGACATGTGGATGGATGGATGGACATGTGGATGGATGGATGGATGGACATGTGGATGGACAGATGGATGGATGGATGGACATGTGGATGGATGGATGGATGGACATGTGGATGGACGGATGGATGGATGGATGGACACGTGGATGGATGGATGGATGATACATGGAAGGATGGATGGATAGATGGATGGATGGATAGACATGTGGATGGATGAATGGATGGATGGATGGACATGTGGATGGATGGATGGATGGATGGATGGATGGATGGGTGGATGGATTGACAGCCAGACAAAGGTAGACAAACATGGGAATGGTTGGGTAGACTGATGGGTGGATAGACATCCAGACAGCCAGTAGTCTAGGCAGCAGAGAACAGCATGGTTGCTGTCACTCTCTCCTCCGGGCCCCATATCTTATGTTGTATCAACACTGACCCTGACCTCTCCGATGATGAAGACCCTGTCCTGTCCATCTTTTCAAGGTCCTGAACCTCCAATTCTACATGTGAGGCTGATCCCAGATGAGGAGGAGGTAACCCACGTCAGACTCAAGGAGGGATGGGAAAGAGGGAAAGGAGCAGGTGATAAAAGAGAGGACGGAAGGAGGGAGGGTGAGGCAGGAATGCTGATCTCTGTAAACACGGTGACCCATAAAGGGAGGAGCGAGTCTGCCTCTGCCAGGCTTAGAGCTTGAGTGTACCTTACAGAGAAATGCCAACATGGCCGACACCACAGCCTGCAACAAGGCCAAGCCAGGAAGAGCACAAGGGCCCGGATGCTCTCTTCCAGCAGCCTGTGTACTAGAGGCAATGTGCACTGTCTGAGCAAAGGCCCTGGGGCAGGTGGAAGATCCTGACACAAACAAGGGGCAAAGAGAAAGCCACTGTAGATTTCTGGAACATTTCACCCCATTCCATGGTTACTCATTAGGAAAAGTGCAGATGAGAGACAAGCATTTTCCTGTGAATCCAGGCCAGCTTCCTCCATGAACTATCACAAGTTCCCATCATCTCCTGTTGCAGCATCTGGTGTTTGGTTGCTGTGTGACCCAGGGGCTAAGTCTTGATAACCAAGTATAGACTAGAAAACTGAAGCTCAGAGAGGGCAGGTAACCTCTCTAGAGTCACAGAGTAAGTTACAACTATTGCACAGCTAATAAGTGGCAGGGCCTGAGTTAGGCCTCTTACAACCCGCTTGTCCTAGGTCCCTCTCTCTCCTAATTAGCTTCAGCTGTCAACTTGAGGAAACCCAGAGTTGCCTGAGGGAGTCTCAGTTGGGGCTGCCCTGGGTCAGACTGACCCGCAGGGCATTTTCTTCATTGCTAATTGATGTCGGAGGGCCCAGCCATCTGTGAGTGGCGCCATCCCTAGGCAGGGATTCCTGAGCTGTATTAAAAAGCTAGCTTGCGGGGCTGGAGAGATAGCCTAGCGGTTAAGAGCACCGACGCTCTTGCAGAGGACCCGGGTTCGATCCCCAGCACCCACATGGCGGCTAAGAACCGTCTGTAACTCCAGTTCCAGGAGAACTCCAGTTCCAGGGGAATCCGAGACCCTCTTCTGACCTCCGCGGCATTGCACGACACGGGTGCACAGACCTGCATGCAGACAATACATTCATACACATACAAAAATAAATAATTAAAAAAAAATAGTTAAAAAGCTAGCTTGCTAGGCGTGGTGGTGCATACTTTAATCCCAGCGCTCAGCACTGGAAGGCAGAGGCAGGCAGATCTCTGTGAGATCAAGGCCAGCCTGGTCTACATAGAAAATTCCAGGCCAGCTGTGGCTACAGGGATACCCCGTGTCAAAAAGACCAGAGAGAGAGAGAGAGAGAGAGAGAGAGAGAGAGAGAGAGAGAGAGAGAGAGAAAAGAAGAAGAAGAAGAAGAAGAAGGAGAAGGAAGGAAGGAAGGAAGGAAGGAAGGAAGGAAGGAAGGAAGGAAGGAAGGAAGGAAGGAAGGGAAAGATGAGCCTGCAAGCGAGCCAGTAAACAGTGTAGCAGAGTTCTCTCCGTGGTGTCTGCTCCAGGTCCGTGACTTGAGTTCCTGCCCTGACCTCCTTCAGTGATGGACTGTGACCCTGTGACATGGAAATAAGCCTTTTCCTCTCCAAGCTGCTTTGGGTCAGAGTGTCTTAACATACCAACAGCAAAGAGAAAAGACCACTGTCTTTCTGTTCGGTCCCAGAGGATGGAGACACTGAGGGGTTTTCAGTGTGAAGGAGGCTTGTAGCTCTGAGTTCTTCCAGAGTAAGTCAGCTGAGGGGGTGGGGGTGGGGGCTCCCGATCCTTGGAGGCAACCAAGCAGAAACCACTAATCACTGCATCAGCTCTCAGAGAGTCATGATTGTCCCAGGTACCTGTGCTGTGTCACCTGCTTATTCACATGATGATCCAAATATTGGAAATATTTGGAAAAATATTTATCCAATAATAATACTGGACATGTATAGCACACCCAGCACTGGGTGAGACGCTGGGACACAGAGGGGGCATGCACACACGCACCAACAGTGTCTTGTATCCCTGTAGCAAAGAGCCAAGCTGATATGGCTAGCCTGGCACTTCCTGCTTTTACCAAAGATGCTGCCATGGTCAGAGACACCCCCTATAGCATCCTTAAATTTGGCCCAAGAAATGATTAGGGTCCTTGCTATACAGAGGCACAGTGCGTCAGGGACTCATCCCCAGGATGTTACAGAAAAGCCAGGAGACACGGCCTAGGAGTTAAAGGGTCTCAAAAGATGTCTATGACCCCAAGGACACCCAGAATCTCCAGAAGACACCCCTCTCCCCCATGAAACCTGTGTGGCAGCCCTGCAGTCCCGGGTCCCAGATCCCCCTCTTCCTCCATAGGCAGCCGGAGACCTTTGCAAGGAGCCGAGCCACTGCTTTCCCGGTTTAATGTATTCTCGACTAAATTAAAGTCATACTTCATTTTAAATTAAGGGGATTTTTAAAAAATAAAATATCTACAACATTTAAATATCATTAGTAATTACATTTTATTTTATTTCGAGCTGGTTGGAAACATTTTATTTCTAATTAGGTACATTTGTTTTTAATATCCAGTTTACCGAACAGAATGACCTCCAATAGACAGATGGGGAGGGGGCCTTGCCGCCCGTCTCGCCTGTCTGCATGGATCAAAGTCCCTGGGGCCACCTCTGCAGGGCTGCTCTCACCCCCAGGACTGTGTACCACTGCAGGAAACTTCCCAGGGTTTCAGCATCTCCCGGGCCTAGTGCACAAGGGGACAGGCCGTCTGCTCATAATGACTAGCTGTTTGTCTCGAGCCAGCCTGGTTCCCACAGGACACTGGGGTGCTGTCCTGCCCTAGCCTTCCAGTCTAATCAACATACTTGGGAACTGTCACCCATTCACCCTCTCCTGGTGCAGCATGGCTTCAGGAAGGTGAGCAGTCAGGCCCCAGCAGCTACACCAGTAGGTCGGCGCCCACTGTGGGTGCATGTCGCTGGCATCTGGGGGGGGGACAGTCCCCAAGAGAGATGGAGAGCTGGGGAGCCCCCGCTCTCCATTGCTGTCCCTTCAACTCCAGGTGAGCAAACATTTTACAGTGACAGAACAGCTCCAAGTGCTGGCTTTGAGCCCGACTCGCTGTTATGCTATGAATTCAAACCCAGAGCTCAGCCCTGCCTGACAGCCCATGCCCGCTCACTTCCTCCACCATCACTGGCACACACTCACTCCACAGGCCAGGCCCCCTACCCCCCCCCTGTCCTGGTGGTAACCGGCACCCACACAGCACCCAGCTGGAGGCACTTTGGTGTCTAATCTCTCACAGGCAGCGGGATCCACTGAGGGGTCAGACTGAGCACAGTGCAGACCAGAAAGGCTGGAGGCCAGGGGCTTTGGGCTGTGTGGGAAACGCTGGCTGCATGGCCTCCAACTGTCTGAAGGAGAGGCTGACATTTAACACTGTCCCCAGACAGATAAATATTAAACACAGCATGAGTGGTAGAGCTGAGTAAATAGCTATTAGTCTCTGAGATGCAGGCTGTGGGCACAGGAATAGGCATCCTGACCGCTCTCCCTCATGGGTCAAGAAGCCAGGGCCAGGCTGCAGAGGGACGGGCCCTGCCTGGTTCTCTCTGTTTGTCTCTCTCTGTCTCTTTCTCTCTATCTGTCTCTCTCCCACTCTCAGTTTCTCAAAATCTCTATTTTCATTGACTAGGTTGAGCTATGTGACATTTTTAAGGCCGGGAGAGGAAACCCCAGTATGTCACTGCCAGTCCAACCAGGACAAGAGCAGAAGGCGAAGCTGCCCGAATCCTGCACAGCAGCCCAGCTCAGACTATGAAACAAAAGATGAAGGCCAGGCTTCAGTCAAGAAAGTGTTCGCTGTGCAGGCATGAGGAACCAAGTTTGATCCCCAGCACCCACATAAAAGTCGGACTTGGTGGCTTGCACTTGCGAGCCTAGCTTGGAAGGGGGCAGTACAGAGAGGATGGATCCCAAGAGATCACTGATCAATATAGCTGAATCCACCAGCCCCAGGGTCAGCGACAGAACCTGTCTAAAAATGTCAGGGGAAGGGCTGGGGAGATGGCTCAGAGGTTAAGAGCACTGGCTGTTCTTCCAGTTCGGTTCCAAGTTCTTCCAAGTTCGGCTCCCAGCACCCACATCAGGTGGCCCACACCTGCCTCTAACTCCAGCTCCAGGGAATCCACCATGGTCTCTGGCCCCTGCAGGAATCTGCAGTCCCATGCACAAACCACACACAGACCAAACACATAAAAATAAATCATACATACATATGATGTATATGCATATGTAGACTTCCAGCCTTCAGCAGCATGCACACATGTACACACACACACACACACACACACACACACACATACACACACACACACACACCCCATAAAGGAAAGTCACAGAGCAAGACACTAGAAAAACTCAGAAAACCACCCCCTCATGAGCCCAGGTCTGGTCCATACCATCTTTGTACCATCTTTGGCCCGCGTTGGAGCTGCTCACTCTCCAGGGTGCATGCTCAGTCCCAATGCTCAGAGCAGCTCCAGGGCCCTCAGGTGCCAACCACAGATGCTTGAGGCCCCTGGGTGAAGTGCTGTGATATTGCCGGGATCCTGCACACACACTGCTGCCCCGGACAGCACAGCATAGCTGCCTGTACGTGGTTGTAGTCACTGTCCAGGGATGTCTAGGGGATAATAACAGGGAGGCCTTTGTGCAGGCTTGGGTATTTTTGTCTCTATCCCTCTCTCTTTTCTCCGTGTCTGGGCCTGCCTGTGAGTGAGGATCATGGTGTGCAGAGCCTCAGGGCCTGGAGAGCACAGGGGCTCAGCCAATCATAGGCAATGCTGGCCACTGAGACCAGGCAGCCTGCTCAGCCCATCCTAACTGCTCCCACAGGCAACATCAAGGCCAAGGGCATGGAGAAAGAAGATGGAAGCCAAGAAGGAAGAGTGTGGGACATGTCCACCTGCCTGGCCTGGGCTCCAAGCTCTGGGCCAGGCTGTGGGACACATCCCTAACTCAGGCTCACTGTCTGACCACCTCGGAGCCGCTCTTGGCTGGCCAAGGCTCAAATGCTCAGACCCAGTGTATCAGCTACCTACTTACTGCATAGTGCTGTGTAACAAGCAGTACTGCATCTTCAGTGGTCAGCTGAGGGCTCTTTGGGAATGTTGGGGCTCACTTACTAATCCTGGGTTTAGCTGAATGCCAGGTGATCTTGCCTGGCCTCCTGTGGGTTGATTAGAGCATGCTGGGTCTGCTCCACACTCTCCTGCCTCCAAGGCTGGCCTTGTATCACTTCTCAGGCTAACAGCAGAGGCACAGAGAGCAGGACCAGCCACACTGGCAGACGCAGTGTGTCATAGCATGCAGTGTGGGAGGCCAAATCATGGTCAGGAGGTGAAGTGACAGGCTGTAGGGGACGGACAGGGCTGGAGGACCAGCAGGTGGGGAGGGGAGCAGAAGGCCAGGGTGGGCTTGGATGATGAGGACGAGGCCTTGGGGTGTAGGGAGCTGCAGATCCAGAGGGCAGCAATGCCCAGAGGCTTCCTCCACTCCTCCAGCCCTGGGCCCGCTCCCTCTTCTGACTTCCATCCTTACCTTCTTCCCGCCTCCCTCCTCCCTCCTCTGCCCCTCTGGGAGCCTCAGTCTCCTGTCATACTCACCCCTACCTTCCTGACTAACATCCTCCCTCTGTGCTGGCCAAATCCTCTGTCTCAGTCCCATGGGTTGGGTACAGATGGATTACAAATACTCCCCTAGTCACCAGGCTGGGGCTGCTAGGAGAGGCACCCTGTCCTTACATGGTTGCTCATTTTCCAGAGACAATCCAGCCATGCACAAGGCCAGAAGACCTACAGCTTCCCGGACTGCTGACAAGGACAGAGGCAGCCTGGGCTGGGGGAGAAGCAGGCTGACAGGACAGAGGCAGCCTGGGCTGGGGGAGAAGCAGGCTGACAGGACAGAGGCAGCCTGGGCTGGGGGAGAAGCAGGCTGACAGGACAGAGGCAGCCTGGGCTGGGGGAGAAGCAGGCTGACAGGACAGAGGCAGCCTGGGTGGGGGAGAAGCAGGCTGACAAGGACAGAGGCAGCCTGGGCTGGGGGACAAACAGGTTGACGAGGACAGAGGCAGCCTGGGCTGGGGAGAAGCAGGTTGATGAGGACAGAGGCAGCCTGGGCTGGGGAGAAGCAGGCTGACAAGGACAGAGGCAGCCTGGGCTGGGGGACAAACAGGTTGACGAGGACAGAGGCAGCCTGGGCTGGAGAGCACTGACCACTCTGATTCGCACCCTGGCCATCGTGCCTCACCTCCCCGAGCCTGTCTCCCTCTTTCCTTTTATAAAAAATTTTGAGGGGGCTTGGGGGGAAGGTCCCATATAGTCCAGGCTAGCCTAAAATTCACTATGTAGCAGAGAATGGCCTTGAATTTCTGATCCTCCAGCCTCCACCACCAGGATGGAATTATGGGCCAGTGACACACTCAGTTACATGGTGCTGGGGGTGGAGCCCAGCTTCGTGTGCGCAGCGGTGCTCTGCCAGCAGGGCTGCACTGACGCTGAGATGTCTAAGAAGCACTTGTGCTATGTTTATGGGTTTAATTTGATGGTTCCAGGCAAGTGAATTGAACAGTCTCACCAAGACTCAGTGACTGGCACAGAACACAGGACATTGGACACTCTCACTGAACGACACCCAGATGCTACGCTACTGCTGCCTCCTCTCCAGGGTCTTTTTCTGACTTTTCACAGAGCTAAATATTTGAGCACTTTAACCAGGGCCCAGGCTTCTGGTCAGAAACCATTGTTTCTGCAAAACTTTTCAATTTTAGATTAGACATTTAAGAATTCAGGAAATACGAATATGAAACAATGTTCTGTTCTGGTTCATGGCCCCAGTTTCCCCCACACCACCCCAAATTTGCTAATCTAGAGAGCTTGCTGGTAATGTCCATGGATACCTGGACTGGCACAAACTGTACCCACCTGAGGTCCAGTTGGGGTGGTCAACTGACCAGTGACAAAAATCAGACCTGAGTTTGTCTAACCTCCTGTCCACCCATCCATCCATCTACCCATCTACCATCCATTCATCCATCTACCCATCTATCCATCAATTCATCCATCTATCCATCCATCTATCCATCTATCTATCTACCCATCTGTCCATCCATCCATCAATTCATCCATCCATCCATCTACCCATCTTTCCATCAATTCACCCATCTATCCATCCATCCATCTATTCATCCATCCATCCATCCATCCATCTACCCATCTATCCATCAATTCATCTATCCATCAATTCATCCATCTATCCATCCATCTATCTACCCATCTATCCATCAATTCATCCATCTATCCATCAATTCATCCATCCATCTACCCATCTATCTATCCATTCATCCATCTATCCATCCATTCATCCATCTATCCATCCATCCATCCATCTATCCATCCATTCATCCATCCATCCATCTACACAGCCATTCATCCATCCATTTGCTCATCCATCCATCTACCTCCCACTCAAACATCCATTCACCCATCTACCCATCCATCTAATGTGTCCACCTATCAACTTGTCACTGACAGGGAACACAGCACATGCTGGCAGTGTACTGGGAATGAGAAGCAGAGGACAGTCAGTCCCTGCTGCCCTCAACAAGCCACCACCCCAAGCTTTACAATCAGTATGTTGGCCTCTCTTTACTAATACTTGCTACAAGCTCTGTCCACTTAGTTCCTAATTCCACTGTCATGACAACCACACCCTTGCGGAACCCACCTTCCCCAGATCCCTGACTCAAATGCACACTAGTAAGCTGTAAGAGTCCTTCACATCCTTGAAATAAAAGCACTGTGCCTGAAGCTCCATGAACAAGCCCTCCTCGTAGCCCTCACGCCTTCACACTTGGTTTTCTGCAGCTTCAGAGGGCAGGCGGCCCTGCTGACATGAGGTCTGTTTCGCTGATATTTGTAGATGGTGTTTGGTGTGTAGCAGAGTTCCTGCTTTGCCCACCCAGGTCACAGAGATTTTTCTTTCATGCATTCTTCTAAAACTTGCACAGTTTTAGTTTCATATTTTGGTCTGTTGTCAATGTTCCTTTCATTTTCACTTCTGGTATGGGGCATGGGTCATAAGATTGCTATTTGAGAGCCAATTGTAACAGTGGTAATTTCCTATGAAACAGGAATAACTACCCTTTTTTAATTGACTGATAGGCATAGGAACTGGGAAAGGATAATTCTCTATCTAGAGCCAAATTCAATAGTAAAGTGTTTATAAGCTGTGTAATTAAGCAAAATATATTAGTACAGAAAAGCTCTGACATCAGCAATGAATTATTCTGCCTAGGAGATGTTGGCTAGGGGATTCAAACCCCCCCCCCCGAGTTATAAAGGCCTTTTGCCTATAAGTGGGAAATATGCAAGGAAAAAAGCAGTAAGTCCCTGTTGTCGAAGACCTGGTGTGAGCATGAAAAACTGTTATGAGACGTCACTTGCTAGCGTACAACTGGCCTCTGAAATGCTAGAGAGCGTTACCAAAGGCCACTAAAGCAATACAGCAAAATATTGGTCTCCCTGAGACAAGCAAGACTCCTCCGTCAATATCAGCTACACCTCAACAGCCTGGAGATACTGTGCAACAGTGGCAGCTAAGTGTCTATATATATCCCAAATCTATTTGGCTATTAGCTCTCTCCTTGGAGGAATAACTCACAGCGGATGCCACAAGCTTATGTCCTCTAGTGGTTAGGAGATGTTATAAGCCACAATAAGAACTTGTCACCCTTTATAGAGAAACCACAGTTTGCGGATTAGCATACCATCCAAGCATCTGTGTCTATGCTCACAGCTTAGCTTGACATAATAAGTGGTACTGCTTAAATGCCTGTACATCCAATAGCTTGTGCTTTGTTAGTATGACTAAAAAGGGTATCACTGGGAAAGCTGTCAATCCATGAAGGGAAACAACCTGAACAGACTGGAGTCCAAAATGACAACTCCAAAGAAATTAGACTGTTTTCTTCTCACCCACTTGTGCCCCTTTCCCAAAGCCCAGGGAACAAACTGCGGAAGAGGAGGCGTGGTAGATTGTAAGGGCTGCGGAGAGATAGGGGTGAATCATGAGACTACAGGAATATAGTCTGGACTCCTGATTGATCAACATGCCTGTGCATACAAGCTTCTCCAACTGGACTATGGGAACCTTGGGTTGTTCAAAATTTGGACATAGATACTTGCAAAATGCACCAGTTATCTAATTGTATGACAAACTGAGTAACATCAATGTTATCTGCAAACAACTGTGTCATTATATTGTAGAATTCCTTAAAAATAAACAAATTAAAAAAAATAAAATAAAATTTAAAAAAGAAAGAAAAAAAAAAAAAAAAGAAAGTGCAGAGACTAGAGAGAAGGCTCAGCAATTAAGAACACTGGTCAGGCTTACAGAGGACCTAGACTTGGTTCCCAGAACCCAAATGGTGGCTAAAAATTGTCTACGATTCCAGTTCTATATCATATGCTGTCTTCTAGCCTCTGTGGGCATTGGGTGACCATGGTTAACATCCATAGAAGCCAGAAAAACTCTTGTATACATATGAAAATAAATATTCAATAAAGGAAAATGCAAGTAAAAAAAAAAAAGATTGCTATTTGAACATGATTATCCTATTTTCCAGTACCACTTATTGAAAATATTGTCCTTTCACAAATAACTTATGATCTGTGCTGGGAGCTGCTGGTACCTTGGGGTCTATCTCTACATGCTGTGCTGTCCATTTGCATATTTATGTTCTGCAACTCCAGGCTGTCTGAACTTTTAAAATCATACAGGATGTTCTACTTTTCTGGTGTTCCTGTAATCTAGTCCCTTTACATTCCCTGTGAGTGCTGCAATCACTGGAGCCATCTTTGCTCCCATTAAGCCTTCTGAGACTCAGTGGGATATGCCACTTCTAGATCAATTAATAGAAAATTTAAAAAAAAAGAAAATTTTCATTCTGACTTTATTGAGCCTCTCCATTCATGAACATTGTACAACTCTCTGTCTTTTTTCAATAATCTGTGGCTTTCTATTTTATTATTTATTTCCATTTTATAAGTGTATGAATGTCTTAAGTGCATGTATGTAAGGGTACCATGTGTCTGCAATGCCCACAGAGGCCAGAGAGGGTGCCAGATCTCCCTGGAACTGGAGTTATTGATGGTTGTTAGCTGCCTTGTGAATGCTGAGAATTGAACCCAAGTTCTCTGCAAGAGAAGCCGGTGCTCTAACTGCCAAGCTGTCTCTCTAACCCCCATGCTTTTGTGATCTAGATCTGCTTTTTTTTTCCCTGACTTATCCTATTTCATATTTTCAAAGCTACTACAGGCAGTTGCAGTTTCTAATTTTGAATTACAGCTATTCATGACTTGGACGTGGAAATGTAATGAATTTCATCTATGATTCTTGTTCAACCTAAGTAACCCTGCTTATGAATCCTAGTAACTCTCATGTAGACAGCACTGGAAAAGATGGCTACACCATGTGCCAATAAATATGGGTGTTCTTTCTTTCTTTCCTTCCTTCCTTCCTTCCTTCCTTCCTTCCTTCCTTCCTTCCTTCCTTCCTTCCTTCCTTCTTCCTCCTGGCTTACTGCACTAGCTGGAACATGGAAGGTGGTTCTGAACAGGAGTCTTGATGTTAACGCCTCTACCTTGTTCCAAATCTTAAAGGGAAGGCGTTGCATTTCCACCCTCGGCTCATGCTGAGCCTGTTGTCTGCAGTCCACTGCAGACACTCTGTGGCTGACTCGGCTCAGTTGGCATTTTTATTAATATTCGAGCTGTATGTCCCACCTCTGAGCAGAGTTGCCTTCCAGACCTGAATCCCTGTCTCTCTGCAACTCCCTCTGTTTGTTCCATGTGTCTGAGGCTGGTGCTCTGTGTGAGGCAGGACCACTGCCTACAATGGATTTCCCCTTTGCAGTTACAAAGTGATCTTTCTTTTTCTAGGGTAACTTTTTTTCCTAAAAATTTACTTGGTCTGATATCAATAGAGCTACATAGCATTTCTTTAATTAGGATTAGATGATACATTTTTCACAGCAGTTTTGGCCTACTGTGCTTTGCAGTCAGCATAGAGTTGGCTCTTGCTTTTGTATCCAGTCCGACATCCCATCTTAACTGGATGCTCAGATAATCCATCTTCACTGTGAGTGTCGCACCGTTGGGCTCCCACCTACCTTTTCTCCGTTTTGCTCTTTATTGTTCCCTTGGCCACTTTTTTCATGCTTCCTTTCTTACTCCTTTGAATCTGTTGCCTTCCCTAGTTTCTTGTGCCCCCATTACTGATTTTATTAACTACACCTCCATGGTTTTGGTGGCTGTTTGGGAGTTTATATCATATATCTTGTTAACATTCATTTATTTTGTGTTCTGTGGAGGGGCAGGAGCACAGCCATGATGAGAAGAGAGGTCGGAGGAGAGCTTGCAGGAGTTGGTTCTCTTCTACCGTTTCAGTTCTGAGACTCAAACTCAGATGGTCAGGCTTGGCAGCAATCTCCCTTACCAGCTGAGCCATCTCACAGGCCCCATCTATCTTTATCTTCTTTCAGTCTGTGTTCTAAGCTTCGTGATAATACATTGTTAATGAACATGAACACACGTGGAATTGTGAGAAAAGTTCAGGTGCCAAGGAGAGGAAATGGAGGCTGGCCACTGACCACTGACCACTGACTCCCGAGAGCCTCCTTCACAGTTACGAAGTCTGTGGTGCCTTTTCAGAAAGACTGAAGTTTTAAAAATGATACATGGAAAACAAAAGGAATCCTGAGGACTGAGGAAGGCGACACCACTGGGGACAACAGGTACAGAAAGGAAGAAAGAGCGTCAGAGAGCATAGTAGACAAAGGAATGCTGAAGGATGCCCGTGGGCTGAGGATGGTGACACCACTGGTGACATCAGCTATAGGAAGGAATAAAGAGCAACAGAGAGCATTGAATCTCTATTTTAAGTTTTCATTAGTTTAATTTTATGTATATGAGTGTATTGCCTGCTCGTATGTAAGTGCACCCATGTGGTGCAATGCCCGCAAAGGTCAGAAGAGGGCCTCAGATCCCTTGGAACTGGATTAACGAACAGTTGTTAGCTGCCATGTGGGCGCTGGGAACCAAACCTGGGTCCTCTGCAAGAACAACTAGTGTTCTTCACTTTTGAGCCATCCCTCCAGCCCCAATCTCTGCATCTTTTAAAATGACAACTCATGTAACTGCAGAGCAGAGAGAAGAATTTTGTGTCACTTGTCACTTTGATTTTGGACAACATTCCCAGTGGGTATATAACTCTAAACCATTATTTTCATCTTATTCAGCAAAGGGACACTCCACTGTCTAGCTTGCATGGTTTCTATGAAAAGTGAGCTGTGTTTATCTGCTTTTTACTGTGGTAGTGGTGCTTTCCAGGATTCCGAAGCTCTATCACTGCTTTCAGTGTCCGTATCAGTGAAGTTGTGTCTTTTCTGTTTGTCTCTTGTGCTTGGGGTTTGTCGAGCTTCTTCAATGTGCATTTTTATCAAATTTGGAATATTTCCAATTGCATCTTCAGTTTCTTTTCCTGCTGCTGTGAAAACAATGCTCTGACAGAAACAACTTGGGAGAGAAGGAGATTTTGGCTCACTGTCCTGGCAGAGCGCGTCCCTGTGGGGAGGCAAGGCAGGAGCTGGAAGCTGCAGGTCACAGGCACATGGGAGCAGAGAACGAATGCTCGCTGGTGCTCAGCTCCCTCCTTTTCAGTCAGGCCACAAAACAGTGTCACCCACATTCAGAGTGGGTCTTCCTAACTCAGCCCAACCAGAAAGAACATCCCTCACAGACATGGCCCTGAGACGACCTAAACTAGACAATTCCTCACTGAGACTCTTCCCAGGTGATTCGACATTGTGTCGCGTTGTTGACAATAAAAACAATCCACATGCTATGGATGGTGTTCCCGTTATGGATGGTGTTCTTGTTATGGATGGTGTTCCCACTATAGACGGTGTTCCCGTTATGGATGGTGTTCCCTTTACTGGATGGTGTTATGGACGGTGTTCCCGTTATGGACTGGTGTTCCCACTTATGGACTGGTGTTCCCACTATGGACGGTGTTCCCACGTTATGGATGGTGTTCCCACTATGGATGGTGTTCCCATTATGGATGGTGTTCCCACTATGGATGGTGTTCCCGTTATGGATGGTGTTCACACTATGGATGGTGTTCCCACTATAGACGGTGTTCCCGTTATGGATGGTGTTCCCACTATAGACGGTGTTCCCACTATGAGGTGTTCCCGTTATGGATGGTGTTCGCCTATGGATGGTGTTCCCACTATGATGTGTTCCACTATGGATGGTGTTCCCTATGGATGGTGTTCCCGTTATGGATGGTGTTCCCGTTATGGATGGTGTTCCCGCTTATGGATGGTGTTCCCGTTATGGATGGTGTTCACCTATGGATGTGTTCCCACTATGGATGAGTGTTCCCACGTTATGGATGGTGTTCCCACTATGGATGGTGTTCCCGTATGGATGGTGTTCCCGTTATGGATAGTGTTCCCGTTATGGATGATGTCCCGTTATGGATGGTGTTCCCAGTTATGGATGGTGTTCCCACTATGGATGGTGTTCCCACTATGGATGGTGTTCCCACTATGGATGGTGTTCCCGTTATGGATGGTGTTCCCGTTATGGATGGTGTTCCCGGTATGGATGGTGTTCCCACTATGGATGGTGTTCCCACTATGGATGGTGTTCCCACTATGGATGGTGTTCCCTTATGGATGGTGTTCCCATATAGGACTGGTGTTCCCTTATGGATGATGTTCCCACTTGATGGTATGAGGTGTTCCCGTTATGGATGGTGTTCCCGTTATGGATGGTGTTCCCGTTATGGATGGTGTTCCCACTATGGATGGTGTTCCCACTATGGATGGTGTTCCCACTATGGATGGTGTTCCCACTATGGATGGTGTTCCTGTTATGGATGGTGTTCCCGGTATGGATGGTGTTCCCACTATGGATGGTGTTCCCACTATGGATGGTGTTCCCGTTATGGATGGTGTTCCCGTTATGGATGGTGTTCCCACTATGGATGGTGTTCCCACTATGGATGGTGTTCCCACTATGGATGGTGTTCCCGTTATGGATGGTGTTCCCATTATGGATGGTGTTCCCACTATGGATGGTGTTCCCACTATGGATGGTGTTCCACTATGGATGATGTTCCCACTATAGACGGTGTTCCCACTATAGACGGTGTTCCCGTTATGGATGGTGTTCCCACTATGGATGGTGTTCCCACTATGGATGGTGTTCCCGTTATGGATGGTGTTCCCACTATGGATGGTGTTCCCACTATGGACGGTGTTCCCGTTATGGATGGTGTTCCCGTTATGGATGGTGTTCCCGTTATGGATGGTGTTCCCGTTATGGATGGTGTTCCCACTATGGATGGTGTTCCCACTATGGATGGTGTTCCCACTATGGATGGTGTTCCCACTATGGATGGTGTTCCCGTTATGGATGGTGTTCCCATTATGGATGGTGTTCCCACTATGGATGGTGTTCCCGTTATGGATGGTGTTCCCACTATGGATGGTGTTCCCACTATGGACGGTGTTCCCACTATGGACGGTGTTCCCTATAGACGGTGTTCCCACTATGACTGGTGTTCCCCGTATATGAGGTGTTCCCACGTTAGATGGTGTTCCCACTATATGGATGGTGTTCCCACTTAGGATGGTGTTCCCACTATGGATGGTGTTCCCACTATAGACGGTGTTCCCGTTATGGATGGTGTTCCCACTATGGATGGTGTTCCCACTATGGATGGTGTTCCCGTTATGGATGGTGTTCCCACTATGGATGATGTTCCCGTTATGGATGGTGTTCCCGTTATGGATGGTGTTCCCACTATGGATAGTGTTCCCACTATGATAGTGTTCCCACTATGGATGGTGTTCACACTATGGATGGTGTTCCCATTATGGATGGTGTTCCCATTATGGATGGTGTTCTTTTCTTCTTTCTGTTCTTTCTTCCCCCCCCTCTCGTTCTCACTCTATCGCAGTCATTATTGAAAATGCAGAATTTGATCCTTTCTGATCTTGCTTGGGAATTTTGTCAGATGGGTGTGTTATCAAATATAGTAAACTCTAACATTTGTGTTCCCCTTTACTCTAAAGGACTGAAACCTATTTTTGGTACATTGAATTTGCACTAATGGAAATACTAAGCACGTGTGGTGGATCACTTGTACAGTGATATTGCACCAATGGAAACACTAAACACGTGTGGTCGATCACTTGTACAATGAATTTGCACTAATGGAAACACTAAGCACATGTGGTGGATCACTTGTACAGTGAATTTGCACTAATGGACACACTAAGCACGTGTGGCAGATCACTTGTACAATGAATTTGCACTAATGGAAACACTAAGCATGTGTGGTGGATCACTTGTACAGTGAATTTGCACAAATGGAAACACTAAGCGTGTGGGGTGGATCACTTGTACAGTAAATTTGCACTAATGGAAACACTAAGCGTGTGGGGTGGATCACTTGTACAGTGAATTTGCACTAATGGAAACACTAAGCACGTGTGGTGGATCACTTGTACAGTGAATTTGCACTAATGCAAACACTAAGCACGTGTGGTGATCACTTGTACAGTGAATTTGCCCTAATGGAAACACTAAGCATGTGTGGTGGATCACTTGTACAGTGAATTTGCACTAATGCAAACACTAAGCACGTGTGGCGATCACTTGTACAGTGAATTTGCACTAATGGAAACACTAAACACATGTTGTGGATCACTTGTACAATGAATTTGCACTAATGGACACACTAAGCACCTGTGGTGGATCACTTGCACAGTGAATTTGCACTATTGGAAACACTAAGCACATGTGGCAGATCACTTGCACAGTGAATTTGCACTATTGGAAACACTAAACATGTGTGGCAGATCACTTGTACATTGAATTTGTACTAATGGAAACACTAAGCACATGTGGTCAATCACTTGTACGATGAATTTGCACTAATGGAAACACTAAGCACGTGTGGTGGATCACTTGTACAGTGAATTTGCACTAATGGAAACACTAAGCGTGTGGTGGATTACTTGTACAATGAATTTGCCCTAATGGAAACACTAAGCATGTGTGGTTGATCACTTGTACAGTGAATTTGCACTAATGGAAACACTAAGCACGTGTGGTAGATCACTTGTACAATAATTTGCACTAATGGAAACACTAAGCGCGTGTGGTGTATCACTTGTACAATGAATTTGCACTAATCAAACCACTGAGCATGCATGATTGTTCATTTGCACAGAGAAAAGCAGAGGAGAAACGACCTGAATCCAAGTCACGGAAGCTGCTTTGGGGGCTCTCAGGAGTCCGTCTCGCTTTTCCCTATGTTTTCATGATGTTGTCCCCCATACTGACACTTTCTCTTCAAGCAGTCAGAGTTGCCATTTGGGTCATTAGGGAACCTGGCCCAGAAGACATCAGGTTGGGCCTTTCAGTGCCAGATAATATTTATGATATGGCAACTGACTGTCCTCAATTAAAAGATAAAAAAGTAGCAGGCAAGGTGAGATCTACCTGTAATTCCAGCATTCAGGAGGCTGAGGTAGAAGGATTGGAAGTTTTCCTCCAGCCTGGGCTGCATAGAGACACTGTCTCAAAAAAGGAGGGGGGAGAGAGAGAAATTGAAGGAGGGAACAAGGAAGGAGACACGAGTTGGTCACACAGCAACATTCTAGGAAGATCTCTGGGTCTGTCCCACTCTGAGGCAGGCACAGGGCTTCTGTCCTCTCTCTGTGTCTCCTTGGATGTCCCCTACCCCAAACCCAGGATATGTCCCTGCCACTGCCACCAAGTGCTGGGACAGCATGTGTCCTGCCATGTCACCAGTGTGGTCTGGCAGGGGGGGGCTGGGGTGCCACTGGACTCCTGAGCCCTTTGCAATCTCTACTCTAGTGATGACCCAGCCAGCTCTCTGAGCTTCAGTAATGAGAGGAGGATAGAAATCGTTGAGCTCCGATCTGGTTGATTTTATTTTATTTTATTTTATTTTTACTTTTGTACAGTATCATCTTGTAGCATTCTCTTTTACCTGTAGGATGATTTAACTTAAGGAATTAAGTTTGCTTCCCAAGTTAATGACACATAGTCACCCAAAACAGCTTGGGTGAATTTGATGAAATCTGTGCCTTGATTCCTGCCTATAGGTATGTGTACTACAACTGCC
Organism: Rhizomys pruinosus; assembly: GCA_009823505.1. Lineage (NCBI taxonomy): Eukaryota > Metazoa > Chordata > Mammalia > Rodentia > Spalacidae > Rhizomys > Rhizomys pruinosus. The sequence continues at coordinate 787,700 of VZQC01004573.1, read as the reverse complement.
TTCTTGAGACTCATGGGTTAAAAAATAAAAACCTAAAATATAAAGGGGATTCATATATATTATATATATTGTGTAATATATATATATATATATATATATATATATATATGAAACCTTTTTGTCAGAAACTTTGCAATTCAAATCTTAAAACTAAACTATGGGAAAAGATTTCCCACAGGTCAAAATGTCACCAACTTAATGACTGAGAAAGAAAAGATACAGCTTTGCATTGTGTAGGATGTACCAAGAAGTGCCAGCAGAAAGGTTGCCCGTCTGAACATTGAAAGAAAAGAAAAGCCTCAGACTGCTAGGCATCAAACCCCTCTGTGGATCTATTGTAAAACTTTTAAAATGAGTCCTAAGAGAACTTACCTTCTAGGGGCGCAAAGTTTTAATATGAGAGACTTTCTTACCTCCCCTTCATAGAACAAGGAGAGAATATGATGATAATGAGGTCGTTCTCTAAACTGTAAATTGGAGCCAACTGTTATAGAGGTAATCTCTTATAAAACTGGTAAAACCGCTTCTTTAATTGACAATAGACATAAGAACTGTGAAAAGGATTATTCTCTACTCAGAACCAAATACAATACTAAAGTCTCCTTAAGCTGTGCATTTAAGCAAAATATATTAATACAGGAGAGCTCTGGTATCAGCAATGGATTATTCTACAAAGGAGGTGTTGGCCAGGGGATCCAAGACCCCCCCCAAAAGGTAAAGGCTTCTTGCCTGCAAACTGGGATACCTGCAAGAAGAGAGGCGATAAGGCCCTGCTGTTGAAGACCTGATGTAAGCATGGGAAAGATGTATTGAGACCACAAATGCAAGTGTACAGTTGGTCTGTGGAATACCAGAGAGTGTTACCAAAGGCCACTAAACCAATAAAGCAAATATAGGTCTCCTTGAGTCAAGCAAGATTCCTCTGTCAGCACCAGCTACACCTCACCTGCCTGGAAATACTGTGCAGCAGAGGCAGCCATATGCCTGTATATCCCAAATCTAATTGACTAGTAGCTCTCTCCTTGGAGGAATAACCCACGGCTGATGCCACTAGTTTACATCCTCTGGTGGATAGGAGATGTTATAAGCCACAGTAAGACCCTGTCATATTTTACAGAAAAAACCCAATTGATGGATTAACATACCATGCAAACATCTGTGTCTATACCAAAGTAACCTACCATAACAATTAGTACTGTATAAATACCTATATATCTAATTGCTTGTGCTTCATTAGTAGGATTGAAAGGTTATTCCTGGACAAACTGTCAGCCCATGAAAGGAAACAGCCAGAATTGACCAGAATCCAAAATGACATCTCCAGAGAAAGTAGACTGTTTTGCTTCTCATCCACCTGTGCCCCTTTTCTAAGCCTAGGGAACAATCTGTGGAAGAGGGGGTGTGGTAGAATGTAAGGGCTGCAATGGAGGTGAATGGCAAAACTACAGCAATATAGACTGGACACTTATTTGATCAACTTGATTGTACATACAAGCCCCCAGACTGGATGGTGGGACCCTTGGGCTGTGTGGGTTTGGGCACAACTGTTTGTAAATTAGTTTTACATGAAGGATGCTTGTACTCATAAATTATTACTTATTGTTAAAAAATGAAAAAAATAATAAAGAAGTGAGAAAAAAATTTATTTTATTATTTTATGTGTTTGAGTGTACTGTCTGCATGTAGGTTGGTGCACCCGTGTCATGCAATGCTGCGGAGGTCAGAAGAGGGTGTTGGATTTCCCCTGGAACTGGAGTTAAAGATGGTTCTTAGCCACAATGTGGGTGCTGGGAATTGAACCAGGGTCCTCTGCAACAGTAGTCAGTGCTCTTAACTGCTGAGCTATCTCTCCAGCCCCATGATCTTGTTGATTTTAAACACACACAAGCATGTTGTGTGGGGAAGTCTCCTTGTATGTGGACCCATGTGGTGTGACTGGGACTATGGCCAGGAAAACTTGCACCACTATTTAACAGACCTATTGGGAGGTTGATTATTTTTTTAATGTCTACTCTCTTGCCTCCCATAGGACATATAAGAACTGTACCTATGATATAAACCAACAGAATATTATACAGCTCTGACCTGCAGAAGGGAGTAACCCCCCACAAATCCCTCTAGGTCTCCCCAGTTATATGGAAAAGCCTCAGCACTCAGCACTCAGCTGTGACACCTCTCTGGCACTTACAAATTTTCCTTTTTAGCCACAAGTAATCCTAGGAACCAGAACATTCTTTTTTAAATATATTTTTATTGTTATTAAACGTTTCCATACATTATACATCATTTCACAACCCAAGCTAAACTCACTTCCCTTTCCATGCCCCCCACCCCACCTGAGTTCCTGCACTCTCCCATACATGTCTTGCATCTTTTTCTGAGTCCTTCCAGAGTTTTTTCAAAGCAGAGGATTATTGTTTTGGGGAGAACTTCACTGTTTCAATTGGGGAATTTTGCCCCCATTCTTTTGTTGTTGTTGTTCCCTCCAACTTGTATTGCTTCAATGTATGCGTATGCATATATATATAAATATATATATATATTTATACATATATATATATATGTGTCACACCTATACTAAAATTATGTCATCTGAAAACAAACTATGTTATTTCCAAATCATAGTTCAGGATTCACATTTTTCTATTTTGATTTTATATTACTCTAAAATATGCATACATACTGTCCACCCATATACCAAAATTCCAAAGTCTGAAAATAAATAGGTTAATTCTAGAACCTGTTCAGAGATTCACAGTATAAGAGCACAGTTGCCTCCAGATCACAAAGAATATAACATTAACATTGCTCAGTTTGCCTTACAACTAGGTACTTGGTGCTAGCATCCACAGATGAGGGATACCATTCATCATTTGTTTTTCTGGGACTGTTATTTCACTTAACATAATATCTTCTAGTTCCATCCATTTACCTGCAGATTTCAGGATGTCATCTTTCTTTACCACTGCATAGAACTCCACTGTGTAGATGTACTACATTTTCTCTATCCACTCATCAGTTGAGGGGTACTTGGGTTGGTTCCAGCTCTTTGCTATTGTGAAGAGAGCTGCAATAAACATAGCTATGCATGTATCTCTGCAGTAGGATGAGTCTTGTGGGTATATACCCAGGAGTGGTATGCCTGGGTCAGTTGGTAGGGTCATTTTGAGTCTTTTAAGGGTTCTCCACACTGCTTTCCATAGTGGTTGTATGAGTTTACATTCCCACCAGCAGTGGATGCATGTTCCCCTTTCCCCACAACCTCTCCAGCATTTGGTAGCATTTGTTTTCTTCATTCTAGCCAGTCTTATCAGAGTGAGGTGATATCTTAAAGTTGTTTTAATTTGCACTTCCTTAATTATTAGTGATATTGAACACGTTTTAAGGTGTTTCTCAGCCATCTCTATTTCCTCACTTCTGAAGTCTCTGTTTGGCTCTTTACTCCATCTTTTAAGTGAGTCATTTGTTTTCTTCTTTGTTTTTTGAGTAGTTTATATGTTCTGGAAGTTAATGCTCTGTCAGATGTATCAGCCATGAAGTTTTCCTCCCACTCTGTGGGTTTTCTCTTCACTTCCCTGATTGTTTCCTTTACTGTACAGAAGCTTTTGAGTTTAATGGGGTCCCACTTGTCACTTGTTGACCTTATTTCCTGTGTAGCTGCTGTCTGATTTTGAAAGTCTTTTCCTATGCCTGTGTCTTATAGGTTGCTGTCAACTTTTTCTTCTATCACCTTCAGAGTTTGGGGGTTCATGTTGAGGTCTTTGACCCATTTGGAGTTGATCTTTGTACAGGGCAAGAGGTAGGGGTTCAATTTTATTCTTCTACAAGTGGTGATCCAGTTTTGCCAACACCATTTGCTGAAGATGTTGTCTTTCCTCCACTGAGTCTTCTTGACCCCTTTGTCAAATAGGAGGTGGCTGAAATTATGTGTGCTCAAGTTTGGATCTTCAGTTTTGTTCCATTTGTCTACAGGTCTGTTTTTGTACCAGTACCAAGCTGTTTTTATGACTATGGCCCTGTGGTATAGTTTGAAGTCTGGTATAGAGAACCCCCCTGTATCGCTCTTTTCACTCAGGGTTGCTCTGGTTATTCAGGTCTTTTGTTTTTCCATATGAAATTAAGGATTTTTTTCCAACCTGTGAAGAAACTCTGGTGATTTTAATTGGGGTTGCATTGACTCTTTATATTAATTTGGGTAGAATGAACATATTTACTATAGTAATTTTTCCAATCCATGAGCACGGGAGGTCTTTGCATCTTTTGATGTCTTTTTCAATCTCCTTCTTCAGGGGTTTAAATTTTTTTATAGAGATCTTTGGTGTCTTTCTTTAGGTTTGTTCCTAGGTATTTTATTGTTTTTGAGGCTATTGTGAGTGGGAAGTTCTCCTTGTATTACTTCTATCACCACTGATATATCTAACAGAGCATTAACTTCCAGAACATATAAATTACTCAAAAAACAAAGAAGAAAACAAATGACTCACTTAAAAGATGGAGTAAAGAGCCAGAGACTTAAAACGTGTTCAACATCACTAATAATTAAGGAAATGCAAATTAAAACAACTTTAAGATATCACCTCACTCTGATAAGACTGGCTAGAATCAAGAAAACAAATGCTACCAAATGCTGGAGAGGTTGTGGGGAAAGGGGAACATGCATCCACTGCTGGTGGGAATGTAAACTCATACAACCACTATGGAAAGCAGTGTGGAGAACCCTTAAAAGACTCAAAATGACCCAACCAACTGACCCAGGCATACCACTCCTGGGTATATACCCACAAGACTCATCCTACTGCAGAGATACATGCATAGCCATGCTTATTGTAGTTCTCTTCACAATAGCAAAGAGCTGGAACCAATTCAAATGCCCCTCAACTGGTGAGTGGATAGAGAAAATGTAGTACATCTACACAGTGGAGTTCTATGCAGTGGTAAAGAAAGATGACATCCTGAAATCTGCAGGTAAATGGATGGAACTAGAAGATGTTATGTTAAGTGAAGTAACACAGTCCCCCCCTAAAAACAAATGATGAATGGTATCCCTCATCTGTGGATGCTAGCACCAAGTACCTAGTTGTAAGGCAAACTGAGCAATGTTAATGTTATATTCTTTGTGATCTGGAGGCAACTGTGCTCTTATACCATGAATCCCTTAACCTACCATTTATCTTCAGACTTTGAAATTTTAGTATATAGGTAGAGGGTATGTATGCATAGTTTAGAGTAATATAAAATCAAAATAGAAAAATGTGAATCCTGAAATATGATTTGGAAATAACATAGTTTTTTTTCAGATGACATCATTTTAGTATAGGTGAGACTATATATATATATTTTTTTTTGAAGCAATGCAAGTTGGAGGGAACAACAACAACCAAAAGAACCAAAAAAAGACTGAAACAGTGAAGTTCTCCCAAAAACAATAATCCTCTGCTTTGAAAAATAAAACGCTGGAAGGACTCAGAAAAAGATGCAAGACATGTATGGCAGAATGCATGAACTCAGGTGGGGTGGGCAGCATGGAAAGGGAAATGAGTCTAAATTGGATTGAGAAATGATGTATGATATATGAAAAAGTTTGATAACAATAAAAACATATATTTAAAAAAAGAAACTGAAAAAAAAAACCCACTCTGTGGGTTTTCTCTTCACTTCCCTGATTGTTTCTTTCGCTGTACAGAAGCTTTAAGACGGTTGTAATTAATTGAGATTTCACCCATAAAACCATTAGAGCAATGACTGAAGTTCACTAAGTGCTCCACAGTGTTCATTCTCCTTCCTGTCTCCTTTGGAGTCATTTTCTGGAATAGTGGAGCTTCCTGTCTGGGTAAAGTTCATCTGTATTCATAAATCAGGGATGACATTGTTTCCATCAGACCTCTATGACTAGTCCCCAAGAGTAACTTCAGGTTCCTTGAGAAGATACCAGGCAGCTACAGGGACTGGCCAGTCCTGTGCCTTACCCACCCTTGGCAGCTGAGATCACAAGTTGCTCTTTTTGCATGCTTCCAAGCAAGAAGACAGGCCATCCAATTCATTTAAGAGGTCCTTCATTGTGAGTTCCACCCAAATTTCAAAGCTGCTAAACTACATTTTAAATAAGAAAAAGAAACAGGCAAAACAAAACACTAATAGAAAAAAAGGCAATACCCCTGTCAGTGACAGAACTCAATATTTGAACTTCCATCTTATCTGTAGGGTCCTTTTGTTTATGACCAGTGAGTGACAAGTGTTCTTCATCTAAAGGGTGACATAACTGGCTATGAAATAAAGACATTAAATGGTGTGATTAGGATCCAAGAATGTCATATATGTCTATATATGAAAATATCAATCAATAGATGTCATTTATTTTAGGTTAGTTGGGCCTTCAAGTGATTCTGGGACCCCAGACTCTTCTCTCTTTTCTTTCTCAACCATGAGGCAAAAGCTTTTCCCCACCAAACACTCACTGTGGCTGCTGTCTCAGACCAGAACAGTGTGGCGACCAGGTGCAGACTGAACCTCCAAATAAAATAAAGTAGTCCAAATCCTTCTCTTCTCTTCGTAAGTTGGTTATCTTAGGTGTTTCTCATAGGAACAGGAAACTGAGGAGCAGCCATTCCTGAGTTCTGAGTTTTGATTTGTTTGACTGGAGAACATCCTGAAGGTTAAATAAGATTATGTTTTGTCAGTGTATAAGAATGTCAGTGTATAAGAATGTCAGTGTATAAGAATGTCAGTCAATATATAAGAATGTCAGTCAATGTACAAGAATGTCAGTCAATGTATAAGAATGTCTGTCACTGTATAAGAATGTCAGTGTGTAAGAATGTCAGTCAATGTATAAGAATGTCAGTCAATGTATAAGAATGTCGGTGTATAGGAATGTCACTCTCAGACATTAAAACTAGCTGGGCTGGGTATAAAATTTTCAGTCATATCTTTTGTTCTCTTAAACCTTCTCTTTGGAGAACACTGTTACAGATGAGAACCCCGAGTCTTTTGAAGGTGAAACAATCATTTTCACACTGGATCATTTTTCTGTCTAGATCCTAAGATGATGTTTAGTTTATCCACAAGTCACATGTGCACCATCATCTTCCATTACTTTGTGGCTTGGTAGGGTTTTCCTGGACGTATTATTAAGATTCAAGTGAACCCTGGCTCCCTTTCTGCTGTATCTTTGATTAATGCTGAAGTTGCAGTGCCTGACTCTCACGATGGTTGTAATTAATTGAGATTTCACCCATAAAACCATTAGAGCAATGACTGAAGTTCACTAAGTGCTCAACAGTTTTCATTCTCTTTCCTGTCTCCTTCAAAGTCATTTTCTGGAATAGTGGAGCTTCCTGTTTGGATAAAGTTCATCTGTATTCATAAATCAGAGATGACATGGTTTGCATCAGACCTCTAGAACCAGTCCCAAGAGGACACCTTCAGGTTCCCGAATCACACGAGCCTCCCTCTTCCCAGAGAAAGAGGCACAAGCTCCTGGCCCCCATTTCAAGGAAGGCTCTGAGCTTTCAGTCATGTTCATCCCAACCACAACCTTTCCAGAAGCAGGTTCAGTATAAAGATGAGTGTTCCAAACTCTTCCTGAAGCAGGCTTTGTACAGAGGTGTGTCTTCTGAGCCTTCAGTGTATGGAAAAAGCATAGAAATTCAGGGACTGATCAATTCTTTCTACATGTGGGATTGGGCTGGCTGAACAAGCACAGCAGATCAAAAAGACTCTTTTAAAAGAGGAAGAACCCTTAAATGGTTATGAAAACACATCGACAGACTGCTTTTGTATTAGTGATATGTCCAACATTCTAGAAACACCCATAAGTGTTTTGATAAGTGATTTTCATGCAAGCTGTATCTAAATCACTGCAGTGTACACTATCACAAAATGAATTGTCCCCTAATCACAACATCAGGCCACTTTAAAGGCACACACACACACACACACACACACACACACACACACACACACGACACACATACTGCTTACAAAAGGCATTTTGGAGCCTACGTTTACAAATTAAATAAGTGCTCCTTGGCCACCAAGGCCACCAAACACTCGAGGAAGTTATGTGCACTCATAATTTTCTAAACACTTCAGAAAATTCTACATACTCATGATTTTCTTGGTGGCTGTTTACAAATGATTGATCATGTGCTAATTATACTTGACAAACACTGGCATAGAAATGGTTTGTGTTCTAATGACACCCCCCCAACTGTTTAGAAACCTCCTAGCACAAGCGACTTACCTGACACTGCAGACCAGGTGCTCAGGGACACTCCAGTGCAGGTGACCTATATGCTAATTACATGGAGCCCTGACTTCAAAATGTCTGAAAGCAAATCATGTGCTAGTCATAAATCCAACCACTTCCTTGTCATTGCTTCTCTGCTTCCTTCAGGAATGCATTGCTCTTGAGAGACTACAGCATCCTTGCTTCCAGTTGGTTCTGACATGGACAAAGGTCTAACATCCCCATGACAATGACATGTTTCTGGGGGTCACTCTCTAGACTCCCTTTCCTGTCCTGCCCAGAGACCACAGTGCTTACTTTCTATTGGGCAACGGGAAGCCCAGTTCTTAAAACCAGCATGAAACGGTCTGCCTCGAGAAATATTCTCTATCCACCTGCTTGGAACCATCAAATCAAAGTCATAAATGCAGTGCGGCTGCTTATCAGAACATCCACAGATCAATAGTGTATGTTTAGAGGGAGCACTCCTCCCTCTAAAGGAGGAGTTGGTGAACTTCCTCACTTGTCTGGCATGACTACTGCTCCCTCTTCCCACTGATGGTGGACTGTGAGGCTCAAGTCCATGCTCAGCGGCGAGGGCCATGCAGAGCATGCATGAGCCCCGGGGTTTGAGCCCAGGATCATGGAGAAGAAATAGTTCCTAGTCCTTATCTCATTGGCCTTGTGGGCCCTAAAGCTGGGAGGAGTCCGCTGAGGATGAGAACTTCCTGTTTCACAGACCAGGCATCTGGGGTTCCGGGCCCACGGCTTCACCTCTCCTGCCAGCTCCCAGACACCCAGAAGTCTCCGGGATCAAAGTTGAACCCCAACCTTGGGCTCCACTCGCCCTAGCTGTCCCTCATCCTCTCTCTCCCCAGCTTCCTCAAACTTTGCCCGCCGTGCTCCCACACCAGCATCTCCAGGCCGGGTTGGGGCCCCTGCATGGCTCACACCTCCTTAAGAGTGAAAACAGATATCCTAGAGATTGTAGCTTAATTGACTGATTAATAACAGAAAACCTAATTGAATGCTCCCAGCTTGTGTGTAGGATGTCAGAGCCTGGGGAGTAAACACACAGCAGGGAGGTCTGAACTGCAGAGCAAGCACAGCACTTTCAATTTAAGAGCCAATCTCATTATACACAGGGCTCTTCCCTTGATCCTGGGAAGCCAGAACGCATGGTCCAGGGCGGCATCCTCTGCTCCATCCTGCCTGTGAGGATGCAAGTGTCAGGATCTCTCTCTCTCTCTCTCTCTCTCTCTCTCTCTCTCTCTCTCTCTCTCTCTCTCTCTCTCTCTCTCTCTCTCTCTCTCTCTCTCCTTTAGCATTTGTTCTCCTCTATGAATACCTGAGCAGTTCAATGAATAATCATGAGCTGACATGTGAGGTCTGTGACGAGCTGCTGTGGCCCACAGACGTGATGTGTAATTTGGCACCCACACTGAGGACTGAGGGCATTGCTCAGGCAGATGCCTGCCAGCCAGGCCTCAGGCTGCAGTCTCTCCCATCGAGAGGCTTGGTGGGAGGCGGGAGTTCTGGGCTGGTCTCTGAGGGGTGGGGGTGAGTCTCCGGGTCTCAGCACCTCTGCTTTGTCCTCCTGGTCCACTGTCAGTCACAGCCTCCGAGGCCTTGCCAAGGCTCCAGAGCGTCCATATGCATCTGCTCGGCTGTCGTAACTGATGCCATAGTCTGTGTGGCCCTGGCAGCAGCCATGCACCTCTTAAGGTTCTGGAGGACACACGTCCAAGGTCAGAGTAAGCCAGGGCTGTTTCTTGGGTGTGCCACTTGTCTGTGTCCTCACAGGGTCACCCCAATGTCTCCATCCTCATCCCCTTTCTAAGGGCAGCAATTGGTTGGGATCCAGGGAACACCCTTAACTCGGCCACCACATTCTAAAGGCCCTGGGTCCCGGCATAGTCCAGGTAAAGATGAGTCAGGGGAGACTATTCCTCCCATTACAGTGCTGCTGCCTGGCGGCCCTGGAACCCCTCAACTGCAACATGCCCAGACAGAGCCTGGGACCTTGACCCTTGACCCTGCTCCCTTTCACCTCTGTCTAGCAGAACACCACAGACACAAGCTAAGAGCTAGGACATTTTAACTGTTTTATTCCCTCCCACCCTGCCCCAGCCATCTCCAGCTGCCTCTGGTGACCCAGCTCCTCAAAGGCCACCAGACCCAGGTCCCCACTGTCCCTTCTCAGCCCTCACTGCAGCCAGCCTGGCTTCCTCCTGCATGCCATTCTCCAGAGCACAGCCGACAGGATGTCCCAGACCACAAGCCCCTCCCCTTGCCTTCCCATCCAGCCTCAAAGCCCAGAGCAATGGTGGAACCATGGCCTACCCCACCCCTTCTTCAACAGACTCCTCAAAGTCAATGGCTTCAGAACCCAGCCCTGAGTCTGGCGAGATGGCTCAGTGGTTACAGTGCTGGCTGCTCTTGCAGAGAACAATTTCCAGCACCTACATGGTGATGGCTAACAACCATCCATAACTCCAGTTTCAGGGGATAAACTGATGCCTTCTTCTGACCTCCGTGGGCATTGCATGACATAGGTGCACATACATGTAGGCAATAGTGGTTTTCATTTTACCACACAGGCCACTGTGGAGCCGAAGCCAAAATCAGGCATCTCAGCCAGCAGTTTCCAGTACTGGGAGAAAGATTAATTTTTGTTTATAGCAGCTGGAGCTACCAAGTGAGTCAGGTGTGCATGGACATGTATAGATAGTGAGTGTGAGCAGGTGTGCATGCCTACAGACACACACAGACATATGTCATCTGCTGATGAAGTCAGAGCCTGGTCTACCCAGTCCTCTTCCCTGACCCTCTTTGAACCTGGTGCCCATGGCCTGATGTGGACAACCATCCAACGACAGAGCCAGAAAGGGGCGCTGAGACGTGATCCACACTTCCAGTTGCTTCCCAGAGATGTGGATTCTGCTGGAGAACCACCTGGAAGGGGAGGGGACTCCAGGGAAGCCAACAGGTCTGCACTCAGCTACTCTCCCAGCCAGGGTGGGGCCGTCTCTGTGCCCAGAACAGTGCACCCCTGTCCCTGTGTGCTTGCTAGGAATGCAGAGCTGGGCTTCATCAGGAATACAGCCTCGGAGTCAGCATTTGAAGAAGATTCCAGACTACATGTTCATAGGGCAGAGTGCTACGGACATTCCAGAAGGACCCAGGAACTAGAAGACTGTAGACAAGTGCCTCCCCTGGGAACCAGCCACTTCCGCTGTCCGAAGGCAAATAGAGTTTGACTCAGTCCTCACTGAGGAGGGACAGGGCACTGCCTATGCTCTCCTCCCTGCCCTGAGGGGCCTCAGACAGACAAGGAGAGCTCCAAGAGGGTGTCCCCTCCCTTCCTCTCCCTTCCCCTCCCTCCTCTTCCTCTTCTCTTCCCTCTCCCCTCCCCTCCTCCCGGGGACTCAGCAGCTCTGAGGAGTTGCAGGTCCTCACATGGAATCCTTCAGCTGAGTTGGCAGCATCTATGGCGGCTTGTCCATCACTGTGTTTCTCGGCTGACCCAGGTCTTCCACTTGCCAGAGGCCGCCCAGTCAGACTCCAGAATGAGTCCCCAAGGACTCGGAGTGTGACCCAGTCAGCCCTTTCTGTTCCGTTTCAGAATGCCTATATTTGATATACTGGGGGGTGGGGTCGCACACATGTGTGGCTGTGTGTGGAGGTCAACCTCAGGTGTCATCCCTCTGGAGTTGTCCATGTTGTATTTTGAGTCAGAGCCTCACCCTGGGACCTGGGACAGGTGGATTCATCTAGAACTCGATGGCCAGTGAGTTCCTGGGATCTGTCCCACTCCACCTCCCCATCACTAGAGTTATAAGCGTGGGCCACCATGCCCACTTTTCAAGTGTGTCCTGGGGAGCAAGCCCAGCTCCTTGTGCCAACAGCGACCTCCGCAGCCCCAGGTGACTGGCGCTTACTGTCTCTGGAAGGAGACTTCATTCTTCAGTCTGAAAACACTCCTTCTCTCCCACCTCTGCCCCCCCCCACTGCTGGGTTCCCTCAGTGTCTGCAAAGTCCCAGTACCCTTTTTCACTGCCCAGCCTCTCTTTAATCCTGATGCATCCAGACCGGACCAGCCTCCTGTTCTCTAATTCTATCTTCACACATCACCTGCTGCTGGTCCTGCCCACTGAGTGTTTCATTCTGATACCAACACAGAGTGATCAATAGGTAGACTAACAGATACATCCATAGATAAGTCAAGAGACAGACACATGCATAGCTACATACCTAGGCATGTAGACACTTCAGCAGATCAGCAGACACATAATATGTTGGGACATAGACTTACACATCAAAGCACATTAAAACATATGCTCTTCAGCTCTTCCTAAAGTCACCATCTGTAACATGTTCCTTTCTGTCATACAAAGTATTTCTGGTACTTAGTTCCCTTATATCGCTGTCATTTTAATCTGGGATTTTGACCTCAGTCCCTGAGCTCTGTGCATCTCCCACTCCCTGTGCTGGTCTCTCCTCCAGCTGCAGGTGCCACCTCACCTGGTTGTTTTCTCTCTGTCTTTCTAGTATATGTGGGAACATATACTAGAAAGTATATACACAAGTATATACAAATATATACTTGGTGCTTAATAAATGCTGCTTGCAAAAGTGAGGATGTGAATGTAGAGCAGGGAGTGAGCCCAGATGGCAGAGCCGGGCTTCACTGTCAATCTCCCCATTCTTCTACCCATTTCCCACACCTGAGGAGCCCCCAAAGAGGGAGATAAGATGCCCGGAGGGCAGCAGGACAGGAGGGTGCCAGCAGGCACTGTGTCCCCAACCTGGGCACCTCCTAGCACAGCGCCCTCCCATTCTGCGGTCACTTTGAGAAGTCTCTGCATCAGTGACAGGCCTAGAAGAGGAGATGGGTCCCTCCAGGCCTCTGGCGCCACCCCACACCAGGCCTGTAGCACCAGGCAAGACTCCAGACACTTCCTGATGCATGTTGGGAAAGCACTCGACCTGCAAGGCCCTCCAGCCATGCTCTTCTCTGCAGTCTCTTCCCCAGTCCATTGCACCCTCTCTTTACACACACACACACACACACACACACACACACACACACACGGTGGAGGAGTAGACTCTTTGTGACTTCACTTTGCATCAAGCCACACTGTCCTTATCCACCTGACAGACCAAAAGGGAGAAACTAAATTAAACCCCGCCCACTGAGGAAGCATCTGGTGCTGAGGGCTATGGGGCGGGGGCGGGGGGGGAGAAGGACCAGCCGCCCACCTGTCTTCTCATGGCCCTTACTGCTGGCAGTTGTCAGGCAGACAACATGGAACATCCTGAGGCAGATGGCAGTGCTACATATGTCCTGTGACCTTGTCCTTTCAACCTTCCCTGCCCTCTGCCACTTTTCAAAAATGTGGCGAAAAACGCATCCTGAGTTCCCTGGCAGCCCTAGAGAAAAGTGGAAGCAGATGGCTGCATAGTAGGCTGAACTGTTTGCTTTTCTATACGTCCTGTGTTCAAGTCTGCTGGAGCCACACCCAGGGCTCTGCTGGGTCCATATGCCTCTCTGTGCCCATTCCTTGGGCCCCTCGTGCCAAGAGGTCAGATAGCTGCTGTGCCGTGAGTGAGTGGCCTCCAAAGGGTCCTGTGCCCAAGGCTTCATGCCAGGGCAGTTCTCTGAAGGCAGAACCTTGGGAAGGTAGGAGTGGGCCATCTTTCTGTCATTAGGGTGTGCCTCAGAGGGGGTCATGGACCTCAGCTTCCCAGGATCCCTGCTTCCTAGCCATGGTGTGAGTGCATTGCCCTGTCTCAACCCATGTGGCACCAGGTGGAGGTACCAGAGACCCAAAGCAACGGGGCCTCCCAATCCTCTACTGGACCCTCTAACCATGAGCTGGACAAACCTTTTTTCTTTATAAGGTAATTGCTTCGTGTATTTTCTGCAGTAACTCGAAGGTGACTGAAAGAGTGGCCGCGTGTGTTCTGGGTGAGGGAACTCTAAATATTGTCCAATGCTTTATTATTTCCACAGTACTTTGTGCCCCCACTGGGGTGAACTCCTCAAAAAGGTCACTTTACCAAAGAAGCCTCAGTGGGTTAAGGTGTCTGCTGCTGCTGTTGCGTGAGCTTAAGGGCCTGAGTTCAAATCCCCATCACCTATATGGTAAAGTCAAGTGCAGCCAAAGGTGCTGGAGGGTGGGCAGGAGGATCACTGGGGCTTGCTGGCCACCAGCCTAGAGACCCTGTGTCAAGGACAGAGAGAGGGAGAGGGAGAGGGAGAGGGAGAGGGAGAGGGAGAGAGAGAGGGGGAGAGAGAGAGAGAGAGAGAGAGAGAGAGAGAGAGAGAGAAAGCAGGATACCCATGTGTTCCTCTGTGCATACCCATACCACATTCTCATACATGTTCACACACAAATATGTGAAAGAAGACTTCATGTTTAACCAAAAAGTGAATTCCCGAGCCTCCAGGGCCTGCAGAAGTATCCCTGTCAGACCCCACCCCACCCCTAGTGTCAATATTATGTATATTATTTCCTTCAATTCTTTGCTACTTTGTTTCTTCTTGTAGCTTCTGGGGCGAGCTATTTCCAGAGACCTGAGGCTGAGCAGCAGAAGCAGGAGGGGGCAGCTGCCTTCTCCATAGGTCTGCCAGCCTCTTGCAGATACGAACGTTTAGACGGATTCATGGTCACACAACCGGCCCTCCGTTTCCACAGATTCATATCTTCAGGGTCATCCAGCTGTGAACTGAAAATATTTTCAAAATAATTTTTAACAGTTATTTGTGTTTGGAGTTGTACACATGTCACAGTGCGCATGCATGTGGAAGTCAGAGGACAACTTTGGAGAGTCAGTTCTCTCCTTCCTCCATGTGGGTCTCCCAAGCATAGAACTCAAAAACTCGTATCATCAGGGTTGGCTGCAAGCGCCTTTATCCACTGAGCCAGCTTGCCACCCCGTCTCTAAAATTATACTGAACCTGTCGTTGTTCCCCAGACAATGCCGTCCAGCAACTGTCTCCACAGCTGCAACACTGAATCAGGGTCAGAAGTCATCTGGAAATGAGTGACATGCACAGCAGGATGTACACAGGTTCTCAGCAAATGCCACAAGACACGGTTGTGTATGACGGATGGAGCACTGTGGATTCTGGTACCCAGAGTGTCTGGAGCCCAGCCCCATGAATACTGAGGGATGACTGTGTATAACAGAAAATATATTATATAAAACATATTGTACAGGATGTTAAGACAGTGCACATGTGACATAGGACACATTTCCACATGTATGTGTTGTATTCTTTAAGATGGCAACTACTCATTCATTAGGAATAGCTCAATTTTAAATTAAGTAAAAATTTAATTAAAAATTTCTTCCTTTTCATGGTACACATAATGGCACACACCTTTAATCCCACCACTTGGGAAGTAGAGGCAGGTGGATTTCTGGGAGATTGAGGCCAGCCTGGTCTACACAGCTCCAGGTCAGGTGAGGCTACAGTGAGAGCCTGTCTCAAAGAAAAAAAAGAGAAAAAAATCCTTCTATCATCTCTGCCCAGTGACAAAGGCCTGTGGCCAGGCAGACCACGGGGCCAAAGCTGCCTTGTCCTGGTGCCACACTGCCACGTGGAGGCCACACAGGAGCCCTGGCAAGTGCAGAAGAGAGAGCAGCCTATGTGTTACCAGCCCAGCTCTGTGCAGGAGGGTCCAAGCCTTTCAACAATCCGCTTAGACCTTCAGGCTTTACCAAGGTAGGGATAGGGGTGTCCACGGGAGATTTTAATCTCGTAAGATTTTTTTTTTTATCCCAAGATGTCTTGAAGAGGGCTGAGTGGGGGAGATGGCCCAATCAGAGAAGAGTTTTCCCTGCAAACCTTAGAACCTGGGCCCAGATCCCCAGAGCCCATGAAAAGGCTGGGCATAGTGGTGCATGCTTGGGGCCCCACCCTGGGGAGCTGGAGACAGGAGGACCTGGGCTCCCTGGCCACCCAGCCTAGCCTGATTGGTGATCTAATGAGGGACCCAATCTCAAAGGAAGTGGGTGGTGTTCTGAAAGATGACCCTGGAGACTGCCCTGTCCTCCACATGTGTGGTCACCATCCTCCTCCACCCATCCAAACTCACACAAACATTAGAGTATTAAAAAACATCACTAGCAGGGACACAAAATGGGCTGGTGGCCCGTCCTGCTGTGCACAGAGTGTCTGCTGGTTCCCAGCCCCCTGTAGGGGTTAGAACTCATCTCTCCATTACCCACAGTGGGGACCCCAGGGCTCATCTCACTGGAGACCAGCAGAGCTCCAAGAGGCCGCGCCTCACCCCAGGTTCCACTGCAGAAGGTCCCTGGGCCTGTCTGTCTGCTCACGTAGCCTGTGGGCCTTTGCATGCCCCCAGCCTTTCTCTGGGTGCCAGGGCTAGCCCCTCATGTCCTTGTCACCAATCCAGGGAGGCAGAGCAGCAGGCTCAGTCTCCAAGATATTCCTACAGTGGCCTTCCCTCCGAGTTTGCCCACTCAGGGGCTTGCTCCTAAACTCTGCCCCAGATTTTTTCTGCACTTTGAAAAAACAGAGGAAGTTTGCGGCTGTGGTTGTAGACGTGTGGCACTCTGCCAGCCCGGAGAGCCCGCAAATACTCAGGGAACTGCGGGACTTTGATAAAAAGGCAATTTCTGCTGCTCACGGGGGGGAAGCCGTGCTATTTTCCCATCTTGTTTCTTCGAAACTTGACGAAAACATGAGCAAGCCAAGGGCAGGAAGCAGAAAAGATGGCTCACAGCGGGAGCTGCGCCTGCGCGGTGCATGCGGGGGGCGGGGTCTGTGCCACCGAGGACCTTTCATCCTTCGTCCTTCCCCTCAGGTGACCTGGTGTGGGATCACCACTCTTGCTCTGATGGTCTCAGAGGACCCCAATTCTGGGGTCACTAACAGGATGACAGATACTTGCGCCCACCCCAGCCATCCTCAGCCCCTCCTGAGTTGGAGGGTTCAGGCTCAGCAAGATTATTTTATAAAAGGAGACCCACGGCACTGGTGTGACAGGGACAACACTGGAGTCTCCCAGCCACGCGGCCCTGAATAGCTCACCATGGGGACTCTGTCATCTGCGTTGAGGAAATTCTTGACATTTTAGACAAGGTTGGCCATGTGACCCTCTGCAGTGGGCCTTGCAAGGAATGCGGCTGGGCTAGAGTCTGGGTGGCCTCAGCTTCTCTGTGTGTACAGAATCATATCTGTGAAGCTGTGTCTGGACAGCAGTACAGCAATGGCCCTGGTGATGCCCACAATCCTGGAGGACAGTCCATGTGACACTAAGTAGGTTCCTGTACCTAGCACTGAGCACATTACACACCGTACTTCAGCTCACAGTCGATGCCCCAGTGCTCACCTGTAGAACGGAATGGTTACAGGACAGGGTTGGGAGCCAGGCAGACCTGGGTTCAAGTTCAGGTACAGCTTTCCTTGAACAGGTTTCTGCCACTGCCCACAGTGTGCTGACCTCAGCCCTGGGTGGGCACAGGGACTCTGCCTGTCTTAAGGTTGCAGGCAATTACATGGAGATCCTGTGTTAGCCCTATGTACACACTTAGATAGTAATTGTTTGAATTCATCCACAGCCAATTGGGTTGTGGGGATCCGGACCTTCCATATCTAAGGATTCAACCAATGTGTTCGAACGTTGCACAGTGGGTTGTGTATCTCTTCCCCAATGTGCAGGTGAAAAAGAGAGCTGTTTTCTAGAAAACACTCATTCTGGCCAACTTCATACCTGGGCCGGATGCTGACTCTACCTTTTCTGGGGGCCGGGGGGGGGGGCAAAGGACACGGATCCCAAGGGAAGCCCCTGACCAGTACCCTGGAATCTCAGCGAGGAGCTCCTGAACTGCTCAGGAACACTGACAGCAAAGGGAAGGGGAAACAGACAAATGAACCCCATCATTTGTTTAAGAAGCAGGGGTGGCAGGTTACCCAAGAAAGATAACCGAAGGTAACATCGGGTAGGTCGGGCCTGAGGAAACAAACACTCCAGCAATGAAATCAGCCCATTTAGGCCACACTTGGTCCTCATCTTCCCAGGCCTAGATTTAAAAACCGAACATCTGTGATGATTTAATTTACATCTTAATAACAAACAGGCCTCGAGAAACCAGCGGATAAATGCCTTTTATTGCCGGCGTATCTTTTGCACCGCAGCTTGAATGAAAACTCTGGTAATTAATTGTTTTAAGCGATTCTATTAAAAAGTGTCTGCAAGAGCCGCGGAGCGCATGTTTATGTGGCCGACTGTGGTAGGAATGCAGACGAACCTGGCGCCCAAACCCAGCCTTGAAGGTCCATTTCTTGCCTTCATCAACCTCAACATGTACAGACCTTTTTATTTATTATTTTCCAGGGAGATGCATAAAGCTGGCTTGTCCCTGGGCCTTTTTCTTCTTGGATCTTGGTTGCCAGGCTTGGGGCATGCATGTAACGTGTATTCCTCCTCATAGCCTTGCTGGATATTCACCAGGGTTGCTTCAAGCAGTAGTGACCTGAGTCCTTATCTAGGAGGGTGAACAGTGCTGTCACCCGTTCATCTTGGTCCCAACCACTCAGAGCCACCTTTAGATAGACTGTTATTCTTTTTATTTGTTTGAGGGCTTGGTGCGCGAGTGTGTGTGTGTGTGTGTGTGTGTGTGTGTGTGTGTGTGTACAGACACATGGAGCCAGAGTCAACAGTGGGTGTTTTCTTCTCTCTCTCTCCATCTTATTTTTTGAGACAGGGCTCTCACTAAGCCATGAGCTCGAGGTCCCCATTAGTACTGGAGTCATAGGCACACCCATTCCCACCTGGCTTTCATGAGGGTGGAAAGAATCAAACAGGTCCTCGGCCTGCAGGACCTACCAACGGAGCCATTCTGGGGCCCCCAGTGTTGCCTTCCCCTGTGGCTGAACTGAGTAAGGTCAGGGGTGGTGCTCTGAAACCCCATCCCCAAATTAGGGATCTTAGATGCAGGCAAGGTACTGGGCTCTGGTGAAGCCATGGTCTCTGCCATCTGTGGAAGAGAAATCCAAGATGGGTGATGTTCCACAGTGGACAGTGCACGGCCACCGACTCACTCCAGCCATACTGAGGCCTCCCTCTCCCAAGGCTGATCTGGCCTGTGGCTGGCAGGCACTCTCATCTCTTCTCCCTAGTCTCCCTCCCCTCCCCTCCCTTCCCCTCCCCTCCCCTCCCTCCATTCTCCAACACCCAGCACTCTACAGATGCTGTTCCCTCCATGGGTGGCATTGCCCCATGGAAGCCCCCTGGCCTGGCCCCCATTGCTCTTCAGACTCTCTCCAGATACCCCCATCCCACCCCTTCATGGCTCTATGCAGCTTCCCAGATGGGCTGGACTCTACTGGCCACTTCCGAGGCTCAGTATTTCCCAAGTAATTAAATGAAAATATGGGTGGGTGGGCAGACGTACACAGGCTTAAAAAGCTCTCCCAGTACTGAGAGAGAGGCAGACAGAGAGGCAGGGACTGAGAGAGACCCACATAACCCTCTCGAAGGAAAGTTAGTTGTCGAATTCCCTCAACCATGGAGATCTTCCCACGGTGTTGGTTTGCTGTTTGTTGTTGGAGAAGGAAGAAATCAGTGAAGGTGAGACTCAGGTCCCTCCTCCACTGAGCCTGGGCAGCAGGCTGGGCCACAGGGCTCAGGAAGGAACTGGAGAGCACATACCTAAGGCAGGCTTCGAGGGCAAGGAGAAAAAGATGCAAAGCGTCCTCCAAGAGGGCTGCGTGTTAACTTTCCCCCATGGACAGACATCTCCTCACCCCAGACAGGGACCCCACAGCAGAACAAAGTGACCATTCCACCACAGACCAACCTGGGGAACCACTGAGCTCACTGAGGATGCTTACAGGAGTAAGGCCCACCTCAGCCTGAGCAATGGCCTGAGAAAGCTGCACCCTGAGCTCTTTGCAGTTCCGGCAGCCCCCTCCCCACCTCAGGTCAGCATGTCTTCAGCAGCCTGTTTGGCTCATGGAACCTAGGGAGAGAGGAACCCTGTGAATACTCTAAGCATTAGGGACTTTCCGAGACTTGTGAGCAGTGCGCTTTCTGAGTCTTCACAGAGCCTCCTTGCAGGATGGAAGGTCCCAGTTTGGAAGAAATTGCTACATAACAGGAATGTTCTCATCTCCATAGAGTTGATGGAAGGCCATGGGTTCTGCAGGGAACAAGGAGCTGGGTGCTCCCTGTGAAGAGAGGTTTAGAGTAACTGGCTTGTGCTGGATAGTGTTAGTGTCAACTTGATGCATTGAGGGAGCCTCAGTTGGGGAATCGTCTCCATTGGACTGGCCTGTGGCCATGTCTGTGGGGGATTTTCTTGATTGTTGAGTGATGTGGGAGGGCCCAGCCCACTGTGGGTGGTGCTGCCCCTGGTTAGTTTGTTCTGTATTGTATAAGAAAGCAAGGCTGAGCATGGGCTAGGAGAGCAGCGTTCCTCCATGGCCTGTGCTTCAGCTCCTGCCTCCAGGTTTCTGCTCTGAGTTCCTACCTCGCGCTCCTTCAGTGATGAACTGTGATCTGGGAGATGTAAGACGAATATACCCTTTCCTCCCAAAGTTGGTATTGGTCACAGTGTTTTGTCACAATTGAAGAGAAACTAGAAAATGGCTGGAAGGGGAAGAGCTATAAGGAGAAGGAAGAGTATGTACAAAGGCCCTGGGGCAGGGATGGGCCTGCCTTGCAGAGGCCAGGAGGGCTAGAGCTAGAGGAAGGGGGCAGGGAAAGAGGGAGAAAGGGGAGAGAAGACAGATAATGGGGATGCCTAAGGGGATTAGGCTAATGGGGGGGCAGGGTGTCTGGCTCACACATATCACACTCAGTATGGCCCTTATCTGGCTGGGTGAGTGTCCTGTCCCCACTACAGAAGGACAAATGGCTACTTGGAGAGACACGACAGGGTGCAGAAAGGAGGCCCTGTGCCTAGCAGCTCTGGGCACTGGGTCACTTCAGGTGCAAAGCAAGAGAGGGCGTAGCTGTGAAGTGTCTCCTCTCACCACATCTCCCGGGACACTCAGGAGCGGTTTAGGAAAAATTAAAGTGCTGCTGAGCTGAGCTCAGTGGGAAGTTAACCTATGAGATTCATTATCCCAGAGGTGGCTCGGGCTAAAAATACACTCGGGGCTCCAAGGCCTGCCATTAAGCGCAGGGATGGTGGGGTTGAAAGCTGAGGGCTCTGGGGAAAAAAAAAAAAAAGCTTGAGGAGGTGGAGGTGGCATAGAAAGGGGCCAGGGGCAGCTGGGCCGCCTCCCCTCATCTTCTGCCCCAAGCAAGGGGTTAGGGCAGGGCTCCAGTGCTCAGGGCAAGGCTTCCCACTTCTCCGACCTGCTCTGGGCAAGGCTCCCATTTCTCTGACCACAGGCTCTTCTGTGAAGTGGGGTGAGTAGAAAGCCAACCCCACAGAACTTACAGGACAGTGTTTTGAGACTCTGGAAACAGCCAGTGAGGTGTGGCTTAGTATTGGGAATGTCCATCCAGTGTCCTTTTCCCACAGGGCAGTCCTAAGGACATAGCCCCTCTGCCCATCCCCTGCCCAGCACACAGGAGACACACAGCATGGTCAAGAGTCTGTCCGCCTGTTTGGGGTCCCAGCACAGTCCCATCAAAGAGTCACCTGGGGGTGGAGAGCAAAGCTCTGACGTCAAAGTTCTCAGAACCCCACCCGGGAGCCAAGGCCAAGCAAGTATCAAGGCCTCATGGTCAAAGGCTAGGTGTGGCTCAGTGGTAAAACACTGGCCCATCAGGTACAAGGCCCTGGGTTTGAGTAAGAAAACAAAGAAAAGAACAGGGACTGGAGACGTGGCTCAGCAGTTAAGAGCTCTGACTACTCTTTCAGAGGTCCCGGGTTCAGCTCCCAGCACCCACCTAGTGGGTAACAACTGTCCCTAATTCCAGTTCCAGGGGGAATCTGATGCCCTCTTCTGGCTTTCTCGGGCATTGCACATGAAGGTACACTTACATACATGTAAGCAAAACACTCATATACAGGAAAGAAGGGAAGGAAGAAGGGAAGAAAGAAAGGGAGGAGGGAGAGAAGGAAGGAAGAAAGGAAGGAAAGGAAGGGAAGGAAGGAAGGGAAGGAAGGAAGGGATGGAGGGAGGGAGGAAAGGAAGGAATGAAGGAAAAGGAAGAGAAGGGAAGGGAGGAAAGGAAGGAAGGAAACGACCCAGTTGGAAAGGACAGCTCCACCTCTGAGTAGACTTGTCCTATGCCGACTGGCTGTGACCCGAGGGGCCTTGACACAGCCCGGATGGGGAGGCGCCTTCTTTTGTCTTTCCATCTCAGCACTGTGTGAGCATTTTCTTCTTTGCAGTAAGAGAGCAGAGAGGACAGGAACAAGCACACGGGCTCCATGTCCCTCTCCGAGGCTAGCTGAGTGAGCACTCCCTTGGTGACAGCAAGTCCTGGTTCCAGGGGTACACTGTGTGTGACATGCAGGTTGCTGATGGCTTTCTAGAAGCCACACTGGTGACCTAAACAGACTGTGAAGTCCATTCAGTGAGAGCTTTGGCCATACTGGATGTACTGGAAACACCGTCGCCCCCAGCAGGATCCTGGCTGGAAGCATTCTGTCTACACAGCAGCCTGTGCTGCTTGCTGTCCATGTGGCAGTGTTCAGAGTACTCAGAACATCCCCATGCTCAGCCTGAAGATCAGACCTCTCAGCTGAGGCCCTGCAAGCTCCCCCACAGAGGACAAGAGCGTCCACTCTTAAATTCAAATCATTAGAATTCAATGAAATTTTAAAATTCAGAGCTGGCAAAATGGCTCTGCTAATAAAGGCACCTGCTGCCCAGGCTGAGCCGAAACTCACATGGTGTAGGAAGAGAACTGACATGGGATCCCCCTAATAAAATAAATAAATTAGTAAATGTAATAAAAAATAAGATAAAATCAATCCTGCTGGCCCACAGCCACTGGCAGCATCTTCACGGCCCCGCCTAGGGAGGTGGCCTCAGCACTGGGGACTCGGCTTCCTGTACCAGGGGCTGCTTTCCTTGTCAGAAAGTGTTTCTTTCCTTGTCCCTGAAGGGCCTGGACTCCAGCTGAGGGCCTAGGAAGAAGAGCTAGAGGAGGTGACATGGAAGGGGACGACAGTCCTGCACCCTGGAAAAGACCTTTTTAGAACCTCACATTGTGAGATCCTGTGCACAGCCACACACTCATGGTCACATACAGCACAGTCTATCACAAACATGCTTGCTCATTGTCCCTCGCAAAATCAGTGTTCCCTCAGCTCAGCTCCTGACCACCCCCCCAGGTCTGACTCGTTGTCCATCAGGAGACATCAAGGTGCCTTTGTGGCCACAGAGTGGCAGGGGAAGGATCTGCAAGCAAATAGGGGGTTAAGAGGGTATGAGAAGGAAGGGGGTAGGAGAAGGAGGAGGTAGGAGAAGGAAGGGGGTAGCAGAAGGAGGGGGTAGGAGAAGGAGGGGGTAGGAGAAGGAAGAGGGTAGGAAAAGGAAGAGGGTAGGAGAAGGAGGAGGTAGGAGAAGGAAGAGGGTAGGAGAAGGAGGGGGTAGGAGAAGAAGGGGGTAGGAGAAGGAGGAGGTAGGAGAAGGAAGGGGTTAGGAGAAGGAGGGGATATGAGAAGGAAGGGGGTAGGAGAAGGAAGAGGGTAGGAGAAGGAGGGGGAAGGAGAAGGAGGGGGTAGGAGAAGGAGGGGGTAGGAGAAGGAAGAGGGTAGGAGAAGGAGGGGGTAGGAGAAGG
>VZQC01004573.1:698014-760702 GCA_009823505.1 Rhizomys pruinosus | reverse complement strand
GAAGGAAGGGGGTAGGAGAAGGATGGGGTAGGAGAAGGAAGGGGGTAGCAGAAAGAAGTGGGAGGGGAAGGAGGAGGTAGGAGAAGGAAGAGGGTAGGAGAAGGAGGGGTAGGAAAAGGAGGGGGTAGGAGAAGGAGGAGGTAGGAGAAGGAAGAGGGTAGGAGAAGGAAGGGGGTAGCAGAAGGAGGGGGTAGGAGAAGGAGGAGGTAGGAGAAGGAAGACGGTAGGAGAAGGAGGGGTAGGAGAAGGAGGGAGTAGGAGAAGGAGGGGGTGGAAGAAGGAGGAGGTAGGGGTAAGAGGGGGTAGGAGAAGGAAGGGGTTGGTGAAGGAGGGGGTTAGGAGAATGAAGGGGAAGGGACAGGTGGGGGAGAGGAGGTCCCGTCAGGCAGGCTCGCCCAGGGAAAGGCTGAGAGATAAGTTGAGCTCCTCTTCTCCAGGGACAGGGTTGTCATGGGGGCCAGAGGACTGCTCAGAGCCCAGCTCCCTCACTAGTCAATTCTAAATGTTTCGTCCAGTAGGCTCTGGGGATGAAGCTGTGACCTCAGACTCTGGCAACCCGAGCCATCCACCTATTTCTCCTGGAGGTCTCAACCTGGTGGCCTGCTCTAGGGGAGTTGGTGGGGGGGGGCTGGTACCACTCATAGGTCCCCAGCCCCTGGCCCCCCACTCCCTGGCTCAGACTGTGACCCGTCGTCCATCTCTGACAGTTACAGCTGTTGCTCAAGTCCCCAGTCTGGAATGTCCACAGGTCCAGGCTCACAGTGATTACTCTCCCCTAAGCTTTAGAGTGTTAACTGAAAATGGATGGATCGCCAAGCAAATCACCTTCCCTGCTTCCTGGGGAAAGTCTGACAGCCGGCCATGCCTGTAATTCTTCTCTCCCAAGCTGAGAATGGCTGGAGAGAAATGGAGAGGGGGTGGTGTGCCTGCCTCAAGTAAAGAATGCGGGTGGGGGGGATAGAGAGGGATGGTGTGTTGGTGTGCCTGTATCACATGAAGAATGTCGGGGGAGCACCCAACGAATGTGTGTTTACATGTGTGTATGTATGTGCTGTGTGTATGTGTGTATGCATGTGTTTTCATGTGTATATATGTGTACATGTGTAGTGTGTACATTTGTGATGTATGTAAGCATGTGTGTGATATGCAAATATTTATGAGTATATATGTACCTTTGTGCATATATAGGCATGTGTGTGCTGTGTTATGTTTGTGTGTATTTGTATGTGTATATGTAAATGCATGAATGCATCTTTGCATGTATATATGTGTAGGACATGTGTATATTATGTAATGTGTTTGTGTGTTTGCATGTGTACATGTGGGGGGGTGTTTACCATGTAGATGTGGTATGTACTGTCTGCATGTCTGTGTGGGTTCTGCAGTCAGCCAATACACGCCACATAGCCTTATTTCCTCAAGCCAGTACAATTAAAGTCACAAGACTTCGGTTGTAAATCAAAGTTCCTTTAAATTTTGCCAGGAAGTTGCACATAGCTGGTCCGCACTCCACGCGCACCAATAAAAGATCTGTGGTCGCCTTTGGCAGGAGAGGCAGAAAGAAGCAATTTAGGATCTTAAGAGATAAAAGATAATAAAAGTAATTAAGATAATTAACCACCCTGAAGAGAGAAGAATTTACTGCTGTGCATTTTGTGTCTGGTTTCATGGGCGACACCACAGCTGTCGCTGCAGAACGCGTGGTGGCAGCGAGCGTCCGAGGGGCTCTCACTGTCAAAAAACATATCATAAAAAATTTAAGACAAAAAGAAGGAGGCAAGGAGAGTGGGAAGTGCAATTCTCACTTTATGAAAATATGGCTAATTGAGTAGGGACCAGGCAGAGCCCGAGGAGCTCGGGTGCTGCTGTGCACTTGGGAATGTGGGAACCTTCTCGTCTTCCAAAGATGAGCTCAGTAGCCATGGGGGGTGCTGGTCTGCTGTCGCTGCCCACCAGGCCACATCCTCCCCAGAGTCCCCATCGTCACCTGCTCAGACCAGCCCTTTTCCAGCTCCTGCCTGGACTTTGGGCTCCTCTTGCTCTGCACCCTCTGGAAGGCTGGGGAGTTTGCTCTGGCACCGTGACACACCCAACCCACCCCTGCATGCTGCATTCGTCCAGCCATGTTCGCAGGACCCTCGGATGAAGTCCTACATTCCTAGTCTGACATTCAAGAACCTGCAATCCCCCAGACAATCCTGACTCTGCTCTGGGCACCTGGCCCTTCTTGCTGTTGACTCTGAGCACCCTGAGGCCTTCCCAGGGGGGTTGGTGGGGTGACTCTTCCTGGAAGTGAACAAATGTCTGCTCACCCTGTTGTTCTAGTTAGCTGTCTGTTGCTGTGTTAAAACACTGACCAAGAGCGACTTTGGGAGGAAAAGAACTTATTTCCGCTTACAGGACAGTCTGTCACAGAGGGAAGCCAAAGCAGCAGCTCCCACAGGGACCTGGAGGCACAGACTTGGAGGAGCACTCGCTGCTTACTGGCTGCTCCCCTGGCTGGCTCAGCTGCATTTCTTATACAGCCCAGCCCCACCTGCCTGGGGATGGCACCGCCCACGGTGGGCTGGGCCTCCTGCATCAGTCACGAAGAAGACAACTGCCCACCGCCAGAGGGGAGTAAAGGGAGGACGTTCCTCAGCCCCCCTCCAGGTAACTCTAGTCTGTGTCAAGTTGACAAAACACTAACCAACACAGCCCAGACAGGGCAGCTACAACGCCAACTTGACGAACGGTTGAGTTTATTTCAGTCCCTTAGGAGAGCATGAGGGAGGCAAAGCCGGCTGCAACACCAGAAAGCCAGCCCAGGGTGGGCCCAGGTGGCGACCCCTGAAGGCTGCACCCAACCAGTCTCCTCCACAGCAGTCAGTTTGCCTCCATTCTTGGGCGGGGCCTATGAGCCTTGTCAGTTTCGTGAGTTTCCTGAGACTTCTGACTTGCTCATTTCCTGAGTTCTCAGATTCTTCATGATGTCTCTTCACTGTGGAAAGCTGCAATTTAGAGGTTTCGCTACAGGCAGGAGTGATGTTTCTTGCCTCTGGCTCTTCCTGTTGTCTATTAAAAAGCATGCTCTCTCATTCATTCAAAAAAAGGCTTCTGGTTCAACTCTTCTATCTGATCACTGATCCAGGTTGGTAAGATACAGCAGTGAAATAGAGGCAGAGAATGTTTGCCTGGTGCAGCTGAAGTTCCAGCAGAGGAAGGTGATGGGTGATCAGTAAGGAACAAGTCAGGGGGCAGCTGAGACCCCAGCAGAGGCCCACAGGAGAGCAGTGGGGAACAGGCTATACTTCTGAAAGAGCATGCGCAGGAGTGCAGAGGGCCTGGGGCAGACAGCTGGGAGGAGGAAAGAGCAGCCCAGTGTTTGGTGGCTGCACAGATGAGGGGCATGGGTGGCAGGTCGGGTCACATGGCGAGTTGCACAGCACTCAGGACCGCAGCCAAGATAGAAACTCTGCGGGTTGGAATGGGGTCACTTCCTAGGGGACCCCTGGGCTGCTGCGTGGGAACAGAAGGGAGGAGAGGGAAGCTACCTGGGAGAGGTTGTCACAGCTGTCCAGGCCACAGGGAACGGTGACTCTGGATCCTCAGTGCCCCAGGCTTCAATTTGGTGACGTTTCTGCTCCGATTGAGCTCGTGAGCATTGAGACTTACACACACAGCTAACTGTTCAGCATAAGTGAGGAGAACGGAAGTGCAGAGAGGGCAGGTGCTCCCAGATGTGGCACACGGGAGCACTCGAGACACAGCCAGGCCATGTGCACTTGTTTAAAAGTTTTTAATTTTTTATTACATTTTTTGTGTGTGTATGTGCCACAGCATGTGTGGAGGTCAGAAGACAGCTTACAGGAGTCAGTTCTCTCCTCCACCACCTGGGTCCTGGGGATGTTGCTCAGGTCAGCAGGTCAGGCTTGCTGGCAAACCCTTGACTCTGAACCATGTCACCAGCCCAAAGCACAAGATGTTTACAGTCTCCCCTCTGCTGACCTTGTATCCAGCCTTCATGCATGGCCCGCATCCCAGTTCGTCACCACGGAACAAACGAATGAGTGAGTGAAGGAATGAAGGAAATGGCAGGAGAGACGCAAACGTGTGCAGACGCAGACATGCGCAGAAGCAGACAGATATCCAGGTTCAGTGGGCAGCTTGGACTTCTCACCTTTATAATGGAGTGGGAGATGGGCACTGGGCAGGAGTCAGGAAGGAATTCTGACCTTCTAGACCCCGGGCTTGGGGCAGTCCTCTGTCAGGACCCGAGGCTTGCCATCAGCCCCGTGATCCCACAGAGAGGCTCCCCATGGGTTTCTGTCCACAGCCTCGCCAGAAGCTGAGGAGCAGGGGTCACCAGGTGTCCTGCGGGCATGGCAGACACAGCATGGTGCTACAGAGGTAAGCCTCTGCTGCCCAGTACACCTGGGGCCTCCAAGCGACTTCCTCTGAAACCCACCAGCCGCCTCCTGGCTGTGTCCCCAGGGAGACGCCTACCCAGGGAACCAGTCCAGCGCCATGTAAATCTGGCCCCAAATGAGACGGGCGCCTCCAATCTCCCCATAATTAGACTTGAAGTGGCCCCATAACTCAGCCGCTAATTACCTCGCAGGCTCTGTCAGCCCGGCCCTCTGAGGCAAGCAGCCCATTTCCCTGGCAGACTGGCCGTAAAAATCCACAAAAGTGTGGATGTACTGTTTTTATTTATTGGGGTTTCGAGAAATATACCTGGTACCCAGAGGCCTGGGGATGTGGGGACATAATTTTGAAATGCAGATCATTAAAATGAGGGAAAATTCTAAGAAATTATCGACAGGTCCCCAGGCTCCCAGATAGCAACAGAGAACAGGAGGTGACAGAAAACAGGAGGTGACAGGAGCTATGCAAAGCTGTCCCCATACATGGCAGGCTGGGTAGGACCCTGATCCCCTGTCCCACTTCCCCATAGCTGGGTCTTTGCACATGCTATTCCCTCTGCCTGGCACTCTGTTCCCTGCACACTTTAGCTGAGATAAACTCATAGGCCATCCCTCTTCAGAGTGGTCCCCAGCCCCGTTGCTGATGTCCCCCTGCCCAAACGTGCTAGGTTCGTCACCAGAGTCAGCCTTGTGATTGCAACTTGTGGCCTTGATCATCCTCCACATCTCAGAAGAGGAGGCCCCATGCAGTGGAGGTCAAGGTCGCTCAAGGTCATCCAGGACTGGTTGGACTGCAGCAGTGCAATGTGGGACGAGGCTCTGCTCTTCCTTGCTGCTGTTCTGCACTAGTGAATGTTCCAGAATCACTGGAAAGGGCTGTGGCCTCTGGGTAGCTGGCTCTACTTCTAGGGACCAGTGACCCTGAAAACCCGGAACAAGGAGTCAGGGGAAGGATGGGAGGTGGGAGGACAAGAGAGGCCAGGGAATGGGCCGGGAAGGTGGGGAGGAAGTGAGGGGGAGGGCGGGAAGGGGACAGGACAGGGAAAGGAAGGAGGTGGGCCCGGAGTCTTCCTCTGACTGTCCTGTGGTCAGAGGATGGGCAGGTTATTTTTCTCTTGTGGATCTATTGTTGGCTGCTGGCCTTCAGGAGCTGTGCCAGGAGCCCATGCCAGGCAAGGAACCCATTGTTCTCTGTCTCTGCTTCCATGGCAGTGCCAGGTTTGAGGTCTGCCATCCTATGCCCGTCCGTCCACTGGCAGAGCCAGCGTGCTAGAGCCACTGTTGGCTTCTGGGTTTGGTTTTGGCTCATTGGTTCTGAGATTTTGAGACAGGGTTTCCTTATGTAGCCCAGGCTCTTCTGGAGCTCCAGATTTTCCCGTCTCAGCCTCCAGGGTACAGGGATGGCAGGCTTGGCACTCTGAACATGTCTCCTAAGATGGCGGGCAGGCTCTCATCACTGTCAGTCCTCCTCCTGTAGCTAGGGAAATAAAGCAGGACTTGGCAGAAGTGGGGTGCAGGTCTACACAGTGCTTATGTAGCAGCCATGACACACTGACCTCCACCTCCAGCAAAAATACATGCATGCATGCACATATACATGCATGTTCATATACATGTATGTATGCATTGTGCATGTGCAGGGTGCACACAGGCATACACATTTTCTTATGTACATGCACAACACATAGATACATGCACATATACACAGATGCATACCCATGTGTAGTTATGTGCATATATATAAATAAATACACATTTGCACACATGCATATAAACGTGTGTGCATACATATTGTGATGATTAAGCTAGACCATCAGCCTGACAGGAACTAGAACTACCTGGGAGACGAGCCTCTGGGTGTGTCTGTGAGGGGATGCTGCTGGCCTAACTGGGGAGGGAAGACCCTCCTGAATGTGGGTGGCACCATCCCATGGGCTGGGGTCCTGCACTCACTGAGAAAGAAGAGAGCTGAGCACCAGCATTCATCTCTCCCTGCTTCTCGACTGCAGATTCAATGTGACCTCACGCTCCTGCCACCAGGCCTTCCTCCATGACGGGCTGCACCCTTGGACCCTGAGCAAGGGTCCTTCTGTTGCTTTCATCTGATTCATCTCTCCCTGCTTCTTGACTGCAGATTCAATGTGACCTCACGCTCCTGCCACCAGGCCTTCTGCCATGATGGACTGCACCCTTGGACCCTGAGCAAGGGTCCTTCTGTTGCTTTCATCTGATTTTTTTTTTCTCAGCAATTAGAAACTAACCAATATGAGCCGGGCATGGTGGCGCACGCCTTTAATCCTAGCACTTGGGAGGCAGAGGCAGGCAGATCTTTGTGAGTTAAAGGCCAGCCTGGTCTACAGAGCGAGTTCCAGGACAGTTGGAGCTACAGGGAGACCCTGTCACGAAAAGAGCCCCCCCAAAAGTAACCAATATACATACAGACATGTTCACGTGTATACACACATACATGTCACACAGTCATGTGACTTTTCAAGGACAGTCACAGTGAGCATCTCTGAGCTCACCCGCACATTTTAACCACTCAGTGCCCACAATGCCTGGGAGGCCGCTACTCTCCCCCTTCTTCAGGCGAGAAGACTGAGGTGGGTAGGTGACTGCCTCGCAGTCTTGCATGTGGCCTAGCAGAGCCAGAAATGGAGCCGAGGTCAGAGCTCTGCTCAGGCTGTGCCCCTGTCGCCCAACACTGGACAGTCCTCAACTGAAGCTGTGAAGCAGGTGGAGCCACAGGGGCCTCCGGCTCCCCTGGTGGCCCCTCGAGAGGTAACACCTGTCCCCACATCATGGACCCAGAAGCACCCAGCAGCCCCCGCTCCCTCATGACTGCTGGCTATTTCCTCAGCCTAGGGAGGGTGGAGCTTAAATGGTCACTTCTCTAAGACAAAGTCAGGCTCCGCATTTGGTATTCGAATGCGATCAAAACACGTCACAGTGGCATGGAAGGCTGGAGGAGGGGGTGCCTCTCCAGCCGTGGGCAAGACTGCACTCACTGCATGTCTTCCTAGACGCTGGAACACTAGCAGACACACACACCACATATGTACACGCACAGATACACAGACACATAAACACACATATACATGCAGACACACATAGATAGACATAGATAGACACACATATAGATACCACACACACATACATGCACAGAGATACACCAGCACACACACACCACATATGTATATACACAGATACACAGACACAGAAACACACATATACATACAGACACAGACACACACAGATACACATAGACACACACATAGATACCACACACATACATACACAGAGATACACCAGCACACACATACCACATATGTACACACACAGATACACAGACACACACAGACACACACAGATACACACATACACACACACACACACACACACACACACACACATGAGATCATCTTTGTCCTGCTGGAGGGAGCCCTAGGCCCCACCGGCTAGGCAAAGGCTCTCTGCTGAGCTGCACCCCAATCCTCGCTCTCTTCATTTTTGTTAATTGTACTAAGTAACAAGTTTGGTTTGACATTTTCATACATCTATATCATGTATTTTGAATCCTAAGTTTATGAGACAAGTTCCTTTCATGTAGCTCAGGCTGGCCCCCAAATCACAATCCTAACTCATCTTCCTCAGTGTTAGGAAAACCTGAATGTGCCCAGGCCAGGCACCATGTGCTATAACCTGAATTAGATCATCTCAGGGCACTGCTCTACACCTTGAGTGATTTTTTTCTTTAATTAACAGCATATTTGTGACAGGTTTTTTTTCCCATTTTTAACAAATAAGGAGACCTGTCCTTTTGGTTTTCTCTCCAAAGGAGTGGGGTGCTTCCAACTGTGCCTGTAGCAACACCTGGCCGATCCCCTGCTGATGGGCATGCCTCTCGCTTCCAGCAGCAAGCTGTTGCAACCAAAGTGACAGTAAATGTTCCAGACACCGAATCCTGCTGTCACAATATGGGTGGGAACGCATACAACCTCCTGTGCACCCTTCAGTACCTGACTCAGGAAGGTGTGTGTTCTGTCACAGTTCTGCTCTTGTCAGAACTGATCTCCTGGGCAGTTAGAGGAAGACGTGCCCAGGGCTGACACTGATTTCCCAGGTGACCTTGCAGGTAGGCACTTTAGGACCATGACCTCCCTCTCTCCTCTCTCTGCCACAAGATCTGCTGAGTGCCCTGTTCTATGTATTTCATGTGCATGGCCTCATACCATGTATGTCCTTTGTGTATGGTTCCCTTCATTTGGCATGACGTGTTCGTGATTTACCCACATTGTAGCATAGGTCAGCATTTTTTAATCTTTATGGCTGAATAATATTCCCTGTTTAGACATACTACAATATATTCATTCATCTATTCATGGACATTTGTTTGATTTTTCCCTTTTTGCTATAAACATTTGTGAACAGGGATGTTTGGGGTCACTGTCACAGTTACTTTTATGTTTACTAAGGGCTAGAACTGCATCCTGGTAGACCAAAGCTGTAACGGAGCCCAGTCTCCCACAGCGAGGAGGACACTCCCCATGGGTGCCCTTGCTGGTGTAGTTCGAAGCTCACAGAGGTGATCCCCATCCGGAGCCAACCAGCAGTGGCTTCTCAGGAAGCCCAGGCTGTCTCCAGGGAAGGCATTACCAATCCATCCTGGAGCCCTCTGACCCAGCTGACCTTGGACCCTGTAGCCAGGCAGACCCCTAGGTGGGCTGAGCTTGGAGGGGCCAGACGAAGGGTCCCAACTTGGACACTCTAATGGTTATTGTGGTATAAACATCACCCCTAGAGGCCCCACCTGTCATCACCATCATCTGGGATCTATGACAAGCCAGGACCAGGCATGGAGACTTGTCCTGGCCTGGGGCATGAGCCTGGGCTGAATCTATAAAGGAGAAAATTATTAATCATGTTATTCTAGAATAAATAGAAACTCCTTTCACACAGTGCTCTGCTATCAAGCCAAGAGAGTTGAGCCAAAGCCCAGTGGTAAGTGTGAGGGACCCAAGTCTGTCTCTTGGAACAATGACCGGAGCCGGCCCTGTCTCCGAGGACCCAATAAATCACCCTGGAGACAGCCTGGGAATAGTTTTTGTTTTCTTTAAATCTCCCTAGTGATTTTCTCAGAGGCTGAGAACTGGGATAACAGATTCTGTACAGAAGGGTCTGGGACTCTGTCTAGATTCTCAGTCCTGCCCAGTTCTGCCCCAGGGCCTTTGCACAAGCTTTCTTTCCCCTCTGCCACTGCCAACTTATTTCCTTTGTGCCTTGAACAGCAGGCAGCCTTCTGATCAGCCTCCCTCCTTCCTCACTCTTCCTCCTCACCCTCCCTCTCCCTCCTCCAGGCTGCCTTCTGAACAGACTTCCTCCCTCCTCACCCTCCCTCTCCCTGGCTCATTCCCTTTAGATCTCTTATAATAGCTCCAATTTTTGTAGTCACTGTTTTCTCTGCTGACGGCTCTGTGAGCTCCCCACCTAGCATAAGTTCACTGCATATCCACCCTTACTATTACTGAGTTGTGGTTGTTTATCCTGTATGGATAGCACACAGTAGGTACTTAACAGGGTGGAGAATGGCCAGGGGGAAGAGGCTGCCCCACCGTGACCTGCATGACCACTTGGTGGCACTGTGGGGTTGACGCTGTCACCCAGGGGACCCTGGTCAGTCCAGCTTGGCCAGGAGACCTCAGGGAAGGAACTGTGCTAAGCTTGTAGCAGACCAGGAAGATGAGGCAGAGAAGTGAAGCCTGACCTGCGGAGGTCGGGCATGAAGGAAAGGCAGCTGATGAAACTAGCCCATGACCCCAGGATCTGAGAACCGTTTCCTGACAGGAAACTCAGCTGTGGAGTCACAGCAAGCCGCACCCTGGACCCAGTGGGACCTTATCCCTGCACTGGAAACTGAGGCAGAGAAGCAGATGTAAGTGAGGTCACACAGCCAGGAAGTGGCTGTTGCAGCGACTTGGCCCTGGCCCGCCGCCTCCCAGGCAACTCCCTGCCAGCTTCCAGGAGCTTCTCAGACCCCAGCCTTGATCGGGCTCTCCTGTGAGTGGCAGCTGGTGTCAGAATATGGGGGGTGGGGAATCTCTGTGTCTCCCCAGATAGGCTCTCCCTAGTGAGAACATGAGCGAAGGGATCTGCTGGGGATCCCCAATGCTGGGGGTCCCCAAGGGTCTCCAGAGAGAGGGATAGAATAGTCAGCAGAAGGGACAGACAGATGGGAAAGAAAGAGGCCTGCGTGAAGAGAAAAAGAGACAGAGCCAGGGAGAGAGACGGAGAAATAGAGGGAGAAGCAGGAAGAGGTGGACAAATGGGGAGACGGAGACAGGCAGAGCTGTAGCAATTAGAGACTGAGACGGGGGTGACTGGGAATCAGATGTCAGTGTGAATCTTGGGAACACAGACAGGAGACGGGGGCAGAGGAGGAGACAGGTGCAGGGCAGGGCAAGGAGCATTCAATCTTCTCCCAGAAGCCAGTGCAGGAAAGAGACCAGAGGGAGGGAAGGGCAGGACGCACTGCGGACCAGGAGCCTAGAACCCGGTGGAGCAGGAGGCAAGGACACACAGTGCAGTGCGGAGGCCAGGGCCAGGCGAGGCTGCAGCTTGCTGGGGTCCTGCCACCCTGGGGACCTCACCAGACTCCAGGATGCCAGCCTGCCTGGGTCCTCCTGCCCTGTCCCCACCGGAGGCCTCTCCTCCCTCCTGGCAGGGCTGGCTGGGGTCCAGAGCAGGCAGGGCTGGCCGGGAGGCTGGGAAGGTGCCCCTTCCACCCACTCAGCAGGCCCAGCAGCCGTTCCATATAACAATATTCCTGCGAGGCATGCTAATGCACCCTGCTATTTTTGCCTCTCCTGGATACTGGTTTGCATACATTTGCATACCCTGGGAGAATTAAGCTAGGATCATGTAAATGAGCCCACTGGCTGGGTGAGGGGCTCCTCCCCCCCAAGGGCTGGGCTGCCTTTGGCTTCTCTGGGTCCCTAGGACAGATTGGCCAGGGTCAGCTGTCTGCCTGTCTCTGATCCGGAGGCTACTGTCCATGTTAGGCTGGAAGTTATAGAAGGGAGCTCTCAAAACTGCAGATTCTGACATCCTGTGACTTCCAGGTTTTACAGTAAAGGTCAGAACGCTCTTGTATCCAGACACAGGACTGACAGTTGCCCAGGCCTCTGGGCCCACTCTGCCCCTCCAGCTATCAGAAACTTTTAGGCTTCCTACTGCCACGGGCCCTTTGCACAGGCTGCCCCACTGGCTACAACACTTTTCTCTCTTCACTGCTTACATCTAATTCAGACTACAGATGGAATGCCAATTTCTCAGAAAGGCTGTTTCTCTGAACTCGGCCCCTTGGGGTAGCTTCAATTATTGTTGATGCAACAACTGCTCCCCAACTCTTGGCTTAACTCCAGGAGATACTGGCTTCATTACTGGCCACCTTAGCCATACCAGCAGGTACATTCAGTTTCCCAGTTAATATCCATTGAGGAGATGGATGGAAGGATGGATGAGTGGTTGAGTGGATGGATGGATGGATAGATGATAGATGATAGATTTATAGATAGATTTTATGTATATATATATATATATATATATATAGAGAGAGAGAGAGAGAGAGAGAGAGAGAGTAGATGCATTTATGGATACATAGGGCAGACTCAGAAATTCAGGCCCTGGCCTGGCATGGTAAAGCTGAGAACTAGGTTTATTCTCAGATTAGTCAGACAACATCACCCTGCACAGAAAGTGCCTTCCTTCTAGAAAGTTCTACCCTTGACATCAGATGTCTTTCCTGCTCAACAAACCAATAGGAGTCTCACCATTAGGAGGCACATGCCTGGCGTGGCTCAGCCTGGCGTGGCTCAGCCTGGCTGGCATTTTCAGAGGGGCTACCGTGCCCACAGCATGTGTATCCAAGGCTTAAGGGACAGGAAGGAGGGGGGGCCTGGGGGATCTGCTCCCCACCCCCCTGAGAGATGGGAGGACCTGCCCCCCCTTCCCTTGAGGCTCTAGTGATATTTGGTTGAACTCAGCATCTCAACATGCATGCTGCCGGGAGAAGATACTGTGCCCCAGGTCTGTCTGTGTCATGTGCATCCCAAGGAAAGAATGTGTCACTAGAACACTGGCAAAGGCAGCCTGCCAGCCGCTGGCAGGGGTGGCCTGGCCTCTGAGGTCTGTGGTTACCATCCTGCTTCATCCCCCAAGGCAGTAGGCAGAATCTCCCAGCTGCCTGCATGGTCTGGTCTGGCTGTGGAAGGAACCAGGCCGGAAGACCAGCGACTGGAAGAGAAAGTCTCAGGGTTGTGGCCCTGACATACTAACCCAAGGGAAGCAAAGAGGTCCCCTGGACCTGCAGAAGAGTCTGACTCACCCCAGGCTCTGAGAACACCACGGGGACTGGACACACTGCATTATCTCCCCCACCTCACCAGACTTCCTTTACTGAGCTCCAGGTTTCTCGGCAGCCCTAATCAAATCCACCCATGTCCAAGCCATTGACCCAAAGGCTAGAAAGCTTCATCTGAAACAGAATATCAGGGAAGGGTCCACGCTGACCCTCTTCCCCACAAAGAGCATTTGACAGTTCAAGGAACCGCACTGGCACAGCCCGTGCACCTGGCTCAGCTCGAACATTCAAAACGATACAACTCATCCGGGCATGGTGGCACATGCCTTTAGTCCCAGCACTCAGGAGGCAGAGGCAGGCAGATTTTTGAGTTCCAGACCAGCCTGGTCTACACTGTGAGTTCCAGGCCAGTTACAACTCGGACCTTTTCTGAGAATACAAAGAAACCAAGGCACAGAGAGGATAAGCTACCTCCCCCTGAATCACACAGCAAAAAATGGGCCCAGGATTCAAACCCAGGCTGTTTGGCATTCAATTCCAAAGCCTGTTCACCCAAAGATACCATAAATGGTAGAATGTCAGACAGGACAAACCCTCAGCAGGAAGATTCCAGCGAGCAGAGCATCTTGACCACATTTTCCACGTCCGGCTCCCAGCTGATGCCCGAGGCAGGTCACCGGAGCCCATATTAATTAGACAGCTGGCTCAGCATGGGTAGACTACACGGGCTGCTCTGGAGGTCTGCTGGTTTCAGAAGATGCCTGCTGAACGTACTTAACTCCCACATGAGTTTTGAGAGAGAGAAGCGGACCCAGCGTCTCATCCCATCCAGACCCAGCAGAGGTGACGTTGCTCTTAGTGGAACAGGCCGTAGTGGCTCAAGAGTGGGTGCAGTCCTAGCTATAAGGAAGAGGGGCACAGAGATCCACTTCCAGCACGCGGCCTGCATAGGACAGAGGTGACCTTAAATAGGGCCTCCCTCTTCACCAGAAGCCACTAGAAACAGCCCCCAATCGGGACTTCCGGGGGTTGGAGGGACAGCTGCTCCCTCAAGGTGGGAGGAGGGTGGATGGATTTGGTGGCCCAGGAGAGCGGTACAAAGGTCTAATCTGCACCAGAGCTGCCTTTTCTGAGGACCACACGCAGAATGGACATAGTAGATTTGGATTCGCAGCCCCAGTTTGCACGGTACTGATGAGGAGCCCGACAACCAGTGAGGACAGTCACGGCCAGGACACCAAGGTTTCCCCACGTCCCCTCTAACCTGACTTTCCCAGAATCCCAGACACATTCACCCCAAACCTCAGCTGCACAGGCCTTGGGGACCCTGGAGAGGCCATCAAAGTTGGCTTGTCCATTGTACATAATATGGAAACTGAGGCAGAGGTGGAGGGATGAGATGCATCTGGCTCTGCTGAGTGTACAGTATGAACACATCCTGGTGTCCTACTCAAGCCCCACTGAAGACAAACAGCGACTTCAAACTGCCCACCATGGATTCAAATGGGTCCCCTGAGTCACACTCTGGGTTTCTGGGTGCTCAGGTGGTACAGGTTCCAGGGTACCCTTAGGGCCCTGCAGCTCCACAGCCACTTGGGTTTGTAAAGCTTTCTCCTGTGCTCCCCTTAGGAGAATCACAGGCTGTGTTTGCCACGCAAGACTCTGATATGTCCTGCTGCAAAGCAGGGATGTTTCCAGAAGGGATTCTAAAAAAAACACATTGGCAACTGACCAGCACTGGAGAGTCCTCTGACCTTGGGAATACATTTTGGAGACTAGGTGTGGTAATGAAGTGAGGGAGGGAAGTTTAAAGATCCAGGGGCGGACCTGGTGTTGTGGCATGGGCCTGAGATCCCATCACTCAAGAGCCTGGGCCAGGAGGAGATTTAGTAGGTTCAAGGCTAGCCTGGGCTACAGAGACACCCTGTTTCAAAAACAACAGAATGAATAAGAACCAGGGAAAAGAAAAGAGAGAACAGACCATTTTGACGTGAGTGCAGGCTGGACTTTCTAACTTTGCTCTGGAGTGAGCTGCCTCTGGGACTCACCCAGGTAGTAACAGAGCTGGACCTTGTTTAAGAGACTGACGGCCTTTGGGGAAGTAAGTCCTCTGCCACTGGAACAGTGCGAGTAGAATCCAGGAGGCCGCCACCTCAGGCGGGCTCAGAACGCCTCTCGTTGAAGAGTGCACTCTGCACTCTGGCACCTGAATTCTCTCTTCTCTAGAGAAAGGGTGAAAAAAAAAAAGCAGGCATGTCATATTCATCTGACATTAGGAAAATTCTTATAAATAAAAGAACTCCTATAAAAACTGCATGAAGACTGAACAGCAATCTTATCTCGACAGTAATAGAGCCAGGACGTCATGGCCGCATGGCGCCATCGAGAGGAGATGCTTATTCCTAGAAGTAGAAAATTAAAAGTAATGTGATGTGTAGTCTATTAACATTTTTAAGGTGTGGAAGCAAAAAAAGTGTGGAAGTTACTCCAGGAGGGACCAGAGAGGAGGAGGCAGAGCCATGCCCAGCTCCATGGGACCAGAGAGGAGGAGGCAGAGCCACGCCCAGCTCCATGGGACCAGAGAGGAGGAGGCAGAGCCACGCCCAGCTCCATGGGACCAGAGAGGAGCAGGTGGAGCTACGCCCATATCCATGGGACCAGAGAGGAGCAGGTGGAGCCAAGCCCAGCTCCATGGGACCAGAGAGGAGGAGGCAGAGCCTCTCGCCCAGCTGCATGGGACCTGGTGACAGCCAGACAGGCCTGCCTCTTCCCATACCCACTGCTCCTTAACCCCTATCCCTAAAGGTTTGGCTGGGATGGTGGGTATGGGTCTGGGCATCAGAGAAGGCAAAGTTGGCCATGGACTGAGGAACACAGCTGGATCTGCCCTGGGGTCTGGGCCACCATCGATCTGCGTGGATGTCAGCATACACTTCTGTATCAGACCACTGTGTCACAATGGAGACTGGTTCCCGGGATTCTTGTGTGGGACTGGAGGGGTGCAAGTGGCCCTGCCATGTCAGGGGCACAGTAGGTCCACACCTAACCACCTCTGTCCACAATGGACAGCAACAGCCACCACCTAACCACCTCTATCCACAATGGACAGCAACAGCCACCACCTGCGTATCTGCAGAGCTGGACTCAGGAGGGTGGGAGCAATGAGGACTGTTTGTTATTTCAGAGGACAGACCTGGGAAATACCTGGAAACTGTTATAGAAGATAGGTGTACCAAACATCTCCCCCCAGGAATGTAACACTAAGAAAGAGGGGCACCCTGAAGAGCTACCAGGCCAGTGGGCAGGGGCAGCAGTCAGGAATTCCAAAAGAAAAGGCAGACCTCAACCAGCCTTCACCTGGGATGATGCTACAGCCTCACCTAACGTGTACACAGTGTGTGCATGATCACAGTCATGGACAGAAACAAATGAACACAAAATGAACCCACGTACCCATGTCTAACGTACGCCATGGAACTTGCTCACATGCACACACAGGCAAATGATTGACACTCAAATGTCCATTTCTGACACGTGTGTACACAAGCCCACCTCCTGCACTCTCACTTGCATGCGTCCACACCAGTATTCACGTGTACACAATGCATTGGGAGGTACAGGCCCTCCACCGTCCACTTTCCCATGCACACACGCAGGAGCATACACACGCCGGAGCACACACACGCAGGAGCACATGCGCACAGGAGCACAACACTATCCTTGTGCACACAGTCAATGCACTGGGAGGTACAGGCCCTCCATCATCCACATTCCCACGCAGGAAGGAGCACACACACACTTAGAGGAGCACGTACTTCTGTGTAGCAGACGCCCTCCCCTTGCCTCCTCCTCCTCCAGCTCTGTTTGTGCAGCTGGTTCTCGCTGTGGGGGAGGGGCGACCACTGGCCTCATCAAGAATTTCCTGCCCCCCAAGGTGAAGGACCCTCTGCAAAGTCTCCCACATGGCCAAGAGGTGGGAGTAGAGCAGAGCTGTTCTGCTAAGGTGGGGCCCCAGAGGCCAGCTCTGCCCTGGACTCCACACACCCCTACCATGTAGGCGGCATCTTGCCTGAGCTTCTACTTCACCTGCCGGGTGCCCAGACCCTGGCAGGCACCGAATGGGCCCAGAATGCCTATCTTTCCTGGAGCAGGCAGGGGACACGGTGGCCAGGACATTGAGCACACAACCCTCCTTTCAACATTAACATTTGGATCTGGACAGGAGAGTGCTGGAGCACCCCAGAACCTTATCAGCCTTCTCCAGCCAGTCTCCCAGTGCAGCTGAACCCCTTTGCCTCTCTCTTCAGCATGGACTGGGCAGCTCTGGCCCATGGTCCTTCCAAATCAGCTTGCTGCCTCCCCCAGGCAGCCCTCCAGACTGGTGCCCACTCCCAGGGAGCTTGCCCTACCTTTTTCCAACCCATGAGATCCAGGGCCAGGCATCTTGTCCCCTTGGCAACCCTCCGACTGGCCCAGCATGGGAGTTCACCCTGCTGGAGGGGCAGGGGCAACTGTGAGTGTCTTGTCCTCTGGCCTCCTGGGGAGAATTAGGTCCCTGGTCTTAATCTAAGAGTTAAATCACACCATACAAGTCTTACAAGAGTTAGGTAAATTCTCCCTTCCCTCCTGTCATTCCCCCAGCAAGCTGCCAACTTGGAGACTGTAATTATGCACATGGGTAATGAAATTAGCATTTCTATCAGCTCGGTCCCTGCTCATTATGCGAGGAGAGACTCTCCCACCGCTCCACCCTCTTGGAGCCTGCAGGTGAAGCCCACCCTGCGGGCGGCAAAACCACAGGACTGTGCAGTAAGGCACCCGTCAGACCTCTGTCAGGGGAGGGCAGGGTCAGAGAGTTGAACTCAAATTTGGGGGCTCTGGGCAGTGGCCTGCAGGGACAGGCCAGCGACAGGAACCCCCCCATATCCGGGTTCCCTCATAGTTGTTGATCTGTGGTTGGTACCCTCTGGTCCTTTCCTGCCTGCGAGAGTGGCAGGTGAGGACACTGGGAAGGTGCCCTGAAGCAATTCAGACAAGGCTGGGCCCTGGCTCCTGTGTGTGTGTCTACCACGTGACTTCATCTTCAATTCAGACAAGACTGGGCCCTGGCTCCTGTGTGCGTCTACCACGTGACTTCATCTTCAATTCAGACAAGACTGGGCCCTGGCTCCTGTGTGCGTCTACCACGTGACTTCATCTTCAATTCAGACAAGGTTGGGCCCTGGTTCCTGTGTGTGTCTACCACATGACTTCATCTCCCTGACCCTCAGTTCCCACTTTAGTGGATGGGAGGAATAGAAGCACGAG
Source organism: Rhizomys pruinosus (assembly GCA_009823505.1). Classification (NCBI taxonomy): domain Eukaryota; kingdom Metazoa; phylum Chordata; class Mammalia; order Rodentia; family Spalacidae; genus Rhizomys; species Rhizomys pruinosus. Next base: position 742,630 of record VZQC01004573.1, on the reverse strand, counting down.
CCTTTCTAGGCACATACCCAAGGAAAGGGGCCAGAGAAACCCCGTGAGAAGTCTGTGCTGAGGCAAGCCCACCCTGCCTTGACCAGCACCCATCTGTACAGCCCCAGGATTCATGTGACACCAAGTTCTGATGCGCCCAGTCACCATGCCCAGGTAAGTGCCAAGCAGGTCCCGGCCACCACCTCTGTCCTGTTTGCTGTTCACTCCTCTACTCATTCTGGCTTTTTTCCAGGTTCACGGTGGCCAGAGGAAGAGGGGTCAGCTATGGGAGTGTCACATGCTGGGGGGCCTTGGCCAGTTCCACCCTCATCTGACCCCATGTCTCCAGTGACCTATGACAGTCCCAAGCCCACAAATCCGTGTCTTCCTCTGGGAAGCTTCTTTTTTTTTTTTTAATTTTATTTATTTTTGTATGTGTATGAGTGTACTGTCTGCATGCAGGTTTGTGCACCCGTGTCGTGCAATGCCGCGGAGGTCAGAAGAGGGTATCGGATTCCCCTGGAACTGGAGTTAAAGATGGTTCTCAGACGCCATGTGGATGCTAGGAATTCAACCTGGGTCCTCTGCAAGAACAGTTGGTGCTCTTAGCCGCTGAGCCATCTCTCCGTCCCCGCATTCATCTTTTAAGAACCCCAAGCTCTTGTCGTTGCCTGTGTATGCAGGGTGGGGTGAGTAGGCACATGAAGGTCCTAGAAAGTAAGAGCAACTTAGCCCACGGCCTATGGGATGGAAGCAAGCACACAGTAGGAATTAAAAGCTTGCTGAACATGTGAATGAACAAATTGAATGAATGAATGAATGAATGAATGAATGAATGAATGAATGAAACAACCACCTAAAGTTGGGCTCGGACTTCAGCCAAAGCAGAGCACAGCCAGCAGAGAACTCCAGTCCCTGCTGCTTCTTACTGAACTGGGCACCACTGTGAAACTCTATCTCAAAACAGTACATTTAAAAGAGGGCAGGAATGCAGCCCAGTGGTCCAGCATTTACCTGCAGGAGCAGGCCCTAAGAGCAGTTCCTAGGACTGCAAAACCAAAAATTAAAAACAAACAGAAAGCACAATAGAATCATGTCCACCCAGAGCCAAGGTCAGCTGGAGCTGGCGCACGTCTCCCTGCTGGACCAGCTGGGACTCCCAGCCTGCCACAGCCCTCACCCTTCCCAACTGCCCTCACCCTTCCCAACTGCCTCACTCCTGGAGGTGGCCCACCTGCCCTGGAAACCATCGTCCCTCACTCCAGACCCTCCCTCCTGTGAGATTTACCCAGACAGTTCCAAGTCACAACTAGGCAAAGTGAGCCAGCCCAGCGCAGAGCACGCACCCCGCTGTGGTTAGGTGGTTGTCGGAGCCAGCATGGATCGATCCATGCTTCCTCCTCCACGATCTCGTCATTTCCAGATGCTGACTGCAACCCTCCCCCACTCTCTCCATGGCCATTGGAGGAACTGTCCAGAGGCCCGGCCAACCCTCGCCCCTCTCAGCAGGAGGGGGCTGGGAGGAAAGCAGCCTCCTCCGACCAAGCAGCCTCAGCTCCAGGTCTCTGAGGACACAGCAATCCGGGGTGGCACAACACGCCTGGACTCAGCTTTCCGCCCCGGGTCCAGTCCCGAGACACACCAACCCTCTTGGAAAGTTCTTCTCACATTCCTAAGCCTGGACCTTGCCAAAGAAAACTGCGGCCAGGCTTGTCTTGGCACAGACTCAAGCCAGAGGCTCCGCAGGAAAACCGAAAACATTTACACAGCTGGGCCTGGGACCCGCTTCCCTCCTGAGCCTGTCAGGGCTCCTGCGGCCCCCAGACTAAGGGGCACTTCTAAAGGGGCCCATGTTCCCTGTGCCTGGCCAGACAAAAAACACAAGGGGAGGCTAGAGTGCTCCATCCACATGGGGGTCGCCACCACCAGCCTGGGCCACTTTGTATGTAGGCGAGCCTTGGGTGGAAGGTCCCAGGTAGTGGGTCCGAGCCAGGCTGTTCCTGGGACAGGCACTTCCCCAGTCCCTTGAAACTTCATCCCTGGCTGGTGCTGGCTGCCTCTCTGGGCTTCTCTCCCTCCGCACAGCCTCCCAGAACTGACCCAATGAGCTGTAGCTGACCCACTGCTCTGAACAGCAGACTCTAGTCAAGAGGACCCCAAGTGGCCCCTGCAGAACCAGTAACCCCTGGACAGGGGAAATGCAAGGGGCCATGGCCACCAGCTAAGTCTCAAGGCCACCCTCTGCTACCTCCACCCTGAGGCCTGGAGTCCCACGGCCTCGTTCCTGACCTGCAGCTCCCTGCCTGTGTCCTGCCCATCCTCTGACTCAAAGCTTGCATCATTCCCCTCAGCTGCAGCATGCAGGTTTGTGCTGCAGAGGTGCAGGACTGTGAGAACTGAGTCATAAGGAGCTGGGAGAAGGACCGTGGCATAGTGGCTCGCCCCATGATGTGACCAGGACCGTGGCATGGTGACTCGCCCCATGATGTGATCAGGTTGCTGCAGGTGTCTGGACTGGCACTTCTAAAGGGAGCTCTGTGTAAGTTCTGGAACATCCTAAAGAAACAGCCAGAGGGGCTGGAGAGGGCTCCATGGTCAAGAGCACTGGCTGCTCTTGCAGAGGACCTGGGTTTGGTTCCCAGCACCCACATGGCAGATAACAACTATCCATTAACTCCAGTTCCAGGGATCTGATGCCCTCCTCTGACCTCCACGGGCATTGCAGGACATGGGTACACCTATACACATGCAGGCAAGATATTCATACATAGAAAATAAAAATAATATATATTTTTTATTTTTTTAATTTATTTTCATATGTGTATGAATGTACTGTCTGCATGTAGGTTTGTGCACCTCTGTCATGCAATGCCGCGGAGGTCAGAAGAGGGTATCAGATTCCCCTGGAACTGGAGTTAAAGACAGTTCTCAGCCAGGTGTTGGGGATCGAACCCGAGTCCTCTGCAAGAGCAGTCAGGGCTCTCAACTGCTAGGCCATCTCTCCAGCCCCCCCAAATTTTTTGTTTTGTTTTGTTTTTATTTATTCTTGTATGTGTATGAATGTGCTGTCTGCATGTAGGTCTGTGCACTGTGTCATGCAATGCAGGGTAGGTCAGAAGAAGATGTCAGATTCCCTGGGAACTGGGGTTAAAGGCTGTTCTCAGCTGCCATGTGGGTGCTGGGGATTGAACCCCGGTCCTCTGCAAGAGCAGCCAGTGTTCTTAACCGCTAGGCCATCTCTCCACCCCAATATTTTTTAAATATATATAAAGCTAGGTATAGTAAACCACCTGTAATCCCAACACAGGAGAATCTGAGGCTGGAGGATGGTGAGTTCAAGGCCAGCCTGGGACAAATAATAAGCACATAAATGCATAAATAAATGAATAAATAAATAAATGAATAAATAAATAGTGTGGCAATCACATAACCCAGTGAGTTACTTCCCATCTTAACAAAATCTTATGACCAAGGTCGGTCTTCCTATCTCATAGGAATAGTTGGGACTCAGAGGCACCATGTGACAGTGCCCAGCTCATTCCCACTGCATTTTCACACAATTGTCAATGTGTTCTCCTAGCACTGAGGGTTGTGGGCATGTGGGGTTGGCCAGAGCCATCCACAGGGTGGAGGGGTGCTTGGTTTCAGTGCTGCTGTACACTGGGCTACCCTGTTGCTATACTGGCCTCAGTTGTTGCTATGCACTGGATTACACTGTTGCTATACTGTTCCAATGAGTTGAGTTGCATTATCTCTATGTTTGGGGCTACAATGTCCTATGGCCTGGGCTATACTGCTGCTATGAACTGAATACACTGTTGCCATAAACTTGGATACACTTGCTATGGGCTGAGATACACCTGTTGCTATGAGCTGTGCTACATGGTTGCTGTGGGCTGGGCTAGATTGTTGCTGTGAGCTGAGATATACTGTTACTGTGAGCTGGGATACTGTGTTGCTGTGGGCTGGGATACACTGTTGCTGTGAGCTGGGATACATTTTTGCTGTGAGCTGGGATACACTGTTACTGAGGGCTGGGATACACTGTTACTGAGGGCTGGGATACACTTTTCCTGTGAGCTGGGATACACTGTTACTGTGAGCTGGGATACACTGTTGCTGTGGGCTGGGATACACTTTTGCTGAGGGCTGGGATACACTGTTGCTGTGGACTGGGATACACTGTTACTGAGGGCTGGGATACACTTTTACTGTGAGCTGGGATACACTGTTATTGTGAACTGGGATACACTGTTACTATGGGCTGGGATACACTGTTGCTGTGAGCTGGGTTACATTGTTGCTGTGGAATGGGATACACTGTTGCTGTGGAATGGGATACACTGTTGCTGTGAGCTGGGATACACTGTTGCTGTGAGCTGGACTACGTGATTGCATGGGCTGGAATACATTGTTGTTGTGGGCTGGGATACACTGTTGCTCAGAGCTGGGATACACTGTTGCTGTGAGCTGGGATACACTGTTACTGTGGGCTGGGATACACTGTTGCTGTGGGCTGGGATACACTGTTACTGTGGGATGGGATACACTGTTGCTGTGAGCTGGGATACACTGTTTTTGTGAGCTGGGATATACTGTTGCTGTGAGCTGGGATACACTTTTACTGTGAGCTGGGATACACTTTTACTGTGAGCTGGAATACACTTACTGTGGGCTGGGATACAACTTGCTGTGGGCTGGGATGCACTGTTGCTGTGAGCTGGGATACACTGTTACTGTGGGCTGGGATACACTGTTACTGTGGGCTGGGATACACTGTTACTGTGGGCTGGGATACACTTTTACTCTGAGCTGGGATACACTGTTACTGTGGGCTTGGATACACTGTTACTGTGGGCTGGGATACACTGTTGCTGTGAGCTGGGATACACTGTTGCTGTGGGCTGAGATACACTGTTGCTGTGAGCTGGAATACACTGTTGCTGTGAGCTGGACTACATGATTGCATGGGCTGGGATACATTGTTGCTATGGGCTGGGATACACTGTTACTGTGGGCTGAGATACACTGTTGCTGTGGTCTGGGATACACTGTGATTGTAGGCTGGAATAAACTGTGGTTGTAGGCTGGGATACACTGTGGCTGTGGGCTGACCCATTGTGTTGTGATTACTCCCCGGGCTGCAGCATTCAGTGTGTGACTGTATCAAACACAGCTAGTGCAGGAAACTCAGCTGTGCATGACCTAATGATTGACAAATTCATGCCCCCCGAAGAGATGCTCATCATAGCTGTCTGGCATCTCTCCTTTGACATTGGTACATGCACACATATTTGTCTATTTGCACACACATACATGCCTGTGTGCACATACAGGAGATGAGAGATTGGTATACAATATCTTCCTCACCACTTCTCACTAAACCCAGTTGCCTATTCAGTCAAGCTGGCTATCATGCAAGCCACAAGGATCCCCCATCTCTGTCTCCCCAACACTGGAATAACAGGCATGAACCACCATGCCCTACTTTTTACATGCATGCTGGGAATGCATCTCAGATCTGCAGGTTTATGTGGCATGCACTTCCCTTCTGAGCTTTCCCCAGTCTCTCCCCTTTGACATCATGTCCCCAAAGTCATCAATGTCCTGAGTAGCTAATCCTTGTACATTTTCACTGCTGTATAATTTTCCATCATGTCGACACATCAGACTCTCATCATCTATATTATAGCCAACAATTTCTTCTGTCATTTCCAGTTTGGACCTGTTTTAAGACTATATTTAGGATCATCTTGTATCCTAACATTTTGTGCATATTCTACAGTCACAAGCAGGTCCTGCGGTCAAATGAAAGTTTATGGAAGGCTACCCCACATAAAACTAAAATGGTTTGTTCTCTTGCAGGAGTCCTCAGAGCCTTTACTATTTTATTTATTTATTTATTTATTTATTTATTTATTTATTTCGTCTTTTCAAGACAGGGTCTCTCTGTAGCCCCAGTTGTCCTGGAATTCACTCTGTAGACCAGGCTGGCCTTGAACTCACAAAGATCCGCCTGCCTCTACCTCCCAATTGCTAGGATTAAAGGCGTGCACCACCACGCCCAGCTGCCTTTACTATTTTAATGTGCCTATGCACTCTGCCAGCTCTTCCTCTGTTCTACATCTTGCCTCACAGAGGAAGTGGGAAGGATGATGGCCAGCTTAAAATCTGGTCCTGGTTTTCAGTCCTTCCTGACTTGCTGGGCAGGCTTGGGTATACCTGCCCTCCTTGGGCTTCTATTTGCTCTACCCCAAACCTCCCAGAAGTGCCTGCCCCTCTGATCCCTCACTCCCATCTTTGAGGATTTTAATTGGCCAGAGGGATTGCTCTAAACTCTGGATCTTACAGATTTGGGGCACTCCCAAGGGTCATGTAGGGGAATTACATGAGGAAGAAGATAGAAGACTGAGCCTAGAGTGAGCAGACTGCACACTACCCTGAGGAACACAGAAGGTGTGGCAGAGGCAAGCAAGCCCTGGCCAAAGGGTTTCCTAGTGGCTTGGCCAAGGACATACCACACATCTATTCTTGGTCCATCCAAGTGGCTCTGGAGCCAGATGGACACTTCTAGAACAACATGGATGCTGCAGAGGAAAGGGGAGGGAGGCACCCACACCAAGCACTGGAGCACTTTGTAGAAATGTCTGTGGTTGGATGGTGCTTTGCAGCCTCAGATTTAAATCAGGAATCTGGCTTGTCCCATTCCCTGGCCAATGGAAAATCAGCACTCTACCAAATAACCTGCTCATTGGCTGCTGTGATAGGCAGCTATAGGCTGGCATGTCTGGGGTTAACATGGTAGGATGCATAATTATGCATAACTAATGCTCCTGGATGAATATGCAGATTGACAATCAGGATTGACTGTGGGGCTAATCAGCTCTCTGCAATCACTGTATCCAGTTCTGTGCTGGCACACCCGTGGCCTGCCCATCTCAGGAGATGCAGGCCTGCCTTAGAAATGTCTTTCCATGCAGGTGAGGGTCCCTGCACCAGCATCCCTCCTGATCCAGAGGGGCTGGTGTCCAGAGGTGTCCAGGGCCGAGGCTTGCTGTTCTGCAGATGTGGGGAAGATAGATGGGAAGGGGCAGTTGGCTTGGGCCCAATTCCCACAGGTAGGAGAGTCCTGTTCCCGCCCAGCCTGTGTTCCAGACACCTTCATTCTTCCTGGAGGCTAGTGGCTCCTTGGGAGAAAGGGATTCATTCATACATCCAAGCCAGTGGCTACTGGAACCAGATAGTAGGCCTAATGTCATGCCAAAGACTGGGACTCTGCGTAACTCAGGATAGCAGCGGTGTTAAGAGGAACTTTCTCTGACGTGACAAATAGGTGAGGTCTCTGTCCTTGAGAATGAAGCAAGCCATGCTGGCAGGGATGGCTTTTTGGCTTTGGCCCCATTGCCTTCTGTCTAGGCTTAGCCTGGAATCCTTCTAGGATGTCAACCCTGAGCTCCTGGACTCCCCAGTTTCCAGAACTTCAAACCCATAAAACTTCTGCTATTGATAAGTTCCCCAGCCCATAGTGGTGTGTTACAGTAGCAGAAACATGACTACCCAGTGCCTCCCAAGCTCAGGTTACAGACGTATAGCTGATAGAGTTTGAGGACCTGTCAAGGCAAGTGGCAGCCATGTCTAAATAAGAATGGAAAGCTCGAGGGGGAACCCAGCAGCTGCTCTGGGGACCCAGTGGTCCTCTCCAAAGGCAACCCTGGATCTTCCTTTCTTCTGCCTGCTGCACCTGCGGCCTCTCCCTCACTGTTCCTTCACTCAGGGTGGAGCTGCTGGGTGAAGTCTTCCATTAGCTCTTTCCATCCTCTTGGGCATAGAGATAGGGGCAGAGATCACAGGAGCCCATTAGATTCAGTGGATGAACAAGACCTGCAGAGGAAGCAAAGATGTCTCTCTCTTCAGTAAGGGTCACCAGAGGGTCACCTATTGGCTTGAGTGTTCTATGAGCTCCCTGAGATCACATCATGGAGAGAGCCTGTGCCTGGATCAACCTGTGCTTGAAGCCTGGTCTGCAGCTGGCTTTCTACTCAGAAACCAACACATGGCTGTTCCTTCACTGGCTTTGTGCTTTTATCTGTCTGTTTAAACCACTTCATTTCTGCTTTCCATTTTATGACCATAGATTCCTAACAGACATGGGAAATTTTGCTTCTACTTTTTTTCCTGATGCAATGATTTAATTAAAGTTCAAAGCAAGAAGGAGCTCGGAGCTTTCTCCGGTGTAGACGGGGGGGGGGGGGGGGGGGTGGGGTGGGGGGGGGGGGCTCTCCAGGCTCAAAGCCATCTCCTGTTCTGACTCTGTTCCATGCCCTCCTCAGGCTGCTTGCTCTTATTCCTCTCCTGCACACAGCACCCAGGGCCCCAGACCCTTGGCTCACAGCAAATGATCAGTCTCTGTCCATTGAACCGGTCTGATGACGTGTCCCATCCCCCTCACATGGTGTGACTCACCCGAGGTAACTGGCAGGAGGGGCTCTGCCCCAGACCACACCCACATCCCCCTGCCAAGCCTTAGAGACCACATTAGCCTTATTTTATATGCTTAATTTTTATTTATTATTAGTGTGTTTGTGAGATGCATGTGTGACCTGTGTATTCCAGGCCCACATGTGGTGGTCCAGCAGCACCCATCCCCCATGGGCTTGCTTTCTTGGCATCAATCATCCACGGCCAACTGTCATTGGAAAATACTAAATGGAAAATTCTAGAAATAGATAGTTCATGAATTTTAAATAGCTTTTATTACAGTTGATTACTCGTTCTGCTTTTTTTAATTGTTGTTGATCTTTCTGTGCCTCATTTATGAATTAACCTTTGTGACAGAGGTGTGTACAGGGGGAACAAATGATTGACATAGGGTTTGGTCCTCTGCGGTTCTAGGCTCCCTGGGATTTGGAACAGACTCCTGCAGGATCCTGGGGCCCTCTGCCCACCATTGTTAGCTGTGGTCACAGAGTTGAACAACAGGCCTTGTGTCCTCCCCTCTGGTTTAGGTGAATGAACGTCTCTAAAGGCCAATATATCGAGACAGGCCAGGACACTGCTGGGAGGTGCAGAGCCTTAGGGAGGAAGTTTCATCTTTTGGGGGTGGGCCTTTGAAGGAAATGCTTCTGTGTCACGGGAACCACAAACCCTGACAGAAGCAGCTCCAGGAAGGAAAGGTTATTCTGGTTCACAGTTTCAGAGGAATTCAGTCCATCTGGCAGGACAATGTGTTGAAGCAGCTCAGTTCAAGGCAGTGGGAGCAAGTGCCTGAGGCTGTCCACATCATGGTACACCAGGAGGCAGAGACAGGCAGGAGCAGAGGCCATCCCCCAAGGCCATCATGAGCCATGGAGGACATTTCAGGTTCAATCTATGATGTCTCCCACCACAAGCCCCAACATTTTCCTCTGGGATCTTAATCAAAACTCCCAGGTCTTGGGGTCCATGTGTCTACAGAACTGGCTGGAAGCACACAATGCTAAACTCTGACATCACCAGGTGCAGTACCTGAGCACTGAGCCCAGGAAATAGTCTCACTCAGTGCCCTGGAAGTTCCCTTTTCTGCAGTTTTGCACCCTGGCCTTCAGTGGGATGGTCTTGACAATTACTGAAAGGCCTTCCCTGCAGCATTTGTGTTGTCAGAAATTCCCCTTGTTTGTGCTTCCAGCCCAGAGCTGATCTCTTCACCTGCTGTTCTCCACCTGCTTCTTTTCTGAGCACACTGAAGATGCTTCACATTTGTCTGCTCTACTATCATATCCAATTCTCACTGTAAACCTGGCTAAAAGCAGCAACAGAAACCATGCCACAGCCCAAACATGGTGCTGTCTTGAAATTTCCTCTACCGAATTAATTGCCCCATTGCTTTTTAATTCAGTTTCACTCAAATTTTCAGGACATGGACAAAACATAGACAAATTCTTTGCCAGCAGGTGCATGAGTGGTCTCTGGGCAGGTTCCCACCCAAGTCTGGGCTTCCTCAGAAACTTCCTGAGGATGCTCTTCCACTGCCCACATTTATCTCTTCTGTCTTCCAAACTCCCACCAGGATGGCCCCATAAACTCTGCTTACAGTCTTCTGGGCTTTTCATCAGGGCCAAAACCTGTAATACCATGAGCCCAAACGAGACTTTCTTCATTATGAACTGATTGTATCATATATCTATTACCACTGCTGAAGGCTGAGTAACAGACCCTCCTCTTGAGATAACTCAGAGCTCCTGGGACTGTGCATGCGGGATGCCAGATGCCATCTCTGCTGTTAATGTAAGATCAACTCAGAAGCAGGTGGAGGCCCTAGGACCCCAGCATCTAGCATCAGGAATGTCAGTGGTGTCTGCTGACATCTCCAGCCTCTGCACTTTCACCTCTCGAAGATTCTGGTGGGAACCAGATTCCAGCCTGGAAAACGCCACTGTGCAGCTGCCACGTGACTTCCAAGAGGCAGATCTAGTCATGTTGCTGCCACCCCCTCTCCCCTGACAGCCCCCTCGGTCTTCCTGGACCCAGAGAGGCAGCACCCCAGCCCCTCCACGACTTCCTGTGCCTTCATCCCTATCCCTGGTCAGCCTGTGTCCCTCCCACTAAGCATCCTACTGCTCTTCCTGCCAGGGTTTGTGAAGGATGCTGTCCCCCAACACTCCTGACCAAGTTAGCTCCTGTCCTGACCTCCAGGAAGTCCCTATCACCAAGGCAGGTGCGTTTTTTTGCCAAGGAGTGTGCACTCTCTCCCCAGCTCTTGGCTCCCTCTGAGCACAGGTTATAGTTCTAATCGTTTATTTGCATCATTACCACATTGCAATGTTCTCTCCCCAGAAGACTGGGAGCACCTCTATGTCCCCAACACTGGGGCCTACTAAGGCTCTCCCCTGCTTGGTGGGAGGGATGGAGAGGGAGGGGAGAGGCTGCAGAGCAATCATTCTCACCCCAACTCGAGTCACTTGTCTCGTCCTATCACTATTGGTCACAGGACACACCATCCCCATCCACATTTCCGACTGTCGCTGGGAGAGTAGAAACGATGCCCCAGGGCCTGGACCCCTGACAGCTCTACCCAGTGCACCACAGGGCCCATCTTGCCTCTGTGCTTACCAGCTCTAGCCTCGCTGAGGGGCAGCATAGGTCCTAAGCAGCCGTTTAGCATGCCCACTGGGAACAGATCTAAAGAGGAACCCAGAGGTCACCCTAGAGGCTCCATCAGTGCTGCAGGCTAGCCTTGTGTCCACAGGTCTGCAGGATGACCCCCTCAGAGATCCCAGGAGTGGGGTGTGGCTTGAGGGCAGCCTTGTTCAGGCAGTACACAGGCCAGCACTCCCCCCAGCGACTGCCATGCCCTAACACAGAACCAGCCCCACATGGCAGTCGAAAACTTTGGTATAGCTTGGACTGATGTTGGATGGACATCAGTTGTCTCCATGTCCCTTCCAACCTCCCTAGGAACTGGGCACTGCAGCCCAATTCATGTTATGGAGAGACTGAGTTCCACAAAGCAAGCAACCTGCCCAAGGCTTGTGACATGGGATGGGATTGGTGGGGGACAGCACACACCTGACAGGTGCACACCATCCCACACGTGCACCTCTAGTCACACAGGAGCCCACTTGTCCAGCTTGCATACATTACTCACAGTGACACACCTCCTCACAATCAAATGTTCAGACTCATGTGTGACTGTGGCTTCCAGAAACATCCTCTGCCCTAAGGGACCAGCCTCACACTGCCCAGCCACATAGTGACCTTGTGTGAGTAGCCTGAGAAGCACCCCAGGGGACAGCAGGGATAGGTGCAGTCCAGGGAACCGAGGGAATCCATCTGTTAGCCTGCACAGGCAGCTTTAGCCCCAGGCTCCCCTCAGCTCCCTGAAGAAGGAGGCAGGACAGACTCATGACTACAGAGGCCACTTGCCAGTTGGCATTGGCTTCTGTCGCATGGCTCCTTCCCTGTACCTGGCCACAGAACTTCCTTGATAAAGTGGGAACAAAATAAGGTCCCCACAAGGGCCCAGACCAAGCACGATGGCCTGCCTGCAGTGTCCAGCCTAGAGGCTCCATCAGTGCAGTAGGCTAGCATCGTGTCTGTCCTTCTAAACTGCTGGACTACCTGAGCAGATACGGCTGTGGCAGTTTGGGAGATCTGGAGTAAGAGAAATATTTCTTCCCCAAAGCAAGCCATGGCTTCAGTAGGAAGAGGAGAAGACAATGCCAGAGGAAGCAGGAAGAAGACATCAGGGCCACTTACAGTGGGACCGTCCCCGGGGGACACATTGTATCAACAAGGAGAGGTCCCACTATTTCGTCCCCGAGATCCAAGGTCAGCTCTCAGGAAAGCAATGGCCATCCCACCACAAACATAGAGACTCACGGCCTCCCAACAGGTCGCATGCATGGAAATAAACACGCCATTGAGGGGTCTGCAGCACGGGCAATTTCCTTGAGTTGTCCTTCAGTGCGGTTGAGGAGGGAAAGGACAGCAGGCGTGATTAAAGCGGCGTGTGAGTCGCCATAAATAATAAATCAATAACCGTCGGTGATTCACCCGTCGCTCTTCAACTAGGTTTAAAACAAAAAATTAAATATAGAACAAAAAGGAGCAGTGGGAGGCAGACTTCCTCCTGTGCCCGCCTTAAAAATCCTCCAAGGGGCTAGGCTGTGGCTGATGGGGGAGGGAGGGCGCTGGGTGGCTCTGTGGGAGGTCATCACAGGTGGCATCAGGCTGACACCCCAGAGCCTGACCCTCTGTGCACAGTGGGGAAAGCCACTGCCCCCCACCCCCACACCATTCGGACCCTTCCTGCATTGCTCCAGCCCATGACATGTGGTCATGTGACCCCTCCAAATCTTTCTTCATAAAATAGGGGACATAGGAACTGTGCCTTATCCTCCAAGGACTGAGGTGGGCCAGAAACGTCCAGAACCTTGGAGCTGGCTCAGGTCAAAAGCACCCTGGGATGAACGCTTCTGTTCAGAGCAAGACCCGTGGCAGGAGTCTGCTCAGAAGATAGTGCCAGCTCCCACAGTTTCCCACACTCCCAGAGCACAGGACCTGGCCCACCTGCTGCTCCTTCTGTTCCCGATATGTTCACCACCCACTGTGCATGTGTCATATGTGGCCTCTGCTGCATTTTCTGTCCCCTGAAATGACAGGTGAAGGGGAAAGTCTCCCTTGCACCCACAGCACGGGACTACTGGCCAGTGCCTCTACTCCTTGGCTTTCCTTCCGTGGACTCCCCTCTGTGAGCTCTCCTCTGTGGCCTCCCCTCTGTGGCCTCCCCTCTGTGGCCTCCTCTCTGTGGCCTCCTCTCTGTGGTCTCCTCTCTGTGGTCTGTACTCTCTGTGGCCTCCTCTCTGTGGTCTGTCCTCTGTGGCCTCCTCTATGTGGCCTCCTCTCTGTGGCCTCCTCTCTGTGGCTTCCTCTCCGTGGACTCCCCTCTGTGGCCTCCTCTCTGTGGCCTCCTCTCTGTGGTCTGTCCTCTCTGTGGCCTCCTCTCTGTGGTCTGTCCTCTGTGGCCTCCTCTCTGTGGCCTCCTCTCTGTGGTCTGTCCTCTCTGTGGCCTCCTCTCTGTGGTCTGTCCTCTCTGTGGTCTCCTCTCTGTGGCCTCCTCTCTGTGGTCTGTCCTCTCTATGGCCTCCTCTCTGTGGTCTCCTCTTTGTGGCCTCCTCTCTGTGGCCTCCCCTCTGTGGTCTGTCCGCTCTGTGGCCTCCTCTCTGTGGTCTCCTCTCTGTGGCCTCCTCTCTGTGGCCTCCTCTCTGTGGTCTGTCCTCTCTGTGGCCTCCTCTCTGTGGTCTCCTCTCTGTGGCCTCCTCTCTGTGGCCTCCTCTCTGTGGTCTGTGCTCTCTGTGGCCTCCTCTCTGTGGCCTCCTCTCTGTGGCCTCCTCTCTGTGGCCTCCTCTCTGTGGTCTGTGCTCTCTGTGGCCTCCTCTCTGTGGCCTCCTCTCTATGGACTCCCCTTCTGTGGCCTCCTCTCTGTGGTCTGTCCTCTGTGCTCATTTTTCTATGGCTTTGGAGTCTGTCTACAGGCTACTGTCACCACTCGAATGGCTGTGCTTATGGTGACTCTCTGTGGACTCCCCTCTGTGGCCTCCTCTCTATGGCCTCCCTTCTGTGGACCCCCCCCTCCGTGGCCTCCACCTTTGCCTCCTCTGTGGTCTCCCCTCTGCTCCTGTCTTTCTGTGGCTTTGGGGGTCCAGCCACAGGCTGCTGTCTCTACTCCAGTGGCTATGCTTGTGGTCGGTGACTCCACATGAAACTTCTGCTGACTGCTCTGTGGCTTCCATTCCACCTCACCTCCTGCGCCCAGAACCTTGAGTACTTCACAGTGTCGTCGCCAGCTTGCCTTATGTCATGCCTGCCTCTCTCCATTGCCATTTAGCCAATGGAGAGAGGCAGGCATGACATAAACACAACTTGCATGACAGACTCTGCTGTGGACTCTGCATTCTCTCAAGCCACAAGGACACACTCAGACTCAGGCTAGCCTACCAGGGGACAGCTGCGGAGCCCAGAGGAGTGGCCCCAGACACAACCTGGGAAGCCAGCCTGGATCAACTGGCATGCAGATAAATTCAGGATTATGAGCAAGTCCAAGAGAGAACAGCCTGGCCCAGCTGGGGCGGTGGATCCTAAGATGGGGGCGGGAGGGACAGATGCTCGTGGAACCCTGCACAGTATGGGCGTGATGCACCATGACTCTGACCATCCATGGCACACCCCTCTGCCTCGGCCTGGGCACATGTCAAGACAAACTCACCCACTGCTCTGCTCTGCCCACGGAAGCCCTGCTCCCAAGCCATTCTCTCCCGGTCACCCTCCCTGACCACTAAATGTGGTGATATAAATTCCTCCCTACGAATCTCTGATCTGGACGCACCCCACCCGGCCACGCTCCCATCATTGAACCACTGCCCCATTAACCCACGACCCCCCAATCTCCCCGATCCAGGTTGACCCTGCCCATCCCTCACTGAATCAGCCCACTTCCAAGATGCCTTTCCATCCTCTTTCCTCTTGATCCTTGCAAAGGCTACCTTCGTCGAGAAGCTTCATATTGCCCAGAAGCCCAGGGAGACCCTCTTGTCTGCAGGACACCAATTAGCTTCTTCCTGGAACTCAGAGAAAGCAAGTGTGAGACTGAACCAGAAACTGCACCAGGCGCTTTCAATCCCAGCCATCCCTCCCCAGGGTCAGAGCAGGCTGAGTCCACCCAAAGGGACATCAAGGCTCGGGGGGTCAGCAATTTGCCCAAAACCACGAGGTACACCTGGTCGTGTGCCCTAGAGACGGGCAGCTGAAGCCCCCCGACTCTATCCTCCCTGCCTTCACCCAGCTCTGCACCCTTTGCCACCCACTGGCCAGCTGTGTCATTTTAGCAGCAGCCTGTCCCCGTCTTCCAGGGCTGGTGCTAAGGAGAACCATGTTGCCCCAGCAGCCTGAGGCCTCACCAGGATCCCTTCAGGTGACAGATACTGGAGGGACTTCTGCAGAGTGAGGAAGGAGCCAGCACACAGAGCATGACAGGGTGGCAGACAGAGTGTCAGCCCCCAGCATGAGGGCAGGGAGCAGGAGGCTGGGAGAGACTGGGATAGGGAACCTGAGGCCTACCTGGAGATTTCGGCCTCTTGACACCAGAGGTCAGGACTCCTGAGCAGGGTTTCCCTGAGCAGAGAGGCCAAGCCCACCTGACTTACACTAGGTCTCTTCCTCCCTCTCCGGATGGCTTGGTTTCTCCTCCATAACCCACGGAGATGGCAGCACTAGCAGGCCTGGACCCATTCCACAGACGGAGAAACAGATCCTGTCTCCAGGACAACCGTTTGAGGGGCTGGGACGAACCCCGCCTGAGTGTCCTGCAGGTGGCCATGACGGGGTGGCCATGCGAATTCTTGGGTCCTGAGCTGCAGAAGGGGAGAGATGGGCAGAAAGACAGCCTGGCTCTGCTGGCACCTGTCCCATGCTAGGTGCTGGTGCGAGGTGAGGCGGGAACAGGCTCAGATCGAGGATGATGACCCCAAGGGACGTCATCTCAGACTCCTGTCCTCATGATGAGCTATGAGGTGGTCCAGCAATGCCCCCTTCCTGGGTGAGAAAAAGGCTCAGAGCCGGGCTGGGCACGAACACTTTCTGCAGGCCCACTTGCTCTCTGGGTCCCCAGAACACCCCTGGCAGGGTTCTGAGGTCTAAAAGGCCTGAGCATCCTTTGCTCATCCTCATGGAAGGTGGCACAGGCCAGGCCAGACTGCAGAAGGTCCTGGCATGGGTCGAGAAGCTGGGGTCCTAGGGCAGCAGGGGAGACCCGGCACAGATCATGACACACAGACTGGCGCTTGTGGATCATACTGGGCTAGGAGGCAGCCAGCACATGGCAGTTGAACCTTAAGACAGAGCTGACAGCGAGGCTAAATGGAACTGGAGGCAGGCTGAAGTGCGCTCCTGTCCAGGGTCTGGCCCGCCTCCACCAGGCAGGCTTATCTGGGAGCAAGTTCACTGCATACTGCACAGATAGGGAAACTGAGGCCTGGGGTGCACAAGAGCTGCTCCGGGATTGGTCTGCAGTGGGACTACACCCCTCCGGCAAGCTGGGAAGTACGTTCAGATCTTCTCATTTGTTTTGTCTCTCACCCTGGCTTCTCCTTCTTCTGTTCCTCTCTCTGTTTCTCTATCTCTCCTCCCTATTTCTCCATCCATCTTTTTCTTTCCCTCCCCTGTGTGACTCCTCCACCTTCCTCTTTCCCTTTCTCTCTGCCCTTCATCTCTCAAGCCCCTCTCCCCTGCATGCCTTCCAACCTGGTTCCATGCTGCCCTTCTCTGGGGTACACTATCCTCCCTACAGTACTAGCATAGACTCCCCCTCCCTTGCCCCATCCCCAGTTCCCCCAAATAGACCAACCTGGGGAGGGGGCTGGACCTGCTAGAGAGCATCTCCCAGGCCCCAGGCCCAGTCCTGCAGGGAAGAGGCCAACCCAAGCCAGCAGCCACCTCACAGGAGCCTGCTGGGTCCTGAATCCCCGCACTGCCACGCAGATGCCTACAGCCTGGTTTACCTTCCTCTCTCCATGCAGGGCCATGGCCAACAGCTGGACACACTTTTCCCCACCCAAGGAAGAAAAGGGAGCCTGGTGCGTCCACATGAGTGAGCTCTAGCCCACAGCCCCTAATGGTTTTCACATGGGGCTCCCCGGTGAACCTCTCCAGCCTTGGGCACTGATTTTCATGTCAAAAGATTTGGGATTCTAAAAGAAAAAGAAAAAAAGAACAATTATTAGAATCACAAAGAAGAGGGCTTTGGAGTTTTCACAAAAGGGCCTGGCACTTGTGGAGTCAGATTCCCAAACAGAATCCTCCAGGGACAGCAGGGCCAGGAAAAGAAAGCAGAGAGGGGGCAGAGCCTCTATCCCCCACTCATGGCTGGGGTCGGCTGCTGGCCTGTGCCTTGTCCTAGCCTCCTGCCCCTGCCCCTGCCCCTGCCCCTGCCCCTGCCCCATGGGCAGCCTGAGCAAAGGTCTGCCATCGGTTTCTGGTTCTGGGCCTGTGAGGAAACTGGCTTGGGTGCACAGCATGAAGTTCCCTGCTGGACAAGCTCCCAGCCCATGAGCTCAGACTAAGCACTCTGAGCAACAGAATACTGAGCCTGAGTTCCTGCCAGCTCCATCTCTTGGGACACCTGGGCACAGCACATCATCTGCAGCACTGTGGCTGGACCTGTGCCCAGAATACACACCTCTCTTTTGGGGTCTGACTCATTGCAATGTTCTCTCAAGCCCCGGCAGGAGCTTCCACATGTGGAGCCCTCAGTCTCCCCTTACCCTCCACAGTTACTCCTGCAGACAACCAGACACTATTTTCCTGAGGACTTCCAGACCATAGCTCCACAAAGCAGCTGGACCAACACTTTCCCAGCACCCACAGTGTCCAGTGCAAGGGCAGCAGGTCTAATCACAGGAACTTCAACATTGCAGAGTGCCAACTGCATACTAGACCCCAGCAAGGAGTTCATGGATGGATGGATGGGTGGATAGATGGATGGATGGAAGGACACTGAGAGGTGGGTGGAAGGATAGATGAAAAGATGGATAGAAGAAAGAAAGAAAGAAAGAAAGAAAGAAAGAAAGAAAGAAAGAAAGAAAGAAAAGAAAGAGAGAAAAGAAGGACAAATGGATGGAAGAAGAGAGAAAAGAAAGAAAGAAAGAAAGAAAGAAAGAAAGAAAGAAAGAAAGAAAGAAAGAGAAAGAAAAGAAAGAGAGAAAGAGGAAGGAAGGACAAATGGATGGAAGAATAGAAGAGAGAAAAGAAAGAAAGAAAGAAAGAAAGAAAGAAAGAAAGAAAGAAAGAAGAAACAGAAAGAAAGAAAGAAAGAAAGAAAGAAAGAAAGAAAGAAAGAAAGAAAGAAAGATAGGAAGGAAGGGTAGGTAAATGGATGGAAGGATGGATGGATAAGTGAGTGGTGAGTGGGGGTGGATGGGTAGAAGGATGGATGAGTGGATGAATGTGTGGGTGGATGGAAGCAAGGAAGGAAGGGAGGGAAGAAAGAAGGAAGAAAATTTCCTATTTCTAGTGTATGCTGTCTTCCGCATGGGTGTTTTTGGTTCTCACACCAATATTGTTATTAATCCTATTATACATAAGAGGAAAATAAGTCTCCTCGAGAGTGGGTAGCTTGCCCAAGGCCACATAGCCTGTGCAGTGGAACAAGGTCCCCTCCTGGGGACTGTTTCTAGAGTCCACGCA
This sequence comes from Rhizomys pruinosus, assembly GCA_009823505.1. Lineage (NCBI taxonomy): Eukaryota > Metazoa > Chordata > Mammalia > Rodentia > Spalacidae > Rhizomys > Rhizomys pruinosus. Next base: position 723,934 of record VZQC01004573.1, on the reverse strand, counting down.
CTCCTGTTCAGCTGGATCTGGGCTTCTGCAAATAGCTCCCATCGTTCCATAGTTACAGATGTGCCTCCTCTTGCCCAAAGGCTGGGGAACCGGGGAGGAAGGGGCAGGGCGGCTCACTCCTGCAGACAGCCGAGACACCCAGCCTGAGAAGCAGTTCAACCCTGGGGGCTACTTAGGGCCCTTTACAGCTGTGGGGTATTGTATCCAAGCTGACACAAATATCCTTTTCCCTGCCCCCCCCACGGCCCCAGAACATGCCGTATGACCCCAAGTTGTCTGGATAGCCCCTCTGACTCTTGGTTTGCCCACATGGGCAATGGGGGTGATAAAACCTGCTGCGAACATGGATGTTCGTGTTCTCCAAACAAGACCCACACAAGTCAGGGCAGGGCTCATCCTGGTTGCAACCTCACGGATCCGCAGCCCGCAGCTGGAAGGCCACGCTCCTCCTGGGTCCAGCTGGCTCCTGGCCTGGGGCCAGCCTGGCCACAGCCACCTCTCCTCTGGGTCTAATATTCTTGGCGACCAGGCTGGAATAAGCTGTCTCTCAAGAGGGGAGCTTTATTTCTATGCCAGTGCCAGCCACACGCCCGCCATTACAAATTTCATCGGCTGCTTTGATTTAGGGCCTTGCCTGGAGCTGCCAATTGCCCCGCCTCCCTCCCGCCCCTCGGCTGGCCAGCCTTGTCCCAGCTCACAGTGGCAGAAATGAACATTATTTAATTTCCCGCCAGTGGTAGCGGGAGCTGCACGCCCCTCCTGCAGGACATTTATTTAATCCCTTTTGGAGGCTGTCTGGGGTCCTGGGTCTCAAGGCCAGCTGATGGGAACTCTATAGTCCCCTAGCCTGGCGAGGTGGGACCCAACACTCAGGACCACTGAAGGTTGATGAGAGACCCAAAACTGGGATGGGAGGGAAATATGCCCTTGGAGCCCCTGAAGGCCCAGCAGCAGGCACTGCATAAAGACCCCAGTTAGCCTGAGTGGGGAGTGACTTGGGGGTGCTGGGCAGAGAGCTGGGGACTCCTGAGGCTTTTCTAAGAATACCCACCCCTGGGACAGGAAAGAGGGTGTCTAAAGGCTTCTAGCATATTCCTGCCCTCAGCTTGCTGAGCACATGAGTCAGAGATGGAGCTGAACCCTGTAGCTGAGGACCTCGTTGTCCCCTCTCTCTCTGTCTTTGGATGTCTGCTGGGGGTCTGCTTCCTCCAGGAATCCCCATCTCACCCTAGGAAAGAGCCCTTCCCCACCACCCCTACCATCTAAGCACCTTGCATCCTGTTGTGAGCCAGAGCAATCCATCACCATGGAGCTTATTCTCCTCTGCAAACGAGGCAGTGTCTGTATCTCTGGCCACTGCAGTCCTGGCACACAATAGGCACTCAGCAGCTCTTACTGGAATGTATCAGGGTGCCTGACTGGCAGAATATTTCAGGTGGGACCTGGCACAAGGGTTTCTGCACACTGACCCAGGCAAGCTTCCAAGAGATGGGTTGGTGCATCCATTGGACAAATGGAAAGATGAAGAGGAAAAAAGACCAATGCATAGAACCTGGGGGCCTCCCTGAAGCCCAAGAAAGCAGGTGCAGGTCCCTAGGCCTCCTTTCTCAGCTGCAAATGGGGTCCTGTGCTATGGCCCAGCAACAGGACCTGGGGTCCCCACCTTCACCGAGCCTACTGCATCTTGTATGTGGAGGGTAATCATAGAGACAAGAATCAGAGAAAGCCTGCACAATTAGGGCGTGCACCTAGGAAGAGATGAAGTTATTTTGGTCTTTTTTTTGGGGGGGGGGCGTCTTTTTGAGATAAGGTCTCCCTATAGCACCAGCTGGCCTGGAACCGCCATGTAGACAATGCTAGTTTTGAACTGACAGAAATCCACCTGCCTCTGCCTCCCCAGTGCTGGGACTAAAGGCGTGAGCCACCATGCCCAGCTCATAATCGATGTTTTCTATCCAGTAAGTTTCCTATGTAGAGATTCTGGTTTCTCCAAATAGAAACTGAAATAGAGAGGGGTAAAAGTAAAAAGGGAAGAGAGGTGGGCCTGTCGGGTGGCCAGGTGGGCAGGTTGGGGCAGGTTCTCAGGGGTGGGGGCATGTTCCTGAGAACCAGCACCCTGTACACAGGGCATCATAGAGCCCTATGTGTGGAACTGAGGCTGGGGTGTTAGTTGCTGTCAAGTTCTGATAGGTGTGATGTTCCAGAGGGCTGTGTGCTCATGCATTAGCTAACACTCTGTTCAGTCACAAAGAAGGTGGGTCCAGTGCTTGCACAGAATAAACACCAGCCAGCACAACAAGCCTTCCTTGCATCTGGGGGAAAATGGGATGCAAGGAGCCTCCCTACTCCACGCTGGGAGAAGTCGAAGCAAAGCACTGGTGCAGTATACCCTGTGACCTTCGAAGTCAAAAGGATGCAGGCCTGAATTCCAGCAGGCATCAACTGGCTGTGTGCCTTGGGGTAAGTGGCTTGGCCTTTCTGAGTCCCAGATTGTATCAGGATAGGATGGAAGGTTAGAAATTGCATGAAGCCAGGCGTGGTGGCACACGCCTTTAATCCTAGCACTCTTGGGAGGCAGAGACAGGTGGATCTTTGTGAGTTCAAGGCCAGCCTGGTCTACAGAGTGAGTTCCAGGACAGCTGGGGCTACAGGGAGACCCTGTCTCAAGACCAAAAAAAAAAAATTGCATGAAAAGGGGGCTGGAGAGATGGCCTAGTGTGTCAGAGCACCAACTGCTCTTGCAGAGAACCCGGGTTCGATCCCCAGCACCCACATGGCAGCCAAGAACTATCTGAAACTCCAATTCCAGGAGAACTCCAGTTCCAGGGGAATCCGACACCCTCTTCTGACCTCCGCAGCATTGCACAACACGGGTGCACAAACCCACATGCAGACAGTGCACTCATACGCATAAATTAAAAAAAATTTTTTAAAGAAATTACATGAAGATAGCACAGGCTATTTTGAAACTTGTTGGGACGAGGTGGACCCTGGGGTAGAGGTCACTTGTTGGGATGTGGTGAACCCTGGGGTAGAGGTCACTTGTTGGGATGTGGTGGACCTTGGGGTAGAGGTCACTTGTTGGGATGTGGTGGACCCTGGGGTGGAGGTCACTTGTTGGGATGTGGTGGACCCTGGGGTAGAGGTCACTTGTTGGGATGTGGTGGACCCTGGGGTGGAGGTCACTTGTTGGGATGTCCTGGACCCTGGGGTAGAGGTCACTTGTTGGGATGTGGTGGACCCTGGGGTAGGGGTCACTTGTTGGGATGTGGTGGACCCTGGGGTAGAGGTCACTTGTTGGGATGTGGTGGACCCTGGGGTAGAGGTCACTTGTTGGGATGTGGTGGACCCTGGGGTAGAGGTCACTTGTTGGGATGTGGTGGACCCTGGGGTAGAGGTCACTTGTTGGGATGTGGTGGACCCTGGGGTAGAGGTCACTTGTTGGGATGTGGTGGACCCTGGGGTAGAGGTCACTTGTTGGGATGTGGTGGACCCTGGGGTAGAGGTCACTTGTTGGGATGTGGTGGACCCTGGGGTAGAGGTCACTTGTTGGGATGTGGTGGACCCTGGGGTAGAGGTCACTTGTTGGGATGTGGTGGACCCTGGGGTAGAGGTCACTTGTTGGGATGTGGTGGACCCTGGGGTAGAGGTCACTTGTTGGGATGTGGTGGACCCTGGGGTGGAGGTCACTTGTTGGGATGACCTGGACCCTGGGGTAGAGGTCACTTGTTGGGATGTGGTGGACCCTGGGGTAGGGGTCACTTGTTGGGATGTGGTGGACCCTGGGGTAGGGGTCACTTGTTGGGATGTGCCGGACCCTGGGGTAGAGGTCACTTGTTGGGATGTGGTGGACCCTGGGGTGGAGGTCACTTGTTGGGATGACCTGGACGCTGGGGTAGAGGTCACTTGTTGGGATGTGGTGGACCCTGGGGTAGGGGTCACTTGTTGGTATGTGGTGGACCCTGGGGTAGGGGTCACTTGTTGGGATGTGCCGGACCCTGGGGTAGAGGTCACTTGTTGGGATGTCCTCGACCCTGGGGTATGGGTCACTTGTTGGGATGTGGTGGACCCTGGGGTATGGGTCACTTGTTGGGATGTGGTGGACCCTGGGGTAGAGGTCACTTGTTAGGATGTGCTGGACCCTGGGGTAGAGATCATTTCTTGGGATGTGCTGGACCCTGGTGTAGAGGTCACTTGTTGGGATGAGGTGGACCCTGGGGTAGACATCACTTGTTAGGATGTGCTGGACCCTGGGGTAGAGGTCACTTGTTGGGATGTGGTAGACCCTGGGGTGGAGGTCACTTCGGTTTTCTTTGTGGCAGATCTGGGATTTGCTACCTCAGGGTGAGCCCTTGGGTGAATTAGGATTCATAGGAGGCAGGAACAGCTACTCCAGGCCTTAGGCTCCTGTGTAGGAGAAAGCACCACACTACAAGGCCCAACACAGGCATCTAGCTGGGAAGAGGTGGGTTCCCCCAGACTGTCCTGCAACACCCCTGCCCCTCTCTGCAGCAGACATTAGCTCTGAGCTGCAGTCCAGAAATGACCCAGAAATTCTAATGCCCCCCCACCCCTGCCAGCTACAGAACATGGGAAACCTAGCCCTCCCTGTCCCCATAAGGCACTGCTTTGTCAGCTGTCCGCCTAGAGCCCAGTGTGCAGTCCCCTCCCCTCCACTACCCACAGGTCAGAAGACAGCCTTGTTGGGGTTCCCCTGTGCTGCTGGAACACGGCGTGGAGGTAGGCACCCTTAATCCCAGCTCTCTGGAGGCCGACGCAGGAGCATTGCAAGTTCAAGGCCACAGAACAAGAGCCTGTTCTCCCAACATAGACAAAAGGAGGAAGAGGAGGAAGGGGAAGAGAGACATGAGAGGGAGGAGAGAGGAGAAACAGGAGGGGAAAGGGAAAGAGGAGGAGGAAAAGGAGGAGGAGGAGGAGGAGGAGGAGGAGGAGGAGGAGGAGGAGGAGTGGAAGAGGAGGAGATTTGAGGAAAGGGAGAAAGAGAAGGCATGCTCTCAGCCAGGCAACCTCCATGTTCCTGGTCGCTCTGCCCTCTCCAGCTCAGCAGCCCCACCCCAGGTGACCTGAAGCTGGGGGCTTCTTCTGTTTCCTGCCTTCTCACCCCCATATTTTGTTTTGTTTTGTTTTCTTTTTCCTTTAAGGGCTTGGATTCAGGAAAAGCAACCCAACGTGCATAATTTGGTAATTATTTCTCGTGTTCGTCCCGGCGGCCCTGCCTGCATACAGATATTGGAATTTGCATAAAACAATCTTGCTCAGGGTCCCCAGCTTCCTAGGGAGAAGACACCCAGGTGGGGGTGGGGGGAGGGCTTGAGATGGGTCCACCTGTCCTCACTCTGTCCTTGGCGTTGAGGGAAGTAAAGATACCAGGTGGCAGAGAGGGCATGGGGCCCTGTGCACCCACACGCAGGGGCAGTCTATGAACACCAGGACCTGCAGGCCCAGCGACAGGAAAGACACTCACAGAGGCCTGGAGCCCTGTGATTAGTATTCAGCCATCGTCTGCCGCAGAAAGGATTAATGGATTCGGATGCCTAATATCCTGGAGAACAATTAATTTGCCCACAGTTTTGTCATGGTTGAAAGTCAAATGCTGGAACAGATCGCACCGCGCGAGCCGCAGCCCAGAAACCCCAGGCGGGACCAGAATCTCAATGTTCCCGGCTGGGCCCCTCCCCCCATTCCCAGCACATGCACCTCCTAACAGTTCTCAAAGCCACTTTATCCACACAGGGTGCTGTGTCTTCCCGACCGAAGTCCACCCAGAGCCTTCAAAGGCTAAATTCCTTGGCTCACACTATCAGATCAGTGTTGGGCCTGCCTGGGTCTGACCTCCCCTGTGCCTAATGTGACCTTCCTGTCCACAGGGCCCCAGATGCCTGGATGTTGTCACCAGGACACTTGCTCTGCTAAGACACCAAACCACAGGCATAGTAGGGTGCCATGGCCCTGGGTTTAATTTTCTGCACACTGGGCACTGCTTTTGTTTTCTGCTTGGCCAGGGCTTGTGAGGAACAGGGTCACCCCAGCTTTGTTTCAGTCTCCTCCAGCTGGGCTGATGGATGCATCCACCAGCACTGAGATCCTGGATGCACAGAGACCATGGGCTGGGCTGATGGATGCCGTCCACCAGCACTGAGATCCTGGATGCACAGAGACCACGGGCTGGGCTGATGGATGCCGTCCACTAGCACTGAGATCCTGGATGCACAGAGACCATGGGCTGGGCTGATGGATGCTCCCACCAACACTGTGATCCTTGATGCACAGAGACCATGGGCTGGGCTGATGAATGCCGTCCACCAGCACTGAGATCCCAGATGCACAAAGACCATGGGCTGGGCTGATGAATGCCGTCCACCAGCACTGTGATCCCGGATGCACAGAGACCATGGGCTAGGCTGATGGATGTGTCCACCAGCACTGAGATCCCGGATGCACAGAGACCACGGGTTGGGCTGATGGATGTGTCCACCAGCACTGAGATCCTGGATTCACAGAGACTACGGGCTGGGCTTCCCTAGGAGATAGGGCAGCACTCAAGAGGTGGCTTGAAGGCCATCACTTCTCCTAGCAGAGGAGACTGAGTCCTAGAGTGGCCAAGGCCACCACTAAATTCCCTAGTGTGCTGAAGCATAGCACCCAAGTCCAGGGACTATCTAAAAATCTGAGTCCCAAAAGGAGAATTATAGACCCATCTCCTTAATGAACACAGATGCCAAAATTCTAAACAGGATACTGGCAAATCGCATACAGACCCACATCAAGAAGATCATCCATCATGACCAAGTTAGATTCATACCAGAGATGCAGGGATGGCTCAACATACAAAAATCAATAAACATCATCAAACACATAAACGGAATCAAAGACAAAAACCACACCATCATCTCAATTGATGCTGAAAAAGCCTTTGACAAAATCCAGCATCCCTTCATGCTTAAAGTCCTAGAAGGAATTGGATTGGAGGGATCATTCCTCAATGTAATCAAAGCCATATACAGGAAACCCACAGCCAATATCATCCTAAATGGGGAAATGACGGAAACATTCCCTTTAAAGGTAGGAACTCGGCAAGGCTGCCCCCTATCACCACTCCTCTTCAATATAGTGCTTGAAACACTTGCTAGAGCAATAAGGCAAGAAAAGGATATTAAAGGAGTACTAATTGGAAAAGAGGAAGTCAAACTATCCCTATTTGCTGATGATATGATTGTTTACTTAAGAGATGCAAAAAACTCCACCAGAAAACTCCTAGAAACGATTAACAGCTTCAGCAAAGTGGCAGGATACAAAATTAACCTTAGAAAATCAATGGCCTTTCTTTACACCAAGAACAAGCAACTGGAGAAAGAATTCAAAGAGACCTTCCCACTCACAATAGCCTCAAAAACAATAAGATACCTAGGAACAAACCTAACCAAAGACACCAAAGACCTCTACAACAAAAATTTTAAACCCTTAAAGAAAGAAATTGAAGAAGACCTCAGAAGATGGAAAAACCTCCCATGCTCATGGATTGGGAAAATTAACATTGTAAAAATGTCCATTTTACCAAAACTCTTGTATAGATTTAATGCAATCCCAATCAAAATCCCCAAGAGTTTCTTCACAGGCTTGGAAACAAAAGTTCTTAAATTCATTTGGAGAAACAAAAGACCCCGAATAGCCAAATCAATCCTGAGTGAAAAGAGCTACACAGGAGGGATCTCTATACCAGATTTTAAACTATACTACAGGGCTATAGTCATAAAAACAGCCTGGTACTGGCACAAAAACAGACCTGTTGACCAATGGAACAAAACCGAAGATCCAAATCTGAGCACATACAATTTCAGCCATCTCATATTTGACAAGGGGGCCAAGAAACCACAATGGAGAAAAGACAGCATCTTCAGCAAGTGGTGTTGGCAAAACTGGATCACCACTTGTAGAAGAATGAAATTAAACCCCTACCTCTCACCCTGTACAAAAGTCAACTCCAGATGGATTAAAGACCTCAACGTGAAACCCCAAACTCTGAAGGTGATAGAAGAAAAAGTTGGCAGCAGACTACAAGACATAGGCGTAGGAAAAGACTTCCTAAATCAGACAGCAGCTGCACAAGAATTAAGGTCGACAATTGACAAATGGGACCTCATCAAACTCAAAAGCTTCTGTACATCAAAAGAAACAATCAAGGAAGTGAAGAGAAATCCCACAGAGTGGGAGGAAACCTTCACTGCAGATACATCTGACAAAGCATTGATTTCCAGAATATATAAACTACTCAAAAAACAAAGAAAAAAGAAAACAAATGACCCGCTCAATAGATGGAGCAAAGAACTGAACAGAGACTTCACAAGCGAGGAATTAGAGATGTCTGAGAAACACCTCAAGAACTGCTCAACATCACTAATCATTAAGGAAATGCAAATGAAAACCACTTTAAGATATCATCTTACTCCAATAAGACTGGCTAGGATCAAGAAAACAAATGATACCAAGTGCTGGAGAGGTTGTGGGGAAAGGGGAACACTCATCCACTGCTGGTGGGAATGTAAACTCGTACAGCCACTATGGAAAGCAGTGTGGAGAACCCTTGGAAGACTTGGAATGAACTTGCCACCCGACCCAGCCATACCACTCCTGGGCATGTACCCTCAAGACTTACGCCACCACAGAGATACATGCACGGCCATGTTTATTGCAGCTCTCTTCACAATAGCAAGGAGCTGGAACCAACCCAAATGCCCCTCAACTGACGAGTGGATAGAGAAAATGTGGTACATCTACACAATGGAGTTCTATGCAGCAGTAAAGAAAGACGACATCACGAGCTTTGCAGGAAAATGGCTGGAGCTAGAGGACATCATGCTGAGTGAAGTAACACAGTCCCAGAAAAACAAACGATGAATGGTATCCCTCATCTGTGGATGCTAGTGCCAATTACCTAGTTGTAAGTATTTCTTGTGCACGGCCCCTTGAGCTTTTGTCCAAAGCAGTTGGGAGTGATGCATATTGGAAACAACAACAACAACAGAAAAGACTGCATCAAAGAACTGACTGAAACAGTGAACTTCTGCTCAAAACAGTCAACTTCCACATGGAGAATATCGAGAAAGACTGAGAAAGAGATGAAAAGCATGTTTGGCAGAATGCATGAGCTCTGGAGGGGTGGGGGGATGGGATGGGGGACATGGGGTCTAGATTTGATTAAAAAAATATATAAATAAATAAATTTTAAAAAATCTGAGTCCCACACTATCACTTCAACTCTGTCACCACGGAGTGAGGCTGGGGACCACAGCCCGGCCTCATGTGCAGCTTATTAGACATGGAGTGTCTTGGGCCAGGACCTGAGCACAGTCCCCATTTTTAAGGTGGGTAAATAGAGGCTCATGGAGGTGAAAGGTCTGAGGTCTGGCTTTGACCTCAGAGTGCCCAGGATAAAACACAGTGGTAGGCAAGTCTGTCCCTCATGGGCGTCTAGGCCTGGAAGTGATGCCAAAGCTCATCTTCCCAGTGGCCAACTCCTCTGTCCAGCAGCCAGCTGGGCTTCCTGCAAAGAGTGGAGATGCACAGTGTCCATCTCCTCAGCCCCTGATGGCTGGCACTGGACTAGAGGGGAAGAGGCAGCAGTAATGGCTGTTTCCCAGGCTCCTCTTCATCCTCACCAACTGTGTCATTCTCTGCAGAAGAGGAACCAAGTCACCTGCCAGATGTGGCTCAGAGGGGACGTCTACTGCCACCTCATCTTGCCGCATTTGCCCCAGGCCCCCGGTCACCTCTGAGGTAGGTGTGCTCTTCCAGTTTGCTTTTCTGTTGCCCTGATTAGCACCATGGCTTGGGGGGGGGGGGTTTCAGCTGCCAGGGCAGGAACCAAAGCAGAGGCTGGAGAAAATCACTGCTTACTGGCTTTGCCCCAGGCTGGTATTCAGCCCACTGCCTGGGAATGGCACCGCCCACAGTGGGCTGAGCCCTTCTACACTAAGAAAATGCCTCACAGACATGGCCTCAGCTGACGTTCCCTCTTCCTCCATGTATTAAATTGACAACTGAGACGAGCCATCACACCTATACTAGATGGGGAGACCTCTGGCCTGGGGAGGGGCACAGGGAGCAGGGGTGGCTTCCTGGGTGGGGAGGGCTTCCCAGGCTGGGATCCTAGCTCCTAAGGGCTAGGTAAACAGCAGCGATTGGTCCAGTAGTCTGACCACTCCTAAGGAGACTGAAGCCCAGTAAAGGCGGAGGGCCTGTCCTGGACACAGAGACATCAACTGGAGTCTCCTGCTTGGCTAAAACCATCCCCAAGGAGACTCCAACAGAATAAAGGATCCAGAAACTTCCCACATCCTATGTTCACCCTCAGGCTGAACCCATTATGTCCACCACACACTCTTCCAGCTCCATGCTTAGCAGAGTTCAAGGCAGCATCATGTGTAAAACAGAAGCACAGAGGTCAGCCTCCGGGGCCTAGGTTTAAATCCAGCCCCACCTCCTGTAAATATTAAGGATTTGTTTACTCATTTACTTTTGTGGGGTGTGCATGTGTGTGTGTGTGTGTGTGTGTGTGTGTGTGTGTGTGTATGCCACCTGAGCGTGGGTTCCCAAAAAGTTCAGAGGAGAGTGTTGGACCCCCAGGAGCTGGAGTTACAGCCAGTGTGTGCAGCCCAGTGCGGGTGCCCAGTGTGGGTGCCCAGTGTGTGCAGCCCAGTGCAGGTGCCCAGTGTGGGTGCCCAGTGCGGGTGCCCAGTGCAGGTGCCCAGTGCTGGGGCAGAGGCCAGTGTGCTTGGCTGTGCCCTGACAGCAACCTCCTCCCCTGGGGTATACTCGGGCTAGGGAAGGAAACACTTCTGTCCTCTCATTTCTCCACAAGTCTGCTTGCTTACTAGTGCTGTGAGGGGTGGGATGGTGCAGTCCACAAGCTACCTCACTGCCTTTCCCTAGGGCCACCCAGATGCCACCTCAGGGCTAGGCTGGAACTCCTGTCTGGGAAGAAGCTAGGGACAATCAGAGGTCTGCTGCCAGGGTTGACAAAGATGAACATCAGGCTCTGAGGTGTGGGCTCCAATGCCAGCTTTGACTCCTCCTTTCTGCATGGATGCACCCCCAAGACTCAGTTTCCTCACCTGTAAAATGGGCATCACGTGGAACAAACATTTCAGCAATCGCCCCAGCGGTGCTGGGCTACCGTCAGAGCAGAGGGGGTGGCAGGTGCTCTGTGTACTTCTGGGTGCCCACTGCTGTCTTCAGACCCTCAAGGGCACTATTTACCACTGCAGGCTCTGGGCAGAGCCACAGAGAGAAGGTAGCATGGTCCCCACACCCACCAGGACCAGAGTCCACTCCCCTGCCATTTGACCTCTGGTGACTCAGAGTGCTGCTCACCTATGAAGTGAACTGAGATCCCCTGCCACGTTGGACTTGAGAATTATCAGAAGCAGTTCCTATTAAACTGAGACCATCTGGGCATATACTAGGAGCTAGATAAATATTTGTTTGAACTAGCCTTAGATTCTTTCAGTGAAGGACATACCACCATTGCTCAGGGGCAGTCTTGATCACATCCACTTTCTCGGTGCACATGATTCTGGCCTAGGATCCAAGTTTGGCCCTTCCATTCCGGCCGTGATTTGTTCAGGGATCTGGGTAAGAAGCTGCTGCTCTAAACCTTGATCCATTCCTGAGAATCAAAGAGGTGGGCTGTCAACCAAAATCATTGCCAAGCAAAAGAAAAATTATTTGTTCCTCCCTGCACTGTGCTCTGCTATACCCCAGAACCCTCGGTTAACTAGAACTCCGTGTCACCCAGCCCCTTCCAATGCTACACTCGAATTTGAACTTGAGCCAAGGATGGCTGTTACCCTGAGCAGAATCCTTTCCATGGCCCGTGGTCTCCCAACTCCCAGCCCACCATGTGGCAAAGGCCTTCCCACCCATCCTCTCTGGGGCTCCTGAATGCCCCAGCCCAGTCGTTCCCAGGGCATTGTGGGAAGTGAGGACAGAGGCCTGTTTCAGATAGTCATTGTTCTCTGAAGGGAAGCCAGGCCCTGGGGCACAATGTCAGGTGAAGGGATCTGAAGGGCACCCAGGTGGCCCAAATCAGATGTCCTGAGAGGGACGCACACATGCTCCCCAGAACTTAGAAAGTAAGTATGGTCACTCGACACTCATGTGCTGAGTGCAGCCATCAGTTGGAATGAGCTGCTGGTAGCACAAGGTTGAATAGATTTTGATCTAGGAGTCCAGACTCCCTGGTCTTTCTGGAACCATCTCAGTTTACCTTTATGTGGACAACATCCCTTTTTATTCTTGAAAATGCTTTATTTTGCATATTAAAATACAGTCTCCCTACTGTAAAACCATGTCCATCCAGCTCAGTGAAAATAATTCTGTAATCAATTAGTAATGTCTGCAAGGGGCTCAGATAAACAGTAGGGACCTCATTGCCACACAGTTGCCTTCTGTGTTCCCAGAGCTAGAGCCCAATGTGGACATTCACACAGCCATGCACCTTACAGCTGGACAGCCTTCCGGTGGAAAGGATTGATGTGGGTTTCCTGGGACCCAAGTCTATTCTCACAAGAGAATTCTTATAAAGACCAAGTCTGGCCTTCCCTGGCTGCTTTGGTTTCCTGCCTCTCCTGTCTCTCCCACTTCTGTGCTCTCCTCCCACAGGGTGCTCTGCTGGGAGGTATTTACCAGAACCCAGTGCTGGTGTCATGTGGTTTGGGCTTTGTGCCCCAAAACTATGAGTGAAATAAACCTTTTTTTTATTTATAAAGTGCACAGCTTCAGGCTTTTTATTCTAGTAGTAGAACACAATCCAATAGATTAATTCTACTGAAAGCTTCTGAGTGTAAGGCCCACTTCAAACTCCTGACTCCAGACCCCCAGAGAACAAATGTGTGTGTTGTTTGAAGTGGACACTTGTCACAGCAGCCACAGGAAACTCACACCAAGGACACAATCTGTTAGTTCTCAGTGTTCTGGTGAGGACCATGAGGCTCAGGGAGAAGCTTCTGCAATTATCCTAGCTCAGTGAACTGAAGCTCCGAGTGGACACCTGGCTTCAGAAACTCCCTTATGCCAGCTGCAAAGACACACACACCACTTCATCTTGTCTGCCGACTCTTGCTGTCCTCCTATAGTCTACCTGTCTTACCTCTTGGTAGTCTGGAGTTCACATGGGCCTCTAAATCGGGCAGAAATAGAGGAGACACAAGATGACTGAGTACATCAGGCCTTGGAAGTGATGAATGGATGAGTGGCTGGATGGGCGGACAGATGACTGGATGGGTGGGTAGGAAGGTAAATGGATGGATGGATGGATGGATGGATGGATGGATGGATGGATGGATGGATGGATGGTTGAGTAGATGGAAGAGTGGATGGATAGGTGGGAGAGTAAATGAATGGACAGGTAGGTGGATGGGTGAGTGGGTGGGCTGGTGAGTGGGTGGTAGTGGGTGGATGGTAGGCAAGGGAGTGAACAGATAAAGGAGAATCAACAGACCAGACAAGGCATGGCTGAAGAGCCCAAGGTCGCCAGGAAGAGGCTCACACATCATCTCTCCAAACTGCCCAGTCCTCCCCCAGAAGGTTCCTTGGTTGGCTCAAGGCTCTGGGTTCCAGCTCTCCCACTCCTCGCCCTGCTTCCAACAAGCCAGGGGTTCCTGCCATGCCACCCATGTCTAAGGCTATAGGACCCAACATAGATGTCAGAGTCACTGGGCTGGGACAGAGATTCCTGCCCAGAAATTTTCAAAGCACTTAAGAGGCAAAATTGTCCTGCACAGCCTGGAGCTGGAAGCCTCTGTGGACTGGGAGCGGGCATCACAGGAACTGTACTCAGGAGTCCAAGTGCCGAGTCCTTGGTGGCTCACAGCCAAGTGCCAACTACACAAAATGGGAAAAGTGGGTCCAGGGAGAGGAAGGAAGAGGTCAGGGGCTGGCCCATCCTCTCTGCCCAGCAGGGCCAGCAGGCGGGCAGGCCCACAGCAGCAGTAGAACCTGGCCATTTGCCTGTCATCACTTAGCACCTTCCTGATCTCCCCAGCCAGTTCACAAGGAGGTGTGAACGTGCGAGCCTGCCTACCCCTGCAGAGCTCTGCTGAGCTGCCCAGGCCTCTTTGGCAGAGCTGTCTTCAATTTCAGACTCAGAAACCTCGTTAAAGAAGAACTTGAGACAGGATCTCAGCAGGGGTCAGGGTGGAAGGGGCTACACAGTCCCTTCCTGACAGCACTTGATGGGCAACAGGGACCCACCCATCAGCCCTGTGCACAGCTCTCAACAGGTTGCAGTGTGGTTGGGCAGGCACCGTGTTTGTGTTCTGTCTACAGAGGGGTCTGCCCTGAGGCCGGACACACACACACACACACCACACACACACACACACACCACACACACACACACACACACCACACACACACACACCACACACACACACACACACACCACACACATACACACACCACACACACACACATACACACACCACACACACACACACACACCACCACACACAACACACCACACACACACACACACACCACACACACACACACACACCACACACCAACACACACACACACACCACCACCCACACTACAACCCACCACACACACAACCCACACCACACCACACACACCACCACACACACACACACACACCACACACACACACACACACCCACACACACACCACACACACCACACACACACACACACACACACCACACCACACACACACACACACACACACACACACACACACACACACACACACACACACACACCACACACACCACCACACCACACACACACCCCACACACCACACCACCACACACACACCACACACACACACACACACACACACACACACACACACATCCTTCTTGTCAAATACCCTGCCTTGAGTGCTGATTCCTACCTTGGCATCTTCTTCCCTCCGCCCTGTGCTACCCCCCAGCTCGTTCTTTCCCAGTCACCCCATTTTATCTCCCACACTCCTCTCACACTGCCCCTTGCTCCAGCCCACGCGGTTGACCCTGACCAGGCTCTTCAAGGCACTCTGTGGAGCTGTCCAGGGTGCTGCCTTCTGTGCCCTTTTGACCTACAGGTTCTGAGCAGCAGAGGCCAGTGCCTGCGAGCGACGGTTCCCTACCACCCTACCTCGGGGTTCTAAAGCTAAGGTCCCCATCCACGAGTCCTCAGCTGGTCTCTAGGAGTGTCCACAGTAGACGCCAGATCAACAGCGCCATTCCTAGACCTCTCCATCCTGGCCTCTCCCAGCTCCAGCTAGGAACCCCACTTCTTGAACTGACTTCCTTATGAGTTTCCTGCCATCCCTCCCTCTACCCAACCCTAGGTCTGTGTCTCAGGCTCTAATTCAGGAGGACCTCACCTAAGACATTTGCCAACCTGCGTTTTCTGGCCACGCTTGCCTACCCTATGATCAAGCCTGGATGCAGGGACTTCCTTCCAGCAGCCTCTCATGACTTGAACCCCGTCCATTAGGTGCCTGGACATAGCTGCATCCCCTCAGATGTGGCCTGTGAGGAAAAATCAAGCCTTTATGATACCCCTCATTTACACGTAGTTCACACCCTGTGATTCCCTCCCCCCTTCACCCCCCAGTGGCACTGAACACACTCCAGGTTCTGGCCTGTCACCAAATGGTCAGGGTGGAGCACTCTAGCTGCCACTTCTTTCCATCTTTGTCCTCATGAGCAGGTGTACCGTGTAATGTCTCTGGTTTCCAGGTCTGATTAAACTGTCATATGTGCCACACCGTCACAGTAATGCCTACGTTTCAGTGCAGTCCAAATTATTATAGATCCTCTCGTACCCACAGTCACCGTGGGTAAGCATCAGTGTCTGCAGTCCTGGGTCGTTTGGGGAGCTGATCATTTAGATAAGATAAATCAGGAGCCTGGGCTGGCAGCGTGGCAGGTGGAGGAAATGGACCCTTGGCACTGCCAGTTGTTGACACTGGTACTTGTCTCAGATTCAACATGGCAGGCCCTGCTGACTGCCAGTAGACAGAGCAGAAGCTGGGATGCTCAGCCAGCCACAGGGGACAGGTGGAGGCCAGGCCGGGGGGGGGATGGCACAGCTGGACACCAGGAAAGATTGGGGGCTGATGGAATGGGGATGATGATCTGGGGAGGAGTGAGGAGTGACCATGGTGAAATGGAGAAAGGAAGCCACAGGGTTAGAAAATGAATCCTGAGTCCTGTGCCCCATACCCATGCCCAGCATTTGGGGTACTGTGTGAGAGTCTAAGTTGTACACTTCAATCCAAACTCTTCACAGCCTCTGAGATGCCAGCCTCAGATGCAGCTCTGCCACACCTGGATCACAGTGTTCCAGCCATGTGATCTCCCAAGTCCAGGCTTATGCCCAATGTTCAGACCCCAGAACCTTTGCACAGGCGCACATTGACAGAAGGGTCTTGTCCCTGCTGGCTCCCTGTAACTCCCCTCCCCTGACCATTCAGCAGACTCCACCCCCACCCACCTGAGTTTCACACAAGCCTCTGTCTTTGCCAACATAGCATCTGTCACTGTGGGTAATTACATACTTAGGGTTTATTTGTTTGTTTATTTCTTAGAGGGGACATACGCTGCCTCCACTTATTACCCTCCCCTGGAGAAGTTGGTCCCAGCTCTGTGCTTGAAATCTGGTCGGATCTGGCTGCAAATCGCGGCCCCTCCTAGTACATTCACATTGCCCCCTAGGGCAGAGGTTGGACCCAGGTCAGACCAAATACAGCATGGAGTCTCCAATAAGAAGCACAGGACAAGGACCCCCAAAGCACTCCCTAGGGCCTGAACAACGGCAGAGCCGATCTGCAGCCGGGCAAGGACTGGGAGGTGCAGAGCACTCCAGAAGTTTCTCTGACACTCTTCCCAACTCAAGGCAGAGATGAGCCACTTCAGCATGTCAGTTTGGGGACCCTCTGGGGACCAGGACATAGTACCCGACTCCCAGGGTTATAAAAAGACCTCTGGCTGTCTCTCAGGACCAGGCCTTGGAGGTCGGCCCCTATGTGGGGGCACACACTCTGACACGGTGCATGCTGAGTGACCCCCGCAGTGGCAGGAGCAGCAGCACAGGTCTGAACGATCCTCAGGTGGTCTTCAACCAAAGCCCCCACGTCTGGGCCTCTGATGAAGCACAGCAGACATGGCTGTCCACTGGGACCCACCCAAATCTGAGTTGGGAAGAGTGCTAACATGGTGTCTTCACAGCCAGGCCAGGCTGACTGGAAGGCGCCAAGCCAGAAGTGATGACGAAGAACAGGAAATGTCCTCATCACCCACACTGAGGCTGTGGGGCAACAGCAGAGGAGAACAGAACACGGCTGTGCAGAGGCTGGACCTCAGCTCTTTGTGCGACTCTACTGGGACCACCTCAGGGTCCCTTCTGGTGACCAGCAGAGTGCCCTGTGTGAGAGACAGGGCCATGGCACTGTGCAGGCACCTGGGCCATATGGATTAAGCCACTGTCTTTCAGCTGGCCAGGAGCCCCTCAAGGAGGTTCTGTCTGGCCCTTGCTGGGTTTGGGGGTGCTGAAGTGGACTCCGTGAGAAGCTGAGTCCATGTTCCATCCCTGCCCTCAGGACCAGACCTGTGTCACCAGGGAAGCTCAGAGATACTTGGGGGTCCAGATTGCTGATGGTGGGAGGTGAATTCAGAGCCACATGGAAGTCTGGATAAAGTCCTCTAGGGTTAGCCAGGATCCCTCGTGGAGCATGTGTCAGACAGACGGGGAATGAGAAGTGAGACAAAGGCCAGGAGTGGACCAGACCCAAAGTCAGCGGAGGCTCTGGGAGGTGGGGCCTGGGCAGCCAGTCTCTGGATACCCTTTAACCAGGGGCTTTTCCTGCCTTGTTGGGTCTCCCTTGCCTCAGGAACTTCCCTTTTGCCTTTGCAATGGATGGTGACCACACGAAGACCTGGCTACCTTGGAGCACGCTCCCAGCCCCCAGTCTCCAACCTCTCCCTCCTGGCCCAACTCTACAGAGATGCTTCACAAGGTGGGTTCCATGTGACAGAGCTGGGAGCTAGACAGAGGCCTGAGCCACACCACTTCCTCTGAGCTGGAAGGCTGGGGTGGGAGAGGGCAGACTTTACCCTTCCTGTGGGCACTGGCTGCAGGGGAAACTGGCAGGGAAGACCTCCACGCCCAGTTACCCTCAAAGGCCCTAGGAGGCTCTGACACAGTTCAGTCCCAGCACAGGCATGCATGGAGCCCAGCCAAGAGACCTGGAGAAGCTGACCACTCCCCCACCTCCAGGTTCATGCTTTGTTAGCTCCAGAGTACATGGACTCCAGACACAACACTCAAAACTGATTGGCTGATTGGCCCTCGGTGTCTCTAAAGTAGCCGCTGTTCCTCCTCTGTCTAGGGTCTCTCCTGGTACCAAAGATCCAGGGTAGGGTACATCCTCAGCTAAGATGGAGTTTGCTTTCAAACCACTTGTGTGGGGAAACTCAGGTCCTTGAAGGCTGTGGACTGAGGGCCCTGTGACCTCAACAACTGTTGACCACAGGTCCTGTCACATGGGCCCTGCCAGCTCAGTGCTAGGTTCCCAGGGACAAAATCAGGGAGAGAGACTCAGGACTCTGGAACCTGGACTTGGTTTACATCTGTCACCTCATCACTGAGGAGGCACAGGCTAGCCTGGCCTACGGTAGGAGACAACTAGCAGAGTGCAGCTCAGTGGTGGGTGCTGTCCTTATATGTGCTCAGTGGTGGGTGCTGTCCTCATACGTGCTCAGTGGTAGGTGCTGTCCTCATACGTGCTCAGTGGTGGGTGCTGTCCTCATACGTGCTCAGTGGTGGGTGCTGTCCTCATACGTGCTCAGTGGTGGGTGCTGTCCTCATACGTGCTCAGTGGTGGGTGCTGTCCTCATATGGGCTCAGTGGTGGGTGCTGTCCTCATACGTGCTCAGTGGTGGGTGCTGTCCTCATATATGCAAGGCTCTGGTTCAATCCCCAGCACCAAAAGGACAGAGGGGAGCAGGGCTTGTCCAGGGGAGGAAGGGAAGCTGGCTGGCTCCTCAGCTCTTGGAGCAGTGGGGTCTACTGGAAAGAGTGGGAACAGGGTCAGAGGAGGATGTCAGGACACAGGAAACTGCTTCTGTCCTGAGGGGCACAGCTGCAGCCAATGCCCAGCCCTGAGCCTCGTGCTGGCAAAGAGGCTTCAGCTCCTGGCTCGGGTGCTGCGTGCTCCAGCCGGCTGCTCTGAGCACCGCTCGCCTCCTTCCTTCCAGCCTCTGCCAATTGCTGAAGCCAGGAACGCTGTGCTGGAACATGGGATGCTCCGACTTCCCCTCCCGGGCCCCTCCCTTTCTGGCCTTCCCAGCACACAATGAGTGCCACAGCTTAACAAACAACACCCTGGACAGAGTGAGGACAACAGGGATAGCTGTGTTCTCAGAGGCAGAACCACCCAGTCCAGTGACAGAGATGGTGACACCTACCAGCCTGGTGTGCGCCCAAGGCCTCAACTGCTCCCTGCACTTGCAGTTCCTCATCTGTAAAATAGCTTACGCTGTACTACAACCTGGAGAAGCTTCTGTCTTAGCAGACTCCTACTGGGGCCTCAAGGCCCTACCTGAAATGCCCCTTTTTCTTCTGATAGCCCCACCATCTGAGAACAAAACCTATGCCAGGACAGAATCTGTTGACCTTCCTCCATGGCTGGTACCACAAGAACAAGGCAGCCTCTGAGCTTGCAGCCTCCCCTGCCCTGGGTAGCCTCTCTCCAGGGCCTCTCATGTGTCGTACTGGCCCTTCTACAGGCTGATCCTGCTGTGTGGACAGCAGAGGTTGACAGCAAGGGGAGATTCTGACTAAATGGGGAGATTAAGACAGAAGCACAGAGGGTAGGAAAAGAGAGACTCAGAGAGAGATGGGACACTGCAGAATCAGGGGTAGGAGAGAAGAAGACAGAGAAGACAGAGAGAGGAGAGTGAGCCATGGGGGGGGGCAGACAGACAGGGAGACAAGCAGGCAGACAGACAGGCAGACAGACAGGGAGACAAGCAGGCAGACAGACAGGCAGATAGACAAGGAGACAGACAGGCAGACAGACAGGGAGACAAGCAGGCAGACAGACAGGCAGATAGACAAGGAGACAGACAGGCAGACAGACAGGGAGACAAGCAGGCAGACAGACAGGCAGACAGACAGGCAGACAGACAGGGAGACAAGCAGGCAGACAGACAGGGAGACAGACAGGGAGACAAGCAGGCAGACAGACAGGCAGACAGACAGGGAGACAAGCAGGCAGACAGACAGGGAGACAGACAGGCAGATAGCCAGATAGACAGGGAGACAGATTGGCAGACAGGCAAATAGAGACAGACAGACAGATAGACAGGCAGATAGGCAGACAGAAGGGAGGGGAAGGGGGACAGAGGGACAGGCAGGAAGAAAGGACAGGTATGGGGCAGATGGGGAGACAAGGACACCCTTCCTTCTTTGTCAGCCACCCCATGGCTAAGCCCACACAAAGAGGACAGGGTTGAGTATGGGCAGAGACAAGGGAGAGGGCGCAAAGACTTGAGTGTGCAGCCTCTTCATGTCAGCAGCCCTGCATGTCAGCGGCCCCCAAGGCTCAGGCCGCTTGCAGCAGGCTGGGAGTTTGAGCTATGGAGGAAGCCTGGCTCCTCAGCCAAGAAAGTAAAATTTAATCAAACGTTGTTCCTCCCTCTTTTCCATCAAGGCTATCACTCTGCCCAAGTAATTTTAAAACTTATTTTCCAAAGGGAAGGGCATCTTGGGAGACAGAGGCAGAGCTTGATAAGCCTGAGGTCCCTGGTCCCCGGGTTATCAGCCCCGCAAGGCTGTAGGCCTCTGATTGCATTTCCAGAGCAAGTATGGAATTGGTGCTGTTTCCTGGGGTTTCCTGGGTACGAGGGCAGCTGCCAGGCCTACTGGCTGGGACCCTGGGGCTGGGGAGACAGGTAGAGAGGGGCCCAGAAAGGCTGGAGAAGCCCTCCCGGGCTACTTCCCAGGCACAGGGCAGGACTGAAACCTGGGCTCTCCATCCTTCAGCCAGGCTCAGTGGCCTGGAGCACGGAGTGGATCCAGCTCTGTGTCCACACCATCCCTGCTGTGAGCCGAAATCCCGTCTCAGCAGTGCAAAAGTCTCTGAACAATAGGTGGAGCCGGGTTCCAGCAAAACTTCATAGCAGACAGACCATGGTGCGTAGGCTTCCGTGTTCCTCGGGGTAACATGTGAGACTGATGTCAAATGGAAACACAGAGAAGCAGACCTGCTAGGCCACTGTCCCTGCACAGAGTTCAGGCCACACAGGAGGCTGAGACCTGGGAAGGGTGTGTCTGGCAGATGGATGGCAGAGGTGGCACTGCGCCCGTCTGGAAGGTGGAGCCTGAGGCTTTGTGCCGGTGAGGTCAGCTGTCAAGGTCACAGGCAGCAGCACCAGATCACAGCCTGTCTCAGAACACCATCTAGACACCCATTGTGCAGGAAGGTCTATGGAGAAGGACCCAGGTCTAGCTAGAGGGACAGCCATCCTCCTCAGGAGAGATGAGCAGTGTCCCCAACTCTTAAGTCCCCATGACCAACATGCCCCCCCAACACCCAGGTCTCTGTGTCCCACCTGGTCCCTAACCCCCAAGTGTCTGTGACCAACTTGTCTCCAACACCAGGGGCTGTGACCCACCTGATCCCCAATATCCAGGTCCACATGACCGACCTGGCTCCCAACAACCGAGTCCCCATAGCCCAACCTGCTCTCCAACACCAAGATCTCCATGTCTGACATCCCCGCACCCCTGCCAACATCCAGATCCCCCTGTCCCACCTATCCAGAACACCAGGCTGGGGTGAGTCCCACCCCCCAACAGAAAACTCCAGTGACCAGGAAAAATGTCTCCCCCAAGCCTATTTACTTTTTCAAATTTCCATTGCCATGACAACTCAGCACAACTATTTATGTGAAACCTCCGCCAGCCAAGTCTGCCAAGCAGCGCACTGGAGAGACTGCTCGCCCCTTCCACAACAACACGTTTTTTCAATCAGTTTGGGGCTGGGATGCTTTTTCTATAAACACGCATAAAATATGTTGTGTAAACCTTTAAGAGCTAACTGTGAAGTGCCCTGTTCTCTAGCCCAATCCCCAAACTGCCAGACAGGTCCTTCCTCCTGGTCCTGCAGGTGGCACTTCCTCCTGGTCCTGCAGGTGGTACTTCCTCCTGGTCCTGCAGGTGGGCTCTGTGTCTAGCCCAGGGCCACCTACAGCTGCACCTCCAGTCCTGCCAGGCTGTGTGTCCTCAGGAAAGTGAATACAGCTCTCTGATCCACAGACAGATGCATTTTGGTTTGGGTGGACTCCTTGAGGAAAACTGACACTAGAAGGACTTCAGGGTGTCCAAGACAGGGACCCCAGCCCAGAGGTCCTGAGGACACCTCGGGTTAGGAGATGGGGTCACAGCTACTGGGCGTTAGGATGTTTGCAGAATTTTCTGTTCCAGTCTCCGTGTCAGCTGCATACGAGCTGTCCCTTTCGCCTGGACTTCTCCCTCTGTCAACCTGTCAGAAGCAGCGGCCAGCTGGGCTAGTGCTCTGCCGGGGTGTCTTGGAATTCCTGACTGCTTTAAAACATGAGGCCCCAGCTGCTCACTCTGCATCTGGCCCCAAATTCTGCAGGAATCCCAGACCATGCATCCTCCCTGAGTCGTGTGCATCAAATCTTGTTATCTCTGCTGACCAGGTGGGGGAAATGAGTCCCAGAAGGTCAGAGGTCACCACATGCTCCCAGCAGTACTGCATACCGTCACTCCTCAACCAGTCCTCAAGAGATGGGAGCTACTGTGATTTCCATTTCCTGAGAGCACAGAGGTGTTAGGTAACCTGCTCACAATCACACAGTATTCAAGTTAAGGAGCTATGCTTTTCAGATGGTCTCTGAGCCTCTCCCCTAAATACCACCAGCAGCTTCTTCATCAGCCCCAGCCTCCTTCATCCTATCCTATGCTGCATGGCAGCCAGAAACACTACCTGCCTTAACCTGTTCTCTCGTCACATTCTGGCTACAACTCCTCCTATGGGCATCAGGGCTCCCAAGAAGCATCAATGTAAAGTGCTTGTCCAGCAGGTGAAAGGCTCTGGGTTCCATCTACAGAAAGGAAGGAAAGGAGGGAGGGAGAGAGAGGAGGGATCTGACTTCCTTTCCCTGACACTTGAGACCTTCAGTGATACGACCTCTACCAACCTCTGCACCTTCACCCCCTGCCTTGCCAAGCACCTCAGAGCGTCTGTGGTTAGAGCCCCGCATGTGAGCTGCTGCTCTGTGAGCTGCTGGTTCTGTGAAGCCAACACAAGGCTGGTCTGGGGAAGACTTACTTACTCACCCACCTTCCCAGCTGGCGGGTTGGGTACAACCATGCAATCCTTCACTTAGTGAAGAATGGTAGCTGCTCAGTCCCTCTGTACAGCTCCTGTCACACTCCCATCTGCCCCTGAGTTGGCCCTGTGGACCCATGAGTTTGGCTCTGAAAATGACCCCATGGTAAAGGAGGACCCACACCTGGCCCCTGCTCCCATCTCTGGACATTTCCCAATTCCTTCCCAGCTGAGCCTCAGACCTCAGGCTCCCAGCAGCCTCTTCCTGCTGTTCTTCTCTCCTCCCCAGCTGAGGGGCTGCTCTTCCAGAAGTTTCCTTAACCCTGTCCGCATGAGGAAGCTGCTCTCCACTGGCCTCTCACCCCGTCCTTTCTCACAAGTCAGGCTGTGGCAATGTGACCTAAGGACAGCCCTGCCCACACTGAGGGCCCACCCCACCTAAACTGAGCGTGTGCCTCCCCATACACAGAATGCTGCCTGGACTTCCAGCATAGAACATACTGGATAAACAGGTGCAGGGCGATAAATGGACCCACAGGGACAGACTATAGGTAAAGAACAGATGGGTGCATTGGACGTGGGTGGATGAATGGATGCATGAGTGGATGGTCAGATGGTCTGAGTGGAGCACAAATGAATGCATGGGTGGGTGGATGGATGGTTAGGTAGATGGGTGGATACATGGATGGATGGATGGATGGATGGATGGATGAATAAATGGATGGATGGGTGGATGGATGGATGCATGGGTGGATGGATGGATGGTTAGGTAGATGGGTGGATACATGGATGGATGGATGGATGGATGGATGGATGGATGGATGGATGGATAGATGGATGGATGAATAAATGGATGGATGGGTGGATGGATGGATGGATGGATGCATGGGTGGATGGATGGTTAGGTAGATGGGTGGATACATGGATGGATGGATGGATGGATGGATGGATGGAAAGAGGGGTGGATGGAGGGATGGATAGGTGAATAGATTGATAGATAGGTGAAAGGATGCATACATGGATGAGTGGAGGGTGGATGAATGAGTGGGTGGATGGATGGATGGATGGGTGGATGGATGGGTGGATGGGTGGATGGGTGGTGGATGGATGGATGGATGGGTGGGTGAGTGGAAGGATAGATAGATGAATAGACAAGCAGATGGGTGGAGGGGTGGGTGCATGTTAGGTCACGGGCTTCAGATGGCAGGTGGCAGGGTATGGGTGGTAGTCAGGTGGTGAAAGCAAAGATAAAGCCCCAGGAGCCACTGGCAGTGCCCACTCTCTGGGTGGTGTCTCTGGGCCTGGCATTGGACTGTCCAGTGCTAACTGGATCAGTGCGGTTCTGAGCTCCTCACATAATCCCCAGCTGTGTATTGAGTGATGGATTCCAAATTCATGTAGTAAAGTTAATGGTAGACACAAGGGCTTTAAAAAAATGAGATCTCTGGTTTTGGTAATTACAGCTTCGGTAATCACCCCACAACTGTGAATAAAAACCAGAATCAATTATCCAATGACACCCCAGGAGTGACCCCTGAAGGGGGTAGGGCACCAGGATGCAGGAGGTCACTGATCTTTGAGCTGGGCAGCATCTACCGTCAGGATGGTCTCAGAAGTCCAGTGCTGAGGGTCATAGGGCGACAAGGACAGGAACACCCTGGGAGCTGGTGGGGTGCTGGGGTCAGAGACCCAGGTAGGGCTCTGCTTGTACTGAAGAAAAGGCAGAGGTTCTTGGAGGAACCCAGCTGATGAAGGCAGCACCTATGTGGATGGAGCTGGGTGTCCCAGCACCGAGTTCACAGAGGGTGTGGAGGAAGGAGGGAGGAATCCAGTCTGGGTTTATTTTCCCAGACAATGAGAGGGATACTTTCACTTAAAACTGCCTAGTTGAGGACCTCTCAGTATTTAGGAGTATTTATGCAACAAAACAAGCAGACTGGTTGGAGCCTGGGATCTTTCTGGTAGAGGGAAGTGACAACCATGTCCTCCATGACCATGGCCCCTGTCACAAAGCCATGCTGTTGACCCCGACGTCCTTCTCCAAGAGAGTCCTGGAGAAACTGCTAGAACTCACTTGGATGCTGTCATAGTGGGTTATGTGCAGAGCTGAGAAGAGGCAGCTGGCCTGCGTGTAGTGAGATTTCCACAGCTTCCCCATGGTGGATGTCAGAGCTTGGCAGAGCTGCTGGGCCCACATGTGTGGAGCCCAAAGGACAGGAGGGGAAACTGAGGCCCCAGGGTAACTTTTCCCTCTTCCTCACCTCCTAGCAGGTTCGTGGATTTCAACTTTACCCCAGCACCTTCTGAAGGACACCATTAAAAGGCTTATACTCTTACCAAAAAAACAAAAAGGAAAAAACTAAAAAATTAAGCCGGGCGTGGTGGCGCGGGCCTTTAATCCCAGCACTCGGGAGGTAGAGGTAGGCAGATTTCTGTGAGTGCAAGGCCAGCCTAGTCTACAGAGTGAGCTTCAGGACAGCTGGTACTAAAAGGGAGACCCTGCCTCAAAAATACCAAAAAAAAAAAAAAA
>VZQC01004573.1:627522-696093 GCA_009823505.1 Rhizomys pruinosus | reverse complement strand
CCATTGTCACCCGTCCTGTTACAACCTATAGGATGGCTGGGACCCATTGTCACCCGTCCTGTTACAACCTATAGGATGGCTGAGAGCCATTGTCACCCATCCTGTTACAACCTATAGGATGGCTGGGAGCCATTGTTACCCATCCTGTTACAACCTATAGGATGGCTGGGACCCATTGTCACCCATCCTGTTACAACCTATAGGATGGCTGGGAGCCATTGTCACCCGTCCTGTTACAACCTATAGGACGGCTGGGACCCATTGTCACCCGTCCTGTTACAACCTATAGGATGGCTGGGAGCCATTGTCACCCGTCCTGTTACAACCTATAGGATGGCTGGGACCCATTGTCACCCATCCTGTTACAACTTATAGGACAGCTGGGAGTCTTTGTCACCCATCCCCCAGGTGAGGACCGAGGCTCAGGGACACAAAGCTGCCCAACCAATCAGCTGCCTGGCTGCAGGGGGCGCCACCAGGAACCAGCCAGCAGTACCTAGGGTGGAGACCCTCCCCGGCTGGGAGGAGAGCTCTCTGTGGAGGTGATTCCTCTGAGGGCCAGTGCAGAGCCCTCTGACAGGTGAAGCAGGGCGGGGAAGCCGGGCCTGTAACTGGAGAGGCCTTCCACCCCCTGGGGCAGCAGAAACACAAAGGGGCCTTTGTCCTGCCCTAGTTGGGCTGGCAGCCAGCCTGTGGTCCTCTAGCAGCCCAGGACACAGGTCCACAAGCAGCAAGGCAGCTCGGGCTCCAGAGGCTGAGATGGATTCAAGGCTTCGTGGGAAATATGGCAGCGTGCCTGGTTCTGAACCCACAGCCCACCGTCCTACAGTCTCTAATGGGTGCATTGTCCTTGATTGCAAGTCACCAGCGCAGGCTGAAAAGAATGAGAACTGCCCAGGATCCAGTCCCAGTCCACAGACAACCCACTTCTCTGGATTATCTTTCCAGAAAGTTTGGCAGCGGGCACAGAGGTCAGCATCCAGTGTCTCCTCAACTGCTCTGCGACTTGTTTTTTGAGTCAGGGTCTCACTGAACCTGGAGCTCCCTGGCTGGCCAATAAACTCCAAGGATCAACACATTTCCTCCTCCCAGGGGCTGGGGTGGCCAGTGCATGCTGACACACTGGACTTTGTGTGGTTCTGGGGATCTGAACTGGGGTCCTCATGGTCACATGGCAGGCACTGTACCCGCCAGGCCACCTCTACTTCTTGTCCCTGTTTCTTTTGATGTATGTTTTCCAAGATAAGGTTCACACTATAGTGTCTTAGGCCAAGAATTCACTATGTTCCCAGGCTAGCCCTGAGCTCAAGTTCATGATGTATGCTCAAACTTCTAGCAATTCTCCTGCTTCAGCCTCCTGAGCACAGGGATCACAAGTGACTGCCCACCCCACCTGCCTCTTTTCACATCTTTTTGACAATGTTCCCATTGTCACCCTTTCTCAAGGACAGTTGGCCACCTCCTCCGCAGATCCTTTTCTTGGCCTCCATTCAGTGTTGGGGACATTGGTCTGTGTCTGTCCCAAGAGAACATCACGGTCTTTCTTGGTGGCCTGGAGGAGAGGTCCCTGTGCATCCTTTCTTGTGTGAGGTGTGAACACAGTACCCAGGTAATGCTGAGATCCCATCTTGCACAGGCCTCTGCTCAAGGACTGTTCATGTTCTCCATGGTACAGCAGGTCATAGGAGACACCGCCGCTGTTTGGAGCATGACGGGAGAAAATGGTCTCCCATGAGGGTGGCTTCATGAGGCACCCAGATCTCCCAAACATCACCATCAAGGTATCTCTCAACCTCTTCTTGCAAGTGAAATGTGTACGATGTATACGATGTACCTTTACCTGGCATCCAGCACCTGGGAGGCTGAGGCAGGAAGATGATGAGTTCCAGGCCAGCCTGCATTTCATAGCAAGACCATTTCAAAAAATAAAATAAAAAGCAAGCAAACAAAAGAAGTATACACATCAAGAGTTCAACCTAAAGGTCACAGAGTCGACACCCGTGACCAGATCCCACCGTAAATTCCCCAGCCCTGAAGCGGTGGCTGCAGCCCAGCCTTCCCACCCCCGCCCAGCAGGGTCCTCTCACAGTCTTTCTGTTTCATATCACTAACCATCCCCCCTTGGCCTCGATCCTGCAGGAGCTATCAAAAAGCTAAAAACCAAGAGTGCATTATTAATTTTTCCAAAAGAAATAGAAGTCAGGGGGGGCCACAAGTTCCCCAACTGTCTTCTAGCCCAGGTCACAGCTCTTTCCTTTGTGTCTGCCCGCTAAAACCACCCAGGGTTTCCAAAACGAAAAGTCAGAATTCCTGACCTGGGATCACGTGCTACACAAACACCCATTCTTGTAACAGGCCTGCCTGATGAGTGAGCACGACCACAGAGCCAGAAGTGTGTGCTGCAGCCTGACCTCAACATCACTACATGTGGAGGGGGGGAGCCTCATCAGTGTTCCACTCTGGGCCCCACCCACCTGCTGCCAGGGTCCAGGTCCATAGAGCGCTGGTGGAGCACTGACACCCACGCTTGGGCCAGACATGGAAGATGGAGGAGAAAAGACTGATTGGAGCCAGCCTGGGCTTACGCCTGCAGCTGATATGGCCGACGGCTGCTGAAGAGGGCAGAGAGCCGGCTTTCCTTAGTCTCTGTCACCGCAGCAGTCTCTGTTTGTGGAGGCTGTGTCGTTGGAGGTTGGGAAAGATGGATGGGGTGAGGGAGACTTAGGTGATCTGTAGACCAGGTGTGGAAGCTCAGGCCAGCACTGAGAACTGTCCACAGACTCACAGCCACCATGGTGCTTCCAGAACCTTCTGTGGCAGGATCTACTGACTTCAAGTTGGAGAAAACACAGGGTTGAATTCAAGTCCGCAGGGGCCAGTTGTACCTCATGAGCATGTTCCTCACAGCCTCAGTTTCCCCTTCTTGGAAGGAGGCCCTCCACCTGCCACCCTCAGGAGCAGTGGCTCCTGTGCTACCTCCCCAGGATAGGCCACCACTTTGCTTACTGGAGAAATGTCCCCTAGGAGAATCGCTGTTGCTTGGCTGCACCCCCTCTGCTTGGGAGCCCGGCTGGTTCATCTCCCTGGAAGTCGCTCAAACACAATCAATTAGGCTCGCCATTAGCATGTTTTTCATTGTAACCCAGCCGCAGAGAGGACGGTCTAAGACTGTTTATTGCTGCTCTGAGCTAATATTTGTTAAAGTGATTAATATGGTTTTCAAACCTCCGTGACAGGCGGCGCAGGCTGTGTTTGTCTCACGTGGGCTGAAGGGGGAGGGGCAGGAAGGGCTGGGCTGCCAGCCAGCCTCGGGGACCCTGCTCTACTCAGCTCCCAGGATGTCCCCGCATGTCCACTGCCCCTAAGTCTTGCAGCAGACCTCCATCCCACACACAGGGTCCTCCAAGGCCCCTCCCCTCCCTGCCTGCCCTCCTGGCTCAGCTTTCTGTCACTAAATTCCTCAAAAAGCACCTGACTTCCCCTGTACCTCTTCGTGCCTTACAGTCCCTGTTTTATTGTTTGTTTGTTTTAAATCATTATGAAATACTGAAAGTGCATAGAATCTTCTAGAACAGTGTCATCCAAAAAATATTCTAGGGTTATCTGTAATGTCAAGGATGGAGCTTCTAGCAGCGTGTGGCCACTGAGTAGGGGAAGTGGATCCGGTTCCAGTGGAAAAGATAAAACTCCAGTGTTGGGAGCAATGGAGGGCAAGGTGTGAAGGGGGAAGTCAGAACAGAGCACCGTGTGCCAGGCCAGTCTGGGCCAGAAGGAAAATTTGATCATCAAAAACACAAGAGAAGAAGTGAGTGTCTGAGCTCAGGGTGGGGAGATGGTAATCCTGTGAGGATGGTGATCCTGGGGAGGATGGTGATCCTTGGAGGATGGTGATCCTGGGAGGATGGTGATCCTGGGGAGGATGGTGATCCTGGGAGGATGGTGATCCTGGGAGGATGGTGATCCTGGGGAAGGTGGTGATCCTGGGAGGATGGTAATCCTGGGGAGGATGGTGATCCTTGGAGGATGGTGATCCTGGGAGAATGGTGATCCTGGGGAGGATGGTGATCCTGGGAGGATGGTGATCCTGGGAGGATGGTGATCCTGGGGAGATGGTGATCCTGGGGAGATGGTGATCCTGGGGAGATGGTGATCCTGGGAGGATGGTGATCCTGGGAGGATGGTGATCCTGGGAGATGGTGATCCTGGGGAGATGGTAATCCTGGGGAGATGGTGATCCTGGGAGGATGGTGATCCTGGGAGGATGGTGATCCTGGGGAGGGGCCTAGATGGTGATCCTTGGAGGATGGTTCTGGAGTGGTCCTGGGGAGTGGTAATCCGGGATGGTGATCCTGGGGAGATGGTGATCCTGGTGAGATGGTGATCCTGGAGAGATGGTGGTCCTGGGTAAGTGCCTTGGAGGATGGTATGGGATATGATCCTTGGAGAGGATTAGGGAATGGATCCTGTGGGATGGGTGAGTGAGATGTTGCCTGGAGTGGGCTGGGAGGATGGGTGATCCTGGGGGTGGATCGAGTGGTGATCCCTGTGAGGATGGATCCGGGTGGATCCTGGATGGGACTGGAGGATAGCGATAGTACAGGATGCAGAAAGCCCACTGTCTGGTGCTGAAGTTGTTCTAGCTTAATCAGGCTTGAGCTGTGGGGCTGTTGAGCTCTGCCTGGGCCTCCTTTATAAATTAAGCCTTATCATATATGAGATGTAGGTGGGATGCAGGATGAGGGGGCAGAGGATATTTGGGACATTCCAGGAGCTGAGCAGAGCAGGGTCCCCAAGGCTGGCTGGAATCCCCTTCAGTATCAGTCTGTTTGGGAAGAAATGGCTTACAGTGTTCAGGACTATACAACAAATAAAATCCTCCTCTCTTCTTGTTTTTCTTCACTTCCTTGTCTTTTTGCTTATCTAACATTTCTAGCAACCTGGGGGGGTCCAAGAAGTGTCCTGGCCTTGCTTTAGATGGGAGCCTCCTCCACTTGCCTGGGAGCCCCCACCCCCTTCCTCCACTGCACCCCCCTTCCCTGGCGACCCCACCCCCTCCTCCACTACCTGGAGAGGCTCCTACCCCCTCCTGCCACTGACTGGAGCCCCCCACCCACTCCTCCACTAGGCACTGGAGTCCCCACCCCCTCCTCCACTCTCGGAGCCCGCGCCACCCCCTCCTCCACTGACTGGAGCCCCCACCCCCTCCTCCACTGCCTGGAGCCCTACCCCCTCCTCCACTGACTGGAGCCCCCACCCCCTCCTCCACTGCCTGGAGCCCCACCCCTCCTCCACTGCCTGGAGCCCCACCCCCTCCTCCACTGCCTGGAGCCCCACCCCCTCCTCCACTGCCTGGGATCCCCCACCCCCCCTCCTCCACTGCCTGTGACCCCCCACGCCCCTCCTCTGCTGGTTCTTCACACGCACCCGACAGGTTCTGAGGTGCAGAAGTCTGGAGGCTGCTTGTGCAATCTCTGTCCAGTAGTGTTCCCAACCCCTACACACACTCCATAGTGTTGTCTACACAAGCCACTGTGTCCCTGGCTTGGCTGGAAGTGAAGCCAGGGGCAAAGCATAATGGTCACTGCAGAGGGGCAGAGAGAGTGGTCACTGCAGAGGGGCAGAGCAGAGTGGTCACTGCAGAGGGAAGCAGAGCATCCGAGGGCAGAGTAGGTGGTCACTGCAGAGGGACAGGCAGAGTGGTCACTGCAGAGGGCAGAGCTAGAGTGGTCACTGCAGAGGGACAGAGCAGAGTGGTCACTCAGAGGGACAGAGAGAGTGGTCACTAGCAGAGGGACAGAGACAGAGTGGTCACTCCAGAGGGACAGAGCAGAGTGGTCACTAGCAGAGGGACAGAGCAGAGTGGTCACTCCAGAGGGGCAGAGCAGAGTGGTCACTGCAGAGGGACAGGACAGAGTGGTCACTCCAGAGGGGCAGATAAGTGAGCATGCGAGTGGTCATCGGTTCAGTTCTGTCACTTTTCCTCTCTGCTACTAGGGCAGCAGCAGAGTTGGTCACTGCAGAGGGACAGGACAGAGTGGTCACTCCAGAGGGGCAGAGTAGAGTGGTCACTGCAGAGGGGCAGAGTAGAGTGGTCACTGCAGAGGGCAGATAGAGCACGCAGAGGCAGAGTAGGTGTCACTGCAGAGGGACAGGCAGAGTCACTGAGGGGAAGCAGTGGTCACTGCAGAGGGGCAGAGTAGAGTGGTCACTGCAGAGGGACAGAGCAGAGTGGTCACTCAGAGGGGCAGAGTAGAGTGGTCACTGCAGAGGGGCAGAGTAGAGTGGTCACTGCAGAGGGGCAGAGTAGAGTGGTCACTGCAGAGGGGCAGAGTAGAGTGGTCACTGCAGAGGGGCAGAGTAGAGTGGTCACTGCAGAGGGGCAGAGTAGAGTGGTCACTGCAGAGGGGCAGAGTAGAGTGGTCACTGCAGAGGGGCAGAGCAGAGTGGTCACTGCAGAGGGGCAGAGCAGAGTGGTCACTGCAGAGGGGCAGAGTAGAGTGGTCACTGCAGAGGGACAGAGCAGAGTGGTCACTGCAGAGGGGCAGAGCAGAGTGGTCACTGCAGAGGGACAGAGCAGAGTGGTCACTGCAGAGGGACAGAGCAGAGTGGTCACTGCAGAGGGGCAGAGCAGAGTGGTCACTGCAGAGGGGCAGAGCAGAGTGGTCACTGCAGAGGGGCAGAGCAGAGTGGTCACTGCAGAGGGGCAGAGCAGAGTGGTCACTGCAGAGGGACAGGACAGAGTGGTCACTCCAGAGGGGCAGAGTAGAGTGGTCACGCTAGCAGAGGGGACAGAGCAGAGTGGGCACATGCAGAGGGAACATAGCAAGTGAGTCACTGCCGTGGACAGAGCAGAGTGGTCCACTTGCAATATTTGCAGAGTCAGAGTGGTCACTGTCAGAGTGGACATTACATAGTTTCACTCGCCAGAGTGGCGAGTAGATTGGTCACTGACTGCATAGGTACAGATCAGAGTGGTCACTGCATAGGGGCAGAGCATAGTGGTCACTGCAGAGGGGCAGAGCAGAGTGGTCACTGCAGAGGGGCAGAGCAGAGTGGTCACTGCAGAGGGGCAGAGCAGAGTGGTCACTGCAGAGGGGCAAAAGAAAGACCACAGGACAGGGCAGGACAGGACCAGGACAGCCCCAAGACAAGCTCTGTGACCTGCATCCTCTAGCCCTGGTCTGGCCTGGCCAGCTCAACAGCTTCCCAGAAGTCATCCAGACTCTGTCTTTCCAGTGATGAGTTCATCCAGAATCCTGTCACCTCCCCAGAGCCCCATTTCTGTCACAGGAGCCTCTGAGGACTTTGCCTCCTGCACAGGAGTCTCTGCAGACATTTCCCAAACACCAGAGGCTGCTCGCCCGAGAAGCTGGTGGTTTGTCTCACACCTCTTTGAAGACCCAGGACCCCCAGGTGCGGCCCTCCCACACAGACCCCAGTGCCACCGCCCATCCCAGGAGCCCTCCTCCCCCGTTTCCCTCATCCTGCTTAATCCACATGGGTGTGATCAGCTCCTCCCATCCTCTCTGTCACCACGCCCAAGCCACCACCCCAGCTATTTGAGCCAACTCGCTCCTGCCCTCAGTGGTCAGTTCCCTACACTGTGACCATCTTCCACCATGGCAGTGAGAGCTGTATTTTTAAAGGCAGAAGTCACTCCTCAGTGTCCTTGGCTTCCTGCTGTTTGGGGAATGGAATCCAGATTCCTTAATGCTCTCCACAGCAGCCTGCCACCGGCACCCGGGTCTCCATCCCTCACCACACAAGTTTCCCCACACTGCCCCACTGAACTCAGAGGCCACTCTGATTGTTTCTTTAGGCAGGAGGCTCCAGGGTGGTCTAAGAGTCAGCACTGGGCCAACAGCCCCAAGTAGGCCAAAAAAGAAGCTCTGTTGACCCAGTCCTGTCCGCAGCATGTCCAGCATCTGCTATCTGTCACCAGTGCCCCCATCCTTGGGGTTTGCATGTGTCCTGCCTCCTTACATGGGACAGACGTCTCTGCAGCTCTGACCAACTTGCTATGGCCAAAGAGCAGAAAGGGGCCAAGATCCCAAGCCTGGGAGAGCTGGGAGAAAATGTCACCTACAGAGTGGGAAGAGGTCCCTGCTATTTGAGACCTGCGTCCTGGGCAGATAACTGAGCTGTGTTTGGACAGGGCTGATGGAACCAGGGGCAGAGTGGGTGCAAGGCTGAGGTCCTTCACACTCTCGTGACAATGTGTCATGAAGCCAGGGCCTCATGTTCCCCATCTGTACCACAGCTGTGCTAGCTAAGAGTCAGAGGTGAGGGTGACCCCACTGCATGGGTTGGTCTTTTTGAAGAAAACAGCAGGTGGGCATTCATCAAGACAGTGACCACTGGCAACGAAGACACATGTGGAGCGGCAGTGGTGGCTGTGGCAGCAAGTACAGGAGGGTCAGCAGCAGCACTGTTGATGGCCACTCTGTAAGGACACTGACCCCTGGCCAAGCCTTTCACAGACAGCTTTGCTGTAGCCTTCCTTCCTATGGCCCCCGGGACACTCCCACCATGCAGATAGGAAACTGAGCTGGCAGAGGGCAAGTGCTGGGGCGGAGGTGAAGACACCATAATGAGGCAGCCAGCCAGAGCGCACACTGCAGAAAGGTGACAAGTCTGCGGGGGAGCACTGACCAGCCAGGGTCCCAGGGCCTCATCGCAGCCAGCCATCTTCAGCTGGAGCTGGGCTCTGGGCCCCTGTGAATCCCGATGTGGATCTCAGCAAGCTTTGGGGTTCTCCCCAAGAACCTCTTCCTCTGGGTGGGTCCCACACCCATGCTGATACATGGGTACGCACACTGAGACTTAGGGGGACATGTTGTCATAGGCAGCTTCAACTCAGACCCATATCTGCTTGCAGCTCCGGAGACCAAATCAAGGTGTTGACTTGATTCTTCAGAAACTGGGTGGGGAAGAGATGGGGCAGCTCGCCTGGCCTCTGCCAGCTAAGGGTGGCCCAGAGCCCTCCATGGCTGGCAGCCTCGGTGCCCAGCCTCTACCTCCATCCTCACATAGCTCCCTCTCTTGCATTTATGCCCCTTATAAGGATGTTTTTCTTTGGACTTAGGACCCCTGGGTCTCCTAAAACAATAGCCCCTTAGGATCCTGAACTCTTTTCCCAAATTAGTTTGTTTCACTAATTCCAGGGGTGCAGGTGTCAACCTGTATTTTGGGGGGGACCTCTGCAGCAATCCTGTTGAAGACTGACAGGAGCCTCCAGCAGAAGTTTCCCTCCACCTGGCTCAGGACACCTCCCATGCCCTCTGCTGCCCTCTGTTTCTGCCCAAGGCCTTGGCACCTGCTCCATCTTCTTGTCACCTCATTCATACTCAGCTCCCTCAAGAACACCCGCTCTGGGTCCACATGCTTCCATTTCCTTCAACATCAAGGAAAACACAAGTACGCCCCACCTGGAAAACAACATGCCATAGGGTGTTTCTTTATGTTATGGGGGAGGAGGACCAAGAACATGCAGCACAGAGGGAATGACCATCGGTCTGCAGCCCAGGTGGCAAATGCCATGGCCCCGATGTTGGCTCACAAGACAGCTCACTGAAAGTGCCACCTGAGGGGTCTGGCCTGCCTGACTGCACAGGCCCAAGTTCAAAAGTTCAAATCCAGCTCGCACCTCCTCCTCTGCCCCACTCTCTCACCTGTGAGGACACAGTCATACTGGCCTTCACTTGTCCCTGGGTTCCAGAGATAGACCAGTGAGTCAGCCTGGTGTGGAAGTGGACCCACGAGTGGATCAGGAGCTGGCCACATGCTGGGTGGCAGGCAGGCTCAGCTCTCCTCACATCCTTGGCCTCCTGGGACCAACCTCTGTGCTTTAACTCTGTCCTCATTTTCTAGGTGAGCAACTGGGCCTCGAAGGGGAGCAGGGAGCATCACGCAGCTCAGCTGAGTGGTGTCACTCTAAGTGGTGTCCTCTAGGGGGAGCAGGGAGCATCACGCAGCTCAACTGAGTGGTGTCACTCTAAGTGGTGTCCTCTAGGGGGAGCAGGGAGCATCACGCAGCTCAACTGAGTGGTGTCACTCTAAGTGGTGTCCTCTAGGGGGAGCAGGGAGCATCACACAGCTCAGCTGGGTGGTGTCACTCTAAGTGGTGTCCTCTAAGGGGAGCAGGGGGCATCATGCAGCTCAACTGAGTGGTGTCACTCTAAGAGGTGTCCTCTAAGGCGGCATCATGCAGCTCAGCTTGGTGGTGTCCCTCTAAGTGGTGTCCTCTAAGGGGAGCAGGGAGCATCACGCAGCTCAGCTGAGTGGTGTCACTCAGGCACAAGCTGCCTCCCACCTGGTTGCAATTCAGAGCACTGAAGCCCTACAGACTGGGATGAACCCCAACTCCCACTGAGACACCTGGGCAGGTGCTGAGGGCCTTGGGTGGGGCATATGCCCCCCATAAGCCACAAGCATCCAGACTTTGGGGGGAATGTGGGTGTGCTCCAACTGCTAGACAACATAGGACACCAACACAAAGTTTATTTTTTGAGACAGGGTCTCAGCAATGTCACCAAGTTGGCCTAGAACTCACAGTCCTCCTGCCCTGGCCTCCACTGTACTGGAATTACAGGCGTGTGCTTCCTCCCAACACCACCCTCTTTGAAATAGACTGGGAGATGGTTAAAGTTTGACTCTGTACAACAGTTAACAGGAAGCCAAAGCTGGATGTAGGTTGAGGGCGCTCAGGCCAAGGTCCTGAAGAAGGGGGGCAGAGGAAAGAAGCAGGTAAGGGTGCCCCTCCAAGTGCCCCTGGACCCAGCTTTCCTGACTGGCCACAGAGGTGGAGACACAGTCAGGAGATAGCTGCAGCAGTGTGGGGTTGTACATCCTCAGCCTGCTCCTCATTGGCTGCATGGCTCCAGCAAACCACATGCCCCTCTGAGCCTCAGTTTCCTCCTCTGTGAAATGGAGCTGGTATGTGTCTGGGCTTCATCACCCACATGAAGATAACCACAAACTCAGCGGGAGGCCCAGCACTCACCAAGGGCTCAGGAAGTCAAAGCTTTTCACCTGTCACCCAGATCTGAGGACAAGTCTTGGGCTCTAGGCTATAAGGAGATGGACATATCAGACAGGGCTCAGGAAGATAGCAGAGGGCTTTATAAAAAAGCCTTTGATGCAATAAATAGAAGAGGAATCTGGGAGTGAGACAGTAGAGACAGGAGCCATCATAGGAAGGAGGACCAGGGCAGAGGAGCCAACGTGAGGGCACCTGGACCTAGGAGAGAGAATAGCCAACAGAAGCCACAGGCAAGAAGGTGCTGGGTATTGACAAGGAGCAGGAGCCATGTGGGCAGGGGGTATAGGGCAGGGCAGGCTGGGGAGGTCTGTGCAGGATTCTGAGCCAAGTGCAGGGGCTTGCTGCAGGAACCTGCAGGTGTGGGGTGTGCTCTGGCCTCTATGATCTCCAGGAGAACACTTGAGGATCACCAGCATGGAAGCTGAGGAAGGGCAAGGACAGGCTGTGTGAGAATGGATTCACCAGCTGAGGGGTCTAGGATTGTGGTAGGACTGAGTTTGGAGGTGGGACAGAGGGCCTCAGCAGATGTGCAGACTCAGGTGTTGAAGACTGGGTGTCCCCCTCACCTAAGAGGTGTGTTCTGTTCCAGCCTCTCTCTCTCTCTCTGCTTTCTGACACTGTGAGATGGATGACTCACTTTTTTGTTTTCTTTACTCTTTGGGATTACAGGCATGGATACCACCACACCCTGTGACACACACAGTACTGGGGAATCAAACTCAGAGCTTTGTGGATACAACAAAATAGATAAGCCACATCCCAACCTGGGATGAACAATTTTGACCTGCCAAGCCCTTCTGCCACAATGTTTCTGCCTCATCATGGCCTTGAAACACAGGGCCAGACAGCATGGACACGAACCTCAGAAAGGATGAGCCCCAACAATTCCTTCCTTCTGTAAGCTTGTCTGTGTCTCATGTTCATAGTCACAAGGAGCTGACAAGGCATGGCTCCACCTGACCATTGTGAATAACAAGCCCCCACACATTAATGGCTGTGAACAGGATAGGTCAGTAGCCCTGGCCCTATGGCTGGAGCTCCACAAGGAGCCTCTGTCACTGATACCTGGTGTTTGTGTCCCAAGGCCCCAGTCACAGGGCCACAGGCAACCAGGGCTGGGTTAGAACATCAGGGTGCCTTACCAACACAGAAGCTGAAGCTCACTTGGTGGGTCCCATGCCTCAAGGTGGGAATCACCGTCTGGGCCTCAGGGTAGTGGGGAAGGCAAGCTGCTTCACCTCTAGCACATCTAATTGGCTCAAGTGTATCACATGCTGAGACCAGCACAGAAGTGTGAAAATGGGCTCCTTATGGTATGGGATGTCCAGTGCCCAGAAGGCGGAGTGGCTGTCATGGTGACATATGGAAGGGAAGTGACCAAGGGAAACATCTGGGGTTGATGAACCCATTCAGCATAGGGTGTGCCACTGGGAAAATGGGGCAGCCAGGGATGCCCAGGCCAAAGACCAGTGATGCACAGGCCAAGGACCAGGGAGGGCTAAAGGGGATTTTATTGTTTGTTGTAGGTTTCTCACTCTGTGGCTTAGGCTGACCTGAAATTTGCTATTGATACAAGACAAAGCAGAGTCCCTTCTTAGAGTTCCTGGCCTCATTGGTAAAAGCATTTAAGAATGGACACAGATGGAAGTTTTAGGACTATTTTATTAGAGTTTGTATTAGTCACTTTTCTGTTGCTGTGATAAAACACCATGACCAAAGGAACTTATAAAAGGAAGAGTTTATTTGAGCTTACAATTGACAGTTCCAGGGAATTAGAGTCCATTGTGGTGGGAGGCATGACGACTGGAGCTGGAGCAGCAAGCCGAGGGTCACATCTTGCAATGAGCACAGGAAGCAGAGAGCGCAACTGGAGACCACAAGTCTTGTTAAACTCACTAAGCCTGCCCCCAGTGACATACTTCCTCTAGCACGGCCACACCTTCTAAGACCTCCAAGAACAGTGCCACCAACTGGAGACAAAATGTCTGAATACTTAAAGCCTATGGGGGACACTCATTCAAACCACCACATTCCACTCCCTGGCCCCCATAGGCTCCTGACCATATAAAATGCAAAATGCATTTAGTCCAACCTTAAAAGTCCCCATAGTCTTTACCAGTTTCAATGCCATTCAAAAGTCTACAGTCCAAAGTCTCTTCTGAGACTCAGGCCAATCTCCTAACTGTAAGCTCCTGTAAAATCAAAAGGCAAATTACAAACTCCCAACGTACAGTGGAACTGAATACACATTCCCATTCCAAAAGGGAGGAATAGAGGCATAGTGAGGAAATACTGGACCAAAACAAGACCGAAAACCAGCAGGGCAAACACCAAGTCCAGTAGCTCCATGTGCAACTTCTGGGACTTGACTTCCAAAGGGCTTAGATGGCTCAGCTCTTCCAGCTTTGCTTGCAACATACATCTCTTTCTTAGGCTGGTACCACTCCCTGTATGCAGCTCTCCTTGGCAAATATCTCACAGGTCTGGCATCTCGAATGTCTTCTTGGGGTCTCCGCTGCCAACCAGGCTTCACATTCACAGCTTCACGCAATGGCCTATCAGGGCCTTCTTTATGCAGGGACACCCCTGCTGCACTCTGCCTGACCTTGGCAGCTCTCTGAAACCGTGGAGGAAGAACTGATGACCCCTTCACTCTTGCAAACTTCATGCCTCTAAAGCCAGCACCACGTGAATGAAACTGCTGAGTTTGGCTGCAAGTTTGGGATGGACCCTGGCCTATTTCAACCACATTTGCAACTTTTCTCTGCCCTGAACTTGGAGCAGAAAACCCTTTCAGTATTTTCCTTTCAAAAGTTTGAGGATTAGCTGGGTGTGGTCTTGCCCTGAAGGTACTATTTCTGTTGTTTACTTGTAAATCTCGAGGCCCTTCCTTAATCACTTTAATCTCACTTTTTCCATTGTTTACTTGTAAATAGCTAGGCCTCTCCTTAATCACTTTAATCTCCTTATCAAAAGGAAACTCTCCTTCACATGCCTTGGCACCACCTTTAATCTTCCTAGTGGGGTTTTCAGATCCAAACTGTACATTCTGCATTTCTTTCTGCCCCATCTGCTCTTCTTCACTGTAGATCTGTACAATATTCACCATTAATAGCCACGCCACCATTTCTACATTAGGCTGTCTTGAAATATCCTCCACCAAAGACATTAGTCCATTGCTTTTCAACTTAGCATCAGGCAAGCATTTGGGCTGTGGGCAAACTGCTGCCAGACTCTTTATCAAAATATCCCAGTTGCTGCCTAAGTCTTTATTTTCCTCTGGAACTACATTTTTTGCAGCAATGCTTTCTTCCAGGCTTCTACTAGAATGGCCCCTTAAGCTCTGCTTACAGTAGTCAACAGCTTTTCTAGCCCAAAGTTCCAAAGTCTTCCACATTTCTCCAAACATCCACATGGTCAGGTTCTTCACAGCCAACAGCCCACTCTCTGGTACCAAATAACTGTATTAGTCACTTTTCTGTTGCTGTGATAAAACACCATGACCAAAGGAACTTATAAAAGGAAGAGTTTATTTGAGCTTACGATTGACGGTTCCAGGGAATTAGAGTCCATTGTGGCGGGAGGCATGGCGGCTGGAGCTGGAGCAGCAAGCCGAGGGTCACATCTCGTGAGCACAGGAAGCCAAGAGAGGACAACTGGAGACCACAAGGCTTGTTAAACTCACTAAGCCTGCCCCCAGTGACATACTTCCTCTAGCATGGCCACACCTTCTAAGACCTCCAAGAACAGTGCCACCAACTGGAGACAAAATGTCTGAATACTTAAAGCCTATGGGGGGCACTCATTCAAACCACCACAGAGTTTAAAAGAAAAAAAAAAATTCCTGGACAGACAGGCCATGAATCTCAGCAGCTCCCTGGAGGAAGAGAATGGAGGAGAGAAAAACACAAGCTGGCTTAAAGCCAGCCTGGAGGTCAGAACCACGCTGCACTCAGTCAGATGGTAGGAGTGCTTATGGGGTTAAAGAAAGAGTAAAGAACTCAAAATATTGGGGCAGCCCAGAGTGTTGGGAAAGCAAAGTTAGAAGAGAGATAGAAAGACAGAGGTTATTGTTAGGTTATGAGGCAAACCCCCGATAAAAGATACATGAGACTTAAGTCACTCCAGGAACATGATTTACTTCTGGAACCGCAAGGGAGGGCTACCTGTTGGCACGTGGTGGAGTAGCGGCAGCAAGAGCAACCTGGTGACTGAGGCCCACCCACTTATAGTCATGGGGTGGGACCTCAGGTACAGGGGAAGAGGTCAGAAGATTGACAGCCTCTGGAGGAAGTAGACATCGATTTGTCCCTTGGAATTCTGGGAAGCCCAGATATAACAGTTATGCTTTTCTGAAGAGTTCAGGAAAATGGTAAGACTTACAGAAAGCTACGTGTCTGTTACCTGGTCCATAAGCAACTGCACCGGGGGTAAGAACTCAAGCAGATAACGCCCTAGGCATGCCACCTACATCTTTAGTATGACTTAAGGTGAATCAGCCTTCCTAGGAGTGGTCCCATAGCCAAGTGATTGACCCACCAAAGCTGCACTGGAAAGTCTCACTTAGACCAGAGATTTGTATTATCTTGACCAGTTTTCCCGTAAGGGGCCTTCTATTCCCAGTATAACAGTACATGGCTTGGGATGTCCTAGGACTTGCCATGTTGTGTAGGAGGTAATGGAACTTCAGATCTTCCTGCCTCAGCCTCCCAAATGCTGGGACGACATTCAGGCCCACCAAGCTGGACAAGGATGAAGTGTTTGTTGGCCATGTTGCAGGTGGCCACCTTGGTCACTGGCTGAACAAGCAGAGCTGTGTGAGGAAAGAAGGCTCTTTCTGTATGCAGTGACCCTGAGAGTCAAAGATGGTAACTCCGCCATAGAAATATAAGCCCTTTATCCCTGGGCATGGTGGCGCATGCCTTTAA
Source organism: Rhizomys pruinosus (assembly GCA_009823505.1). Lineage (NCBI taxonomy): Eukaryota > Metazoa > Chordata > Mammalia > Rodentia > Spalacidae > Rhizomys > Rhizomys pruinosus. The sequence continues at coordinate 680,124 of VZQC01004573.1, read as the reverse complement.
TCTTAGCACTTGGGAGGCAGAGGTAGGCGGATCTTTATGAGTTCAAGGCCAGCCTGGTCTACCGAGTGAGTTCCAGGACAGCTGGGGCTGTAGGGAGACCCTGTCTCGAAAAGACCAAAGGAAAAAAAAAAAAAAAAAAAAAAAAAGAAATATAAGCCCTTGAGGCTCAGGGAACTGCCGCGTCTTCACAGGTACCCAGCATTTTCATCTCAGAGTCAGAACTGGAACCTGGGACAGAAGCAGGGTGCCTTAGCTTCTTCCTCCTGTTCCCCATGGGCCCAGAGGCAGCTGGGAAATGCCACCTCTTTAATGTAGTAACTATGTAACCCATGCTCACCGAGGCTGGCCATGTTCTAGGCATCACTGGGTTACCACCTCTGCAACCCAGAGTAGGGCTGAGTGTGTTTCACAGAAGAGATAACTGGGGCTCAGGGAGGAGAAGCGACTGACCCAAGCAACCGCAGTTCGGGAATAGGAATGGAACCCAGGCTGCCTGGCCCCAGAGCTTTGGGGCATGCTCCTTGCCCCTCTGCTCCCGTTGACTGCTCAGACTACAGCTCCAAGGACCTTTGCCCCAGACTCTGCAGGGGATGGGGGAGGTAAATATAGGCAAGCCAGAACTGGCCACTTGCCTTGTTTTTGAAAATAAAGTTTTATTGGAACACAGCTCGCCCATTGACTCCATGTGGCCTGTGCTGCATCACTCATCCCAGTTTGGAGGCAGCTAAAGAACCTGGCAGAGATATGTGCTGGGATCAGGTTGTGGGACAGACTTGGAGGCTCTGCCTGCTAAGAGGACTAAAGCAGGTGTGTGGGGCTAGACAGATTTCCAGCCCCTCTTTGGTGTCCCCCTGGGTCCTCCCCCTCCCACCCAGCCTCCTTCCAGGGCCTGGAACAACCCTGTCCTGATGTCCTCAGGGACCTCCAGCCATGGAGGTCCACTAGGACCCATGTCCCGGTACCTGAAACTACCCCAGCATGGGTACCCATGACAGTCACATCTTCCTCACTAACTCTTCTGCCTACACAAAGCCCCAGCTCCAGTCAACCCTACCAGGAGAACAGAAAAGTCCTTCAAAGCCACAGAGGCCCAGAAAACTGAAAAAAAAAAAAAGTTGCCCCAAACTGGGGCCTTTCAGCCACACACAGACAGAGCCAAGTTGCATTTGTTTCCAAAAGGCCGAGGGGCAGGGGCCAGAGAAAAGAACCTTCCTGAAGCTCCAGGGAGGCGCTGGCAGGGTCAGAGGGCAAATTCCAATCACTGAGATGCATTGACAAGCACAGCCCCCTCCTTGGCCCTGCCAGGAGACCTGAGGACCCAGAGGGGGCTGCAGCTGCAGGGGGGTGCAGCCCTCCAAAGCAGGACTAGCCACAAACAGAAGGCAGGGAGCCGGCCTCCCGCAGAAGGCCGGCCGCAAAGAATTCTCAGGTCCTCTGGAAGGAGAGGGAGCTGCTGGGGTTTGTGTTGAGGCTGGAGACTAGAAATGACAAGGGAGGGTGGGGCTCTGGGACCATTTGCCAGGTTAGATAAGCACCAAGCCCTGCTGGGGTCCTAGATCTCCCAGCAGTCCTGGGTGGGCGGCTTTGGGCGGCTGTCTTGGCATCTCTGAGTCGCGGTTTCCTCAGCTGTGTCTGGCCCCAAGCTTTTCTTGGGGTTGGGACTCAGCAAAGACCAACTAAGGTGAGGCTGGCTTGTAATGTAGGAGCCTGGGCCTAAAAGGTGGAATGGCTGGAGGGTGTCACGGAGGGGTGGGTGGGGGGTAGAAAACAGGGAGTGGAGAAAAGATGTCACAGAGTAGGCTGGGAGGGAGCCACCTGGAAGAGGAGCACTGGCCTAGAAGCAGGAAACGCTAAACAGAAGCAGTTCCTCCAAGTCCTGCTCAGTCCACTTTCAGAGGTAAATGGAGGCCTGGAAAAGGGAGGGCTGGATGGCAGCTCCCAGCATGCCACATAAGTTTTCTCAGGAAGAAACACTGGTTAAATGCCCTCAGCCACCCCTTCTTCCCTGCAGAAAGAGTGGGGTGTGCATGCGTGTACGTGTAATGTCTCTGTATATGTGTCTGCATGTATGTCTCTGTGTGTCTATGTATGTGTGCTGGATAGCATAAATGTCAATCTGACACACCTGGGTTGAGGGTGCCTCAACTGGGGAATTGTCTCCATTGGACTGGCCTGTGGCCATGTCTGCTGGGTATTATCTTGATTGTTGAGTTATGTGGGAGGGCCCAGCCCACCATGGGTGGTGTCACCCCAGACAGGATGTTATGTACAGTATAAGAAGGCAGACTGGGCATGGGCCAGGGGAGCAAGCCAGTAAGCAGCATTCCTCCATGGCCTGTGCTTCAGCTCCTGCCTCCAGGTTCCTGCCCTGAGTTCTTACCTTGGGCCCCCTGAGTGATGAACTGTGACCCAGGACATGTGAGCCAAATAAACCCTTTAATCCCCAAGTTTGAACTGGTCAGAGTGTTTTGTAACAGCAATGGAAAGGAAACTAGAACAGTATGTCTGTGTGTGTATGTCTGTGTATATGTGTGTGTATCTGTTAATGCGTGTGTGTCTGTGTATGCATGTGTGTGCGTCTATGTGTATGCCTGTGTGTGTGTGTCTCTGTGTGCCTGTGTGCATGTATGTCTGTGTGTCTGTGTATGTGTATGACTGTGTATATGTCTATATGCCTGTGTGTATCTGTGTATGCTTGTGTGTCTATGTGTGTGCATGTGTGTGTATGTCTGTGTGTGTATGTCTATGTGTCTGTGTGTGTGCAGCTCAGTGGTAGAACACTTGTGTAGCACAAGTGGTCTCAATCCTGGGCTCAACCCCTAACATTGTGGAAAATAGTCTGCAATAAGGAACAAACACCCATCTCTCCCTATGAAGGATGGAAGTCGGAGATTCGCAGCCAGTATTCAGCTGCAGCTGGGAAAGAGGCAGGAAGTGGGGCCCACCATGCAATATGAACTTGGGGCTCCATGGTGGGTCGCTCTGGGAGCACAGTGGAGAAAGCTTTAGGCTTCAAACCCCAAACAAACTCCACCCCTGGAATGCAAAGGGAAAGTGAGTTTGAAGGGTGCCCCCTGGTGCTGGTCTCGGGCTCTGGGTAACTCCTGGCTCTCTTCGGCAGCTCAGGGGAGTGTGAGTTCTCTCTCACCTGTGGGCCATTTAGACCTACAGGGTTGCTGGCTGGAGGCCACTTTGGTCTCTTCAGCCTCAGTTTCCTCAGCAGTCAGCCCCACCCAGGGGAGACAGAGGAGAGCAGCATTGACCACCTTCCCATTTCCTCTCTCTGTACTAGGGATGCCTGTGCCCTCCACCACCTGGGTAATGCCAGGCATGGCAGCATGGTAGTCAGTGCTCAGGTCTGGTGACACAGCATTGAACCAGTAGCCCTAGCTGTGTCCTGACTTGAAGCCCAAAGGATTAGGGTGGCCTAGCGAGACTTGAAGCCTCTGGGGTCTTCTTGAAGAAAACACAGTGCTCGTGGATAATCATAATGGCCGAGTGATTCGATTACACTCACGACGAGACAGCCTTTGGGCTGTAAAGGTTCAACTGAGGAGGGAAGACCCACCTGACTGTGGGCAGCCCCCCGAGGGCACAGGCGTTCATCTCTCTCTGCTTCCTGACTTTGGACACAGTGTGACCAGCCTCCTCCCACCCCTCCTGCCATGCCGCCTGCTCCATGCCAGACTGCATCCCAAGCTATGATCACTCTAAACCCTTCCTTAGGTTGCTTTCCTCTGTCATTTGGTCACAGCAATGAGAACCCAGAACACTCCCATGAACGACATGGTCAAGTCCTGGCCTACAGTGTTATTAGGAGGGTGTCATGAGACAGGGCCTCATGAGCGGTGGGGGGGCAGGGGTTGTGCTCTTGTCTGTGGACCTGTCTCTTCCTGCCTCTCTTCTTTCTTTGCCCCCAGGTGCAAAGAACACCATGTGTCCTCCGACAATTCGATGCCGCACATCCACACCACCCAGGCCTCTGACCACAGACTGAAACCCCCACAACTGTGAGCTCAAGACCACCTTTTCTCTGGGTGAACTGTCTCGGGGGCTGCTGGAATGATGGGAAGTTGTCTGGATGGAAGGTGACCCCAGCACACTGGCCTTCCTGGCCGTGTTCATCCTGTTCCTCACACCACATGGCTGACAGGCCAGCGCTACCCAGCCACACACCCCCAGCCTCCTGCCAGCCCCTCCACCGCTCTGCTGGAGCCAGCCCAGCCCTGAGCCCAGCTGGCTCCCCACTCACTGTTTCCTGTGGGAAATCTGTGCACCCCAAATGCCCAGGTAGGTTGCCTGATGTTCCCTCATGAGGCTCTCTTGGCCTTCAATAGGGATTCACATTAGGCTCCAAGGAATATGTGTACCTCAAAAGTGTACCCCACTCCTCAATGGGATCCTGGGGCTCAGGCCCCCAGGAAATCCTAGGAAAGGTAGAACTCCAGGACGGCACCCCAAGAAGTGGCTTCACCTGTATAGCCTTACAAGACTTTCTCTATAAGAGCCCCCAAGGGCAGGGAGTAAGGAGTCTTTTACTTTTGTAGCAGAAGAAAATCTGGAGGTCAGAGAAGACCAGGAGGCCTTAGGGAAAGGCACTAGGAGGAGACAGTAGGAGCCTTGCCTCCAGGCCAGGCTGTGGAGAGAAAATCCTAGGTCCACTGAGACACTTGCCTCTGGTAAGTGTTTCAGCCTCTCTGTCCCTCAGCCAAATGGGGAGAGGAACCAATTCCCATGGCTTCTGTAAGGATCAAAGGTAGGAAATACTTGCACAGGCTAGGCAAGGGGCAAACCCTCAGCCCTGCAATAGACCTCAGGGGAGTTCCTTTGACTTTCTGGGCCTCCGTTTCCCCACCAATAAAGCATTCTTGTCTGATGACCTCTCTGTCTCCTTCCCCCTCCACCCCAAAGCACAGCTAATGGAGGGCTCCCTGGACAGCACAGAAGCCACTTCAGTGTTCCAGTTGTTTTTCTGTCTGTCAGGGAAGGACGGTGGACAGATGACACCCAGAGCTGCAGGCTCAGTCTTTCCACTCTGACCTCAGGGTACCCAGAAGTCCTGCAGAGCTCTGGGGAAACTGAGTCACAGTTGCTCTTCTGGAGCTGTACAGGCCCTAGGCCAGAGCAAAAGGTAAGGGTCAAGGGCCTGGGTGGATGAAGTGAAGGGACCCTGTGTGCTGTGCTCTGACCCAGGGTCCCCCGCCCGCACCCCTGTTTGCATTGGCAACAGGACCAGTCGTGGGAGGACTGGCCCTCTGCAGGGCCTGGAAAAATCAGCTCAGCCTGCAGCTGGATGGAGCCAGCTCACTGGGGTCTCCATTCTGCCACCAGCCACCCTATTACCTAAGCCCCACACAGGACATGACGGCACGGCCCAGGTGAGGGACAGAGGGTGGCCCAGACAGGGCAGCCATTCACAGAGCTGCCAAGGCCAGCCCTGAGCTGTTCACTGTGCCAAGCCAGGGGTGTGGATAGCTGGAGGCCAAGAGGCCCGAGTACATGAGGCCAGTGCCACAGGCCTGGAGGGTCAGGGGCTGCAACTGGGGACTGAGGGACCATATAGCCCTCAGGCATCCTCGGAGGCCTCTTGGGAGCCCACGGGAGCCTAAGGAAAGTGGTCCATGCTGGGCTCGTCACAGGCAGAGAGTGAAAGCCTTGGGTGCCAAAGGTCAGGAAGAGTTGGAATGGAGTGAAGAAAGACAGGAAGGCCAGCTTGGGGTGCCAGGGGAGCCTCCTGTGCCAAGGTCTCAAGCTTGAGGTCCAATCCTCCAGGGAAGCCTGCCCCAGCTTCTGTCCCAGCCTCTGTCCCAGCCTCTGCATGGCTTCCTGTCCTCAGTTGGACTCTCTCCTTCCCTAGGCACTGAGTGGGAACCAGAGGCCCCAGTTTACCTGTCTCTGAAATGGGTTATGCTCATTCACGCTGGCTCTGGGTAGTTTAGTCCAAGAAACAATATGCTTCCCTAACTCAACCCTGGGCTGCTCTGAGCTTGGGTATGAGTCAGCACCATACTGCTAAAAATCCCCAGCCATCAAATCCCTGGTCCAGCCAGGGCCAGGTGGATGGATGTTGAAAGTGACATGATCTCTCATGCGTGGCTTCGTACAGGTCCCAGCCCCCAGTCTGGTCAGGGCCAGATTCAACCTCCTCAGTGCTCTTAACAGCAGGCCACTCCATGCCCAGCTTTGCCTTCCCAGGCAAGAAGCGAGCTCCCGGTGAGCTCTGGGGACAAAGAAGCCATGGGCGGTCCTCTCCAGCCCTCCCCAGTGTCTCTGCTGAGGCACTAAGACTTCTGAAAAGAAGCTTCCTGCCTCTTTTCTCTCCTTTTGTCCCATCCAGGGTAGGGCTGTCACAGAGCCATCTCCTACCCCTAGCTGAGAGACTGTCCCTTCTGTTGTCCCCTGGGCTCTGACTTCTGTGAGGCTTCGTGGGCTGCTCCGGATCCTCACCAGGAGGGACAGTGATGAAAGAAGGTGGCCAAGAGGGAGTGATGGAGACCCTAGGACAAATGGAGGCCTCCATGGCCTGGGACCAGCCTAGCTACTTGGCCACCGGGGGAGGTAGAAAGTGCCTATTGCTTAATTGGGCCTTGTGGCTGTGACCCCATCCAGGCCAGTGTGTCCTTCAGCTGGAGTTCCACAAAAGAGTCCCCATCCCCCAAGAGTCTCCCTCATCCAAACCCCTGCTTCTGGGCTTTCCTAACCCCTAGTGGGAATCCCAGAGGCATTAGCATATTAAAGGCTCTCAACCTCTGCTGGAAAAAGGCCCGATTAGCTTTGTGGAGCCCGGGAGGGCATCGGGAGTCCCCAGGAGCTGTCTCCAAACACAAGCCCTCCTGGGGCTGTGACTTGTGCAAGGCCTCACATTTCAAAGGTCCCCGACCCCTTCAGGTTCTCTAAGCCTGGAGTCAGGCCCCTTACTGTTTGATCTGCTCACCCAGGAGTAGTTCTGAGGCCTGAGAGTGGGGTCCAGTAGTCCAGGCTTGTGTGAGCAGAAAGGCCTTGAGGGTGACTCTGGAGAAGGGTGGGTCCTGCCCATGTGTGGACTCCATGTCTGATGTTCCTTCTGCATCATCTCCCTGTGGCCTGTCTTTCTGCCTTCTAACACAAGCACTAAGGCACTTGCTAACACACACACACACACACACACACACACACACACCACACACCACACCAGAGTCTCCTCCCCACTGTTACAGTTTATACAATTTGGGGAGGGGCCTTGCAAATCTTACTGTTGGATTAGTTTAATGAAAACCACAAGAGACTGAAATAGAATAAGGTGGGCCAGGGTGGAGCCAGAGCTTCTCCCACGGGAGACAAGAGCTCCACCACTGAGCTGCATCCCAGCCCATGGATTTTTGTCAGGATCTTTCTATGTAGCCCAGGCTAGCCTCAAACTTGAAATCCTCCTGCCTCAGTTTCCTGAATATTAGGATGACAAGTGTGACTACCTCTGGTGACTGGACACTGCTCGTCACGGGATTACAAAGAAGGCGCTCTTCAGGGACATGGTGTTAGTGCTGAGAGTTAAAAGGTTGGGACAGGGCTGGAGAGATGGCCTGGCGGTTAAGAGCGCCGACCGCTCTTGCAGAGGACCCGGGTTCAATCCCCAGCACCCACATGGCAGCCGAGAGCTGTCTGAAATTCCGATTCCAGGAGAACTCCAGTTCCAGGGGAGTCCGACGCCCTCTTCTGACCTCCGCGGCATTGCACGACACGGGTGCACAAACTTGCATGCAGACAGTACATTCATATACATACAGAAATAAATAAAATTAAAATCCTTAAAAAAAAAAAAGGTTGGGACAGAGGGTTGGGGGGAGGTGTTGGAAGCGAGCTTTCCAGGTGGCGGGCACTCATAAGCGAAGGCCCAAGCAGGAGCAGCAGTAATAATAGCAGAGAAAGACTTGAGATGAGACTGTCAGCGGGACAGGCTTCTTTCACATCAGTAGCTCGCTGATACTTGGAGTCTGAGAGCTACCATGATCCAAGGGGCTTCTGGGGAGGTAGTTGCTCTGCCTAAGGTGGGCTTGACTGAAACATCTTTATCTCATCAGAAGCAATTTCATCCCCCAGGCCTCACCCTTCTGGGAACCAAGGGCTAGCCTGGGCTCGTCTTTCTCCTGACAGCTGGCCCTTTACCAGATGAGAGCTAACAAAGTCATGTGGCTGCCTCCCTCTGGGGCTGGGAATCCTGGGAAAACACAACAGGGGAGAAGAAGAGACAGCAACCTGGACTGGCATGGAGATCCCAGGGGAGGAATCCAAGTCGCTTAGGGTCCAGATTCCTCTGGAAGGTCACTGAGGGGCTGAGTAAAGGAATGGATGGAGTAGAAGGTTAGGAGTGCACGGCTAAGGGACTCAGGCAGGACAGAACAGGTAGGTGACCCCAGCCTGCCCGGCTCCTGGCTTCTGGTCTGCACTGTGGCAGTTTTAGGGGAAGCACCCCCAGCTTAACTCCAAGTTTCCTGCAGCTGCCCGTGGCCTCCTCTGAGCTGCAGCCATCGCAGCTGTGATATACCGGCCCATAGCTCACAGCCGCCCGCTGCCATGGCAAGTTGCAACCATCCATCAGCTGACGGGCAGCACCCAGTGCCAGAATTCGGCAGCTGCCCTTCACTGGGACACTTTAATTATAAAGGCCAGAAATCTGTCTCCTCTGACCTGTGGAATAAAGCTCTGTCACCAAGGGCAAGCTAGAGGGCTCTGGGGGCAGCTGATGCAGAGTGGAGACCGGACTTTAGGGTATGTACCTGTCACCTCCATCCCAGCTCACTAGGGTCTTCAGGAATACTGATCCTGGGCTCAGTGCTGCCTTTCCTCTGTACCCAGCTTGGCTTGCTAAATACAGCCCCTCTGTCTAACTCTCTCGGGGGATTGCCCAGAAGCTGGAGGACACTGTGTTTGTGGTGCCACACTGATGGCCAAAGAAGGGCCTTGTAGATGGAGGAATGGGGGAACACTCCAGGACCCGGGGAGCCCTGCACAGCTGCCTGCAGCCATCTGCCCTGTGGTTTTAGGGTGCAGTAACTGGCCTTTAGTGTCCCTAGGCGAAGACCTTGTTACAAACATGAGTGCTCAGCCTGCCGACTGGACTTACAGCTGGGGCTGTGATCCCAGTACAATGACCCTGGGGACCCCAGTGTGTGCCTGAGTACGAGCGCAGACTACTGGCCACTTCCTCTCACTTTTGCTGCTGGGCCTGTGAGGCCCTAGAGAAAGGAGGCAGGTGGCCCAGAAAGCAAACAGCGACTGCCTTGGTTCTCGGACTGCCTGGGGCTAGGTCACCTTTTGGAGCCTCTGTCTCTTCTACTGGATGCAGTAAAGAATGCTGGCCATGTCTGGGGTCTGTGCCTGGACCCAGATGGCCCTGGTAGGGCTCCCTGCATTAGGAGCAGGACTGGATGTCCAGCTCCAAGCCACAGCAAAAATCAGTGCACAGATACTTGGACGGTTCCAGGGTGAGGCGGGAAACAGGAAGTCAGCCTAGGCACTTCCCAGCATCATTTCAGAGTTGGGGTGGGGGTGGGGAGGGTCAGCCTGCTCCATGCTGGGGCTGAAGACTGGAGTCTGGGGAGAAGGAACGTCCTCACACCTCGGATAGGATAGTGCGGGGGAGAAGGCACGTCCTCACACGGATAGGATAGCGGGCAGGTGCTCAGGAGAAGGCGGGCTCTGGTCTCTCTTCCTCCTCTCTTCCTCCTGCAGCGGCTCTCTCAGGTATTTGCCTCACAGAGAGGAGCAAAGGGGCTTTCCCACTGCCTCTGACTGCTTGGTTTCCTTTCTCAGCGGGGTGGCACCTGGCAAAAGCAGCTGAAGCAAGGGAGGTTTGCTGTGGTTCAGTTTCAGGGCCCCACGTGAGGCAGCTGGTCACATGGCAGACAGGCAGGAGGGTGAGAGATGAAGGCTGGTGCTCAGCGCACTTCCTCCTCTCTAGACACCCCATCCCATTCGATGATGCTCCCCACATTCAAGGTGGGTCTTCCCATCCCAATTAACATAGAAACTCCCTCACAGACATGTCTCCACCGATGGCCTCCAGGGAGAAGCCAGCACCCACTCCAGGGACCCAGTCTCTCTGCCTGATCATGGCATGGCTGACACACAGCCGTCCCCACCTCACCTGGAGACGGTGGGCTCTGTTGGTTCCTAGAGGGAAGGGGCAGTTTTATAGCTGAGGGACTGAAGAGGCTGAGCGACCATGGGAAATACTGCTCACTCCCCGCTCCAGTGACACCCCGGGAAACTGAGTCACAAAGCCTGGACAGTATCCAGATACACCAGGCCTGGATTTGGCTGTGCACAGACCCCGGCTCTGTGTTCTGAACAAGACACTGTCTCCTGAGCCCTGCATCTTCAGCTGTACTGTCAACTGACCATCTCGATGGCCCCGGGGGAGGGGGGTGGCCAGTGACACATGAACTCTGGGCCACCCTGGCATTTCAGGGACACAGCCAGTCATCCCTGCAAGCTGTGAGGTTCCAGTTATGGGCAGGAAGCCCTGTGGTGGGGCTAGGCAATGAGCAGGGGGTATGGAGCAGTCACCAGCTGGAGCCCTGGGAGACTGGACAGAAGCCTCTGGGAAGACGGGAGCCAGGCACAGGAAGGTAGTGTCCCTGATGCAGTGGCATGAATTCTGAACCCTTCCTGCCTCTCCTTCCCCAGAGCAGAGCCAGTTCCGGCTGGACAAACCCTCAGACAGGGGTCATGTGGTACTGGCAGTGGGGATGGGGTAGCAGGGTGGCACGCAGGGACCCAACCTGGAGCCAGGTTTTCTGGGAACCTGTCTTCAAATGCTGAACCAAACTCGCTCTCCATCTTGTTCCATCTACACGCACCACCACTGCTCACACATTGGATTCTTCCTCACAGGCTGCTTGCTGCAAGGTGCTGTGCAAACCTCTGATCAGACTGAACCAGGACTGTCCCTGATGCTCCTGAGAGCAACAGACACTAGACCTCAGCAGGGCAGGCTGCTCAGCACACAGTAGGTATTTCATATTGGCACTTCAAAGTAAAAGCCAATCAAATGATGTAAAACATGTTTGATCTCATACCACACCTGCCAAAATAAAAGCACTGAAGAAATTAATGCGTGTTGAGCATGAACACCTTTGTGTTCCCCCAAGACACCCACCTCATTCTAACACCACAAACAACAGCCTGGATTTCCAGGGGAGCCCCCAGGTCAGCAGCCATCTAAAATTAGACCTGACTTTGCCAGTGCTTAAAATTAGCAGGCAGCATTGCAAGAGGCTGACAGGTGCCGGCAAAAGTTCACAGACCAAAATAAACGGATGGCGCATGGGCCTGAAAGTCAAATGGGCCCTCGGAGACTGGAGTGTCCCAGTATTCTGGAATGATCTGGACAAGGGCAGATGAGGGTGTTCAGACCCAGAAAGAAATGGAACACCCCAAGGGAGAAGGCATCCCAGGTAGCTGGAATTACTCAGCCCCGTGTGCACACAACGTGGAAAGGCAGGATTACCACAGATGGGAAGGAGTAACCAGCACTGAAAGTTTCTGTTTGTTGATTGACTTACTGAGCCCAGAACGGGAGGTACACATTCATAGCCACATGGCCATGCTGACACACAGTGCACACCAGAAGACGGGGATCCAACAGGCCCAGAGACAATGTCTTGGGGAGTAGGACTGAGTCCAGAGAAAACAAACAAGTCCACACACTCCACTCCCTCCGCAGCCCGTTTTTTTCTCCCAAGCATTATGGAAATGAGATTGGAGGGAGGTACGTCATAGCCCAGCTATTTCCTGACGTCTGTCCTCCTGGCCCAGAGGCTGGGCTGTATTCATCTCCTCCCAGGCTGGAAGGGGTAAGTTTGGAGCCAAGAGCCCCAAGATACAGGAGGAGCCATGAAGCCCTTCATACAGGCCAGGCTGGGGCTGTCGGCCAAGTTGCTGAGCCCACAGTCCGGGTCTGACTGTTCCTGGCTGCACCCCCCTGGACGAGGGGGTCTGACTATAACTGAAGAAAACCATAGGGCAGCTGGACACACAAACCCATAGGGCTCCTGTCTCTCTGTCCTTCTCCTCCCCCCTCCTTTGTGAGTCTCTCCACCTCCCCAGCTGTCAGAACACTCTTTCCCTCTCTCCCTCCCTCAGCACTCTCCTTCCCATCTCAGCCCTGTCCCGTTCTCTCATTCCAGTGTGTCTTGAGTTCACATCTTTTTCTCTCTCAAACAAGCAGATAAAACTGGGCTGTCTGAAAATTCCAAGCCTAGGAAAATCCCACTGTGGAACAAGTTCAAATAGTCCTGTATTCTGTCCGTCCATTGACTAAAGTGAACCGCTTAACCTGGCAGGCTGGGGAGCCACTGCAGCCACGTGGAAGGGGTTCATCATGACAGATGGTTCTTGATGTCCCCGATGATTCTCATTCTATGTCACAGGGCTACAAGGTCATCTGTGTGTCCATACGGAAAACACAGTCTCGGCGGGCTGTCAGGGACTGTCCGCCTCCCCAGTGTCCGCTCACTTCTCCTGCCATGTGGCACATTCCCTTTGGGACAACCTGTCCTGTTCACACCCATAGGGGCCAGGGGTGCTGCTGGCCAAGGTCAGTGCTCCCCCTGCCCTCTTGGCCATGACGATTGCTTCCAGGCGGCACCTGTCATCTGCTCAGAGCCAGCAGGGTAGACGGATGAATTTGTGGGAGCCATCTGTGTTCTCTGGAGCTAAAGAAGGTAAAGGAGCCCCACCTTGGAGACATGCCCTGTTGTCACCTGTGTGTCACTGGGTGCTCCATCAAGGGACCTGAGTGACACCAAAATGGCAGAAGGCAGAATCAAGAAAGGCAGACATGAAGCTCTGAGGGGCTCGCCTGGGCCCCAGGATCACAGGACACCCGAAGCCGACCCACCACGCACCCCTCGCACCCAGCGACATTTCAGATGTAGCTTTGTTTTCATTGCTTTTGCTCAAACCAAAGCTGGGTTTTTGTTTTGTTTTGTTTTCTGATTTTTGTTTGCTTTCGAGACAGGGTCTCCATGTAATCCCAGCTGGCCTGGATCTTGCTATGTAGACCAAGCTAGCCTTGATCAAAACAGAGATTTCCTACCTCTGCCTCCTGACTGCTGGGATTAAAGGTACTCATCACCAGGCCTGACAGCCAAAGCTCAGCTTTTTATCAAGACTTAACCAGAGGGGCTGGAGAGATGGCTCAGTGGTTAAGAGCACCAACTGCTCTTGCAGAGGACCCAGGTTCAATTCCCAACACCTACATGGTGGCTAAGAAGTGTCTTTAACTCCAGTTCCAGGGGAACCCAACGCCCTCTTCTGACCTCTGCAGCATTGCACAACACGGGTGCTCCAACCTACATGCAGACAGTACACTCATACACATAAAAAAATAATAAATAGGGGCTGGAGAGATGGCCTAGCGGTTAAGAGCGCCAACCACTCTTGCAGAGGACCTGGATTCGATCCCCAGCACCCACATGGCGGCCGAGAAATGTCTGAAACTCCAAATCCAGGAGAACTCCAGTTCCAGGGGAATCTGAGACCCTCTTCTGACCTCCGCGGCATTGCACAACACGGGTGCACAAACCTACATGCAGACAGTGCATTGATACACATACAGAAATAAATAAAATTTAAAAAAAATTAAAAAAATAATAAATTTTTTTAAAAAAGACTTAAACAGAGAGGTCATCCATGTTCTAGTAACACTCATGAAGCACACAAGGCATCCATTCTGGTGATGGGGTTGGAAGGAACTTCCTATATTTTCTAACCCACATTGTTTCATCTCACAAGTAAGGAGACAGGGGCCCAGAGTATTAGAGACCTGCACGTTGCTTCAGCCATAAAATCTGACTGAAGCAACTTAAGGGAGAAACAGTTTGTCTTGGCTCCTGATTTCAAGGACTTCAGTCCATCAGTGCTGTGTCACATGGGAGAGGCTCCACCCATCACCCAGGGCCAGGAAGCCATGAAGGACCTTCCAAGACTGCCCTTCAAGCTCTACTTCTGCCAGCCAAACCCCACGTCCTGGAGACTCTGCAGCCCCCCCTCCCCCAAAATAGCACCACTAGCTGGAGATGATGCCCGATGGGCTCAGGATCAGACTCTCTTACGTGAGGAAGCTGGTGATGGCCCAAGGTCACTCCTCAAGCCCATCTCGGTCCTTAGTGTTAACGCCCACTCAGCTCACAGTGGCCCTCAAGTGGCTGACAGGCTGCTGGGTACCAAGGCCAGGCTGGCACCCTGGACAGCGGCTTTCTTCCTTCCTTTTGGGGTGAGCATCCGTGATGCAGTCTCCACTCACTCACCCTGGGAAAGGATGGAGTGGGCTTGCAGGAGGCCCAGCCCTGTTCTGTAAGTGTCACGACCCCACCGCTCCGGTCTGGAGCCTGCTTTCTCCTCTATAAGATGGGAAAAGGGACAGCAACACCCTGCTCCCAAGAGTGGGATGGCTGGAGAAGGCCACACACAACTGTGACAGGTTCAGTGTTCCCCTCACCCCCCTCGTAGACCTCCTGACAGGAGCGGGCGAGGGGCAGGATTTAGCTGAAGCCTTGTGGGGTGCTTCCTGACCCTCCTCCAGGGGGACTTCCCCTCTCACACAGGTAGACAGTGACACCCGAGAATCTTGAACAGCCCTGGGCCTGGGCAGGCTGGACTTCCCTCATCTCCACAGATCTGCCTGTTTTTCTAGGGAATTAGAATTCTGTTTCTAGATAGGAATCCTCATGTCTCCCCACACCCACAGAGCTCTACCCCTTGACCCGAGCCACCCAGGTGAGGGGTTCAGAGCGAGTCCCCAGCACCTGACTCCCAGGGAAGGTCTGCTTCTTTCTACCCCACTCACTGCTCTCCACAAACAGCACAGCCATTAAGTGGTATTTTTTGGACAAGGAACCTGTCTGTGACGCCCAGAGGTGGGAAGACCCAGACTTGGAAACCAATATTTCTTAAGCTAGTGACCTTGGGCATCCTCTGACGTGTCCCTGGGATGGTGCCACAGAAGAAATGAAGATGTGAGAGCCAGCATGGCGGCCAAACACAGTTCTGTCTTCTGTCTTGCTGGTACAGCTGCGTGGCCTCAGGCAAGTTCCTCCATCTCTCTGAGATTCTTCCTTGTGCCCTATGGAAATACGACCTCTCCCACCCTCCAAACTGAGGCTATCCCAAATCAACTGAGAGCCAGGCTGTGCCCTGGACATGTAATCAGCCAATACCAGCACAAAAGAACCATCCAACCAAACCTAGTCTAAACCACCAACTGCAGACTGGTGAACTCAATACACACTTGCAATTTCTACCAGGGAATTGAGGGATGCTTGTTACACAGCTTTACTCTGGCTGTGGTGAGCAATACAACCCCACCCATCTCTGCTGATTCCACCTTCTAGATATCTCCTTGCTTCCCTTGGCTACCTTCCTCCCTCCTACACCCTGTTCAAAGCCACTGTCATGGTTCATCTCAATTGTCACCTTGGTGAGGTGAGATCTAGAATCACCTGAAAGAGCCCTGCTGTGGAGCTTCATCTTGACTAGGTTAATTGGGATGGGAACCCCCACTGTGGGAGGTGCTATTCACTGGGATGGTGTCTTTGACTGTAAGAAAACAAGAAAGTGAGCTGAGCACCAGCTTCCTCATTCTCCTCTTCCTGACTCTGGATGTGATGTGGCAGAACTTCAAGCTCCTGCCCATCAGGATGAATTGCAGCCTGAACTGTGAGCTGAAACAAACGTTTTCACCAATGAGTTGATTTTGGCCATGTATTTTACCAACAGGAAAATAACTAAGATGGGAAATCAGTACTGGGAGAGACCAGACCAGACCACGTGGTCTGCAGAACTGTTTTGTGGAAGAGTTTAGAAAGTCAAGTTAGAAAAGCCCTTGAAGCTGGGCATGGTGGCACACGCCTTTAATCCCAGCACTTGGGAGGCAGAGGCAGGCAGATCTGTGAGTTCAAGGCCAGCCTGGTCTACATAGTGAGTTCCAGGCCAGCTGGGGCTACAGGGAAACCCTGTCTCAAAAAGACCAAAAGAAAAAGCCCTCGAATGTGGCCAGCAGGACAACTCAGTGGATAAATAAATAAATAAATAAATATGCTTGTCACGCAGGGCTGGTGACCCAAATTGAATCCCTGGAACCCACATGACTGTGAAAGGAAAGAACTGGCTCCACGAATCTGTCCTCTGGCCTCCACGAATGCACTGGGGTGCATACACACACACACACACACACACACAGGGCCCCCCCACACACACACCACAACTTTTTTAACTAAGAAAACTTCCATAATGCTATAAAGGAATCTAATGGGTTATTTTGATCGAAGCCTAACTGACACAAATGCTGAGAAATTAGGACTGTGGTGGCCTGGCTCAGGAGGTTTTCGGGTGGGGGGGGAGTGCTGTATCAGGGGCTGGGGCCATTCCCACTATAGTCTAGCTAAGAATCTAGCTGCATTCTGCCCATGACCTGTGAACCAGAATGAAGTTGAATTTAAAGATGATGGACTGATTTGTTTGGCAGAGGAAGTTTCAGGTCAGGAGAGCATCAGGCTGGTGCCGAGAAAGCATCTATAACTATTAAAGGGGTCCACACATTAAAGGGAAACCTTCAGTGTGCCAGGACAGCAGGACAGGTGTCCTGAGGGCAAAGCCACCTATCAGAGGCTCGATCCTGTGAAGATCCAAACTCATTTAAGAAAACAAAAATCTAAAGGGTCCCTGCCCCTCAAAGGCAGCTGCCCGGGGAAGTGTTTTTGCAGGGTCAGCACACAGAGGTGGAGCAGCTGGGGCCCAGGGGTTGGGGCCACATCTGGAGCCGGTGGCAGAGCTTGCAACATTGTCCACATGGATTTTGAAGAAATGAAAGATGCAAGGTTGAAGGGGTCATGGAGACTTGTATGATGTGGTTGAGGCAGCAGCCAAGGTCATGCTGTGTACAGCAAGGTCAGAGTATCTGCAAGGGGGTGCTAAGAGCCACTGCACGCAGGTGTGAAGGTGAAGCCTATGGTATAATGGGCAGTGGAGACTCCAGGAAGCTGGAGACGCTGGAACCATGAGACATGCATTGAAAAGCTGCAGCATGTGGTTCTGACCTTAGTGAGAGGCTGTGTGTGTTGCAGATGGCCACGCTGGTGGAGGGAGGCTGCCCAAGGACTTCAGAGCCCAGAAGTTTCATTATGATACCCAGATGCTGAACATGGGGCTGCAGGATCTTGATGTTTTCCCTGATGGTTTCAGTCTTGCTTTGGTCTGATCATTCTATGTTGTGCCCCAGCCGTCCATCTTGGAATGGGGGTGTTTATTCTGTACCATTGAATGTTGGAAGTATATCCTTTGGTTTTGGTTTTATGGGAGCTCAGGATTAAGAGATTGCCTTGTGGGGCTGGAGAGATAGCCTAATGGTTAAGAGCACCAACTGTTCCTGCAGACCCGGGTTCAATCCCCAGCACCCACATGGCGGCTAAGAACTGTCTGTAACTCCAATTCCAGGAGAACTCCAGTTCCAGGGGAATCCGAGACCCTCTTCTGACCTCCGCGGCATTGCATGACATGGGTGCACAAACCTACATGCAGACAGTACACTCATACACATACAAAAATAAATTTTAAAAAATTTTAAAAAAGAGAGATTGCCTTGAGTCTCAAATGAACCTGAATGTGTAAACTGCTGAAACTGTTACCTGTGGGGACTCTTGAAGTTGGGTTATATTTTGATTAGGAGATGACGCCAAGACTTTAGGCACAAGAGGTAGAAAATTAAGATTTAAAGTGGTATGTTCAGCCAGCACTCAGGAGGCAGAAGCAGTGGGATCTCTGATCTATGTGAGTTCAAGGCCAGACTGGTCTATACAGAGAATTCTAGAGAATTGTAGGCCAGTCAGGACTACATGGTGAGGCCCTGTCTCCAAACAACAACAACAACAACATCAAAGCCCCTAACCAACTAACTAAATAAATAAATAAGTAAAGTGATGTCTTTGGGTGTCAAATTCACAAGGGGTGAAAATATGATGATTAATCAAAACTGTCAGCTTGATGAGATCCAGAATCAGCTGGAAGATGGGCCTGTGGGGGATTAACTAAAGTGGTAAGACCTGTCCCCCATGGATGACTCAATTCTCTGGAGGGTATCAAAAAATAAAAAATAAAAAGCGAGCTGAGCACCAACATTCTTCTCTCTCTACTGCCTGGCTGTGGATGTGGTGTGACCACTGTCTCATGTTCTTGCTGCCATGGATTCTGGGAAATCATGAACTGTGAGCTAAAATAAACTCTCTCTCTCTCTCTCTCTCTCTCTCTCTCTCTCTCTCTCTCTCTCTCTCTCTCTTAAATTGCTTCTGTAAGGGTATTTTTTAACCATGGGAACAGGAAAAGTAACTCAGTAAGCCGCTGTCTGACTTCTCTGTCTGTACGAGCCCCCTCCAGGCCAGCAGGCTCACACTCACCAGCACTTGCAGAGGCCCCTAGCCGTGCAGGGACAGATGTGTGTGGCAGAAATGCAAATGCTGAAAGAAAGAATTCATGCCACTGCCCAGTGTACTGAGGAGACATCAAGAAAGCCTGGCAACACCCTCCCCACCTGCAGCCCCACCAACTGCACACCCCAGCACTGCTGCCTGAGAATGTACTTCCTGGGCCAGGGAGATGGCTCAGTGGGTAAAGTGTCTGCTGTGCGGGCATGAGGACCTGAGTTCGGATCCCAGCACTGGCACTAAAAGCCCAGCATGGTCATGTCTACCCACCCATCACCCCAGTGCTGGGAAGACCAAGATGTGCAGAACCCTGGGGCTTGCTGCCAGCTCTCTAGCATAATTGGCAAGCTCCTGGTTGGGTGAAAAATTCTATCTTAAGAAAGTAAGGTAGAGAGGCTGGTGAGATGACTCAGTGGTTAGCATCATTTAGTGCTCTTCCAAAGGATCTGAGTTTAGTTCCCAGCGCCCACATTAGACAGCTCACAACTGCCCGTAACTCCAGCATTAGGGGATCGGATGCCATCAGCTCCTGTGGGCACTGAATTCATGTGTGTGCACAAACCCACCAGACTCACATATATGCACATAATTTGAAAATAAATCTCTTTTTAAGAAGGTGGCAAACAAAGGGGAAGACAATCAACATTGCCCTGCGCCCCCACATTCCAAGCCTGTACCCCAGAAAACAGCTCCTGCCTTAACTTCTCTGAGCATCTGTGATGGGGGGCACTCAGCCTCCTGTTATTCCCCCAATAAGTTAAGGGTGGAAATGAAAAACTGGACCCCAAAGGGACCCCGATGCATCTGAAAAAATGCCAGGGTCCCCTTCTCCCTTATGGAACCCTGGGTTGGGCTCTCTTTCTACACCTGTAGTTATTCTAGCACAATCTTCACTGCACAGGGTAAGTGAGGGTTCTGGAAGGAATACGAGGCAGAAGGAGGGGCCATGAAGCCCCCAGCCACAGGCAGCGATCCAGAGACGACCACCCATGTGTCATCCTATCATCTCCAGTGAGCCCATCTTTGAGCCTCAGTTTCCCCCTTCTGTGAGAGAGTGGGCTGGCTGAGCACTGAGACGGCTGGAGAAAAGGTGAGCAGAAAAGATTTGGGTCTTGCCTAGAGCCATGCACACGGAGCAGGAGGCAGTGGGTCCAGCTTATCCCTATAAGCGTAAGCCCAGGGCGAAGGCACGGAGGAGCCTGGCATGAGGGGGTACTACACCAGGTTCATGGCCTCAATGCAGGGGCCTCTCCAGCCTGGCAACCTCCCAACACAAGCACCCAGCCAGGCAATGGAGAGTGACCAGAGACACTCCACAGCAAACAGCAAACAGCAGGACCACAGCCAGCCTTGAACTCAAAACTCCTAGGGGGAGGGAAGACCCTCCCCCTTCTTGCCTTGGTCCCAGGCTTCCAGTCCCAAGATGACCTCCTCCCTCCCAAGCTGTGTCTTCATGTTCCCATCTACCCTGTGGACTGTGGAGACACAGCAAGGACTGCTGCCCGCAGCCCAGGAGCCCCGTCTGCAGGGGTGTTCTGCACTGCTCCACAGCAGCTGCAGACCCAGGGCCTGAGCAAACACATAGACAGCTTCTGGACATGCGCACAGCGGGCAACTCAGAGGGCCTGGCTGCCCAGCAAGGACACACACACAGAGGAGGCATCTCTTGCCCTCCCTACCCCTCCCATCACTGATGGGTCCGCAGCAAGATCTAGGTGGGGTCCCTCTGCATGGTCCCTCGCAGAACACAGGGCTGCAGCAGCCTGATGCCCTCGGGATGGCAGAGCCTCAGAGGAGGCCTGGGGTGGGGCCGGAGACCCTCCATCAGCCCCGCCCACCCTCAGGCGTTCCTCTGATGGGGTCTCCTAAGAGCCAGGGCCCCCTGCACTTCAACTCCTTGCCAAGAAAGAGAAGGAAAGCAATGCCACAGGAGTCACTGTGCCACTCACGCCCCACGCTGAGCCCTTTTCACGATTTCTGACAATTCTAAAAGATGAGCCACGAGCTCTCCAGTTTACAAAGACACTGAGGGTCTGAGAAGTTAAAGGCTATGCCCGAGGCCATTAGAGAAGAAGCCGAAGAACCCCAGCATTGTCTCCATCACCTTCTTCATTCACCAGTTGCAGAAAATAATAATAATAATAATAATAATAATAATCTCCAAGACCCAGAGCGTCTCCTAGACTCCCACGGTAGAGACGGGAGGTGGCGCCCTTCAGGTCCCTATAGCAGTATACATTCACCCACCTGAGCTTCCAGTCCTTTAACTCCATACACACAGCAGTGTCTTCAAGATGACCAGAGCCTGGGGGTGGGGGCAGAGGTCATCAGGGCCTGCCAAGGTCAACATCAAGGAGCCTTGGACTCCACAGGAGGGCACACACTGGCCCCACCTCAGAGTCCCGATTCCAAAGGTCTAGGTGGACCCAGGAACTGCATTCAAGTTGTCTGGGCTGCTGCTGCTGCTGGTCAGGGCCCCACTACAAGAGTGGGTGGCTGCAGTGGAGCCTGGGGGGCATTTTCAAAGTTTCCAGAAGAGCCATCTGGTGTGGGCTGGCAGAGTAGCTCCAAAGTCACTGTACTTTGTAGCCAGTCATCCTATAGCTGGGAAAACCACATTTCTCAGGGAATGGGGCAGACCAAAAATGAGAGTCCTGCACCTTAGGACTCTGAGTGGAGCAGGCTACAGACTCTGCGAAGCCTGCAGGGAAAGGCAGCGGGTGCCCTGTGTGATAGAGGCCTGGGAGCCACAGCCAAGCATGGTTTTCAGGGTGCAGACCCTGAACATGTGCAGAGCTCCACCCCCGCCCCCAGCCCAGGCCTGCACAGCTGCATCCTGGCCACACCCCCAGAGAACAGTCGGGGGCCATCTTGGGTATCAAAAGGGAGACCCTCCCCTTCACCCTCCTGACACAGCTACCTCCCCAAGAGCAGCCGGCCATCCGTACCCCAGGTGAAAGCACAAGCCCACCACCTGCACTGGATTTGAGCTTGTTTTCTTTAGGTGAAGTGGAGCGACAGGGAAGCTGATCCCTGCAGAAACCCAACCCCCAAAGAATGTGCCCTGGCTCGGGCCCCATAGACCCCTACCCCAGCCTGTGTCCTGAATTGCAGAAAGTTCTGAGAAAGAAAGTCTAGATGAGCACGGGAGAGAGATTTTTTTCAGAAGTCAAAGACCAGAGATCAGTGGCCCTGAGGGCCGAAGAAGGGAGCCACAGTTACAGAGCAAGGCGCAGGTCAGGGGATGTTTAAACCAAAGCCCCTGCTGCCCCAGCTCTGCTGCCTCAGTTCACAGCAAGCCCTGAGGGGAAGCCCCATGGGAAGAGACCCTGCAAGGCCCCACTGGACCTTAACAGATCCCCAGCCTCCCCTTGCCTCCCTGTCCACCATGGGGACATCTTTTTGTCCAGTTAGGCACAAAGAGAATATCAGGAGCTGTGCTGGGGGAGGCCCCAAGAGACACCACTACATGGGGCCAGATGCACAGGCGGGGTACCTGAGGGACACAAGCCTGTCACCAACAGTAATGTACAACAGCATCACTGATCTTATTTGGAGGAGAAGGTGAGGGAGAACATAAACCTTCTTTATTATCTGAACTTTTCTAACTAAAACATATTTTGGCTGTTTATGCAAAATTTTCAAAATGTTGTCCACCAGCTGATGAATGGATAAACAGACTGTGGTATGTCCATGCAATGGAATAGTACTCAGCCATTAAAAGGAAGAAGTGCTGATCTGTGCTATATTATGTTGAATTTTGAAATAATAGTGCTTACTGGGCATGGCAGCACAAGAATCTTGTCTCATTTAAAAGGTAACCTTAACCACTGAAGTGAAGGCAGAGCGCATCGCTCCAGAAGCCAGAGACCCAGCCCCATGATCCCAGCAGGAAACGTGTCAGGGCCCCAGGGACCCTAGGAGGGCACTAGAGGGGCCGCTCCTCGTGAGAGCCACAGCTAGAAACTCCTCTGATGCCATCATTAGGCTTCTGGGGACAGACACAGACTATGGAACTCACTGGGACAGAAGACTCAGCAAGAAGTCTGGTTCAGCCACATGACTCACCTCAGAGACACTGTGAAGAACAGACACCAGACACACAGACCATGCACTGAACGTCTCTGGGCTTGCAAGAGTAGAAACACTGGGGCTGTGGTTAAAGATGATACTTGGGGTTGCAGGTGAGGTGGGGAAGAGGAATGACCTGGGGCAGAGCATTCTTCAGGTCCCTGTGAGCCAGACATAGTGTCAGAGCTGCTTGGTGTCTGTCCACGGCTCAGGAGTGTTTGTGCCCATTTCATGCATCAGGAGACTGAGGATCAGAAGGGTGAAGCCCTGGACTCAGGTCAGATGATGAGATTTGTGAGGGACTGAGGTTTGAATGAGGTCCTGCTGTGTCCTTAACCACCACAGGACACATGTGAGCTTGGACTCTGGCCACACCCAGACCTGCATCTCAGGAAGATGTGCACACTTGGGTCACAACTACTCTTCCACCCACACTGGCTCCAACTCAGGAACGACAGTGGCCACTGTCCATTAGGAAGGAAAGAAGGTACACAGCCCTGCAGAGAGACAGACTAGTGTCACGTGGCAGACACAGCACACAGCGGGATGTGGGCAGATCCTGCAGCCTGCTGGCCGAGGTTGTATGCCTCAGTCCTCAGTGTGGCACTAGTACAGTGTGGCTCCTTTAAGAGGAGGGGCCTGAAGGAGAGTACTCAGGTCTTGGGGCTCCACCTACATGCATGGATCTCAGTTGTCTCCCCACACCCACCCCACCCCCACTCCCTGGCTGGTGCCTGCTCCCTTTGTTTCTGTGACAATGCATACCTGCCACATATCTACCTGCCACATATCTACCTGCCATGGTGATGCCATCCATCCTGGGGCTGGCACCATAGCCTGGCATCTGCCCATACCATGCTTTTGATCCTTCTTAACTGTGACTGAAACCTAACTTTTCATGCAGGCACCCTGACTCAGGTGTTTGCTTATAGCAACAGGAAGCATCCTAAGACAGGCCCCAGAACCCTGGGCCTCACCTGCCCTGGTGTACTTGACCACCCGCACTGGCCCACATTGTTTATTCTGGATGTAGCTGCATCTGAGCAAGAGCGTGCCCCTGGACACAGCGGAGCAGCCGAGCATCAGGATCAGCACCAGGCAACACCTGCTAGAAACATACTCAGAGCTGTCAGAGGCCCAGGATCAGGCCCGGGGTGGGGGGTGCACTCCTCGCCTGCCCACGGGGTCTTCACAGCTGCAGAAGGAACACTGAGGGTGTTCATTACCTTCCTGGGCAGGCCAGGGATGGGCTGGTCAGGACATGGGTAGACCAATTTCTCACTCTGGCTAAGGTCACCATAGGCTGGCAAAGTAAGAAAAGGCTCAAATTCATCTAGTCTAGCACCTCTAGTCTACAGATGGAGAAACTGAGGCCCAGTATGGACTTGGACTTACCCAAGGTCAACAGGAAGAGTTGGGACAGAATACAAATGCAAAGCCAGGCAGGACCCCCCCTCTTTTGGCTGAAGTGTTC
This sequence comes from Rhizomys pruinosus, assembly GCA_009823505.1. Classification (NCBI taxonomy): domain Eukaryota; kingdom Metazoa; phylum Chordata; class Mammalia; order Rodentia; family Spalacidae; genus Rhizomys; species Rhizomys pruinosus. The sequence continues at coordinate 656,121 of VZQC01004573.1, read as the reverse complement.
TCTGCACCTAGAGGGTCTCTGATCCACAGATGTGTACTGAGCACCAGTTATTCACCAGGCCCCACGCTCCAAGGAAGGCAGAGCAAGCACCCAGGGCCTCCTGTGAGGGTCTGCAGGAGACCCACTCTAGGTCTCAGGATCTGGTTGCTCTGCAGTCACTGCATGGAGGCTCTACACAGTAACTTCTCTGTTGCTTTGATAAAACACCAGGGCCAAAGCAACTTACAGAAGGAAGAGTTGGTATGGCTTACAGTTCCAAAGAGAGAGAGTCCGTGTTGGTGGAGAGGCCTGGCAGCAAGCCACACGCATGGCTGTGGAAACCAGAAGCTGAGCTTACATCTCCAATGGCAAAGAGGAAGCAGAGGAACAGAAACCGGAAGTGGGGCGAAGCTGTGGACTCTCCAAGCCCCTCCCCCAATGACCCTTTAAGGTCCCATGACCTTCCCCAACAGCACCACCAACTGACCAAGTTTTGAGATACTAGAGCTGGCGGGGGCGGGGGGGCGCCAGGCCTGCCAGGCACAGGCAGGGAAGGGAAGATGGAGGAGGCACAGCCCAGGGTCCTAGGACTCGAGCCTTGCTTTGCCTGAGGACAAGACAGGGCCTGCCGCAGGGCTCTTGTAGGTCCGTGTTTAGGAGAACTCCATGCAGTCGAGCTCTGTAGGCAGTGCTGGGAAGGATCGATGGTGGAGCCCCTCCTGGAGCTGGGGCAGGGACAGCAGGACAAGTGAGGGTGGCTGGAATGGCAGGAGAGAACTGCACAGAGGCTGAGATGCTGCAAGTGACAGTGCTGGATGGTGCAGTCTGAGTGCTGTGACCCAGCCTTGCTCTAAGCACCCAGTGCTCTGACAGAAGCTGTCAAATTCCTGCACGAGCTCCAAAGATGGGACAGGGAAGCACCTGTCACAGGTGCTAGAGAAAGAAACAAAACAGAGCACAGCAGAGGGAAGGGGCGAGGGGCTGATCTTTGCGGGGAGGTCCAGGACGGGATCCAGTGGCATCCGGTAGGGTGAGGACACAAGGCAGAGCCGCTAGAGGAAGCCATTGATTTATGGATCCTGTGGTTTCTTGGTTTTCCTCTGCTATTCACAGCAAACACCGTCTGTTAGAAAGAGGAAACTGGGGTCGAAGGAGTCCTCGCTCATATCCCACAGTGAGCTATGGACTGAGAGAGGCTGAAGACCCTCGGTCTCAGGCCAGAGCCAAAGAGAAATCCTACCTTGCCCACCACCACAGACACCTGCTGTCTTAGGCGGGCCCTTCACTGGGAAAAGCCCCTCACCTGGCCCTGCAGGACCCACCCCTCGAGCGGGCCCTTTAACACCCTGGAGGTAATGCCAAAGCAGCTAGAATTAATTAGGGCTTACCCAGGGAGCACCTGCAGTTAGACTGGGGAGGGAGGACTCACTGTGGAGGAGGGAGGCTTGGAGGAGGGATGTTAGGAAGAAGAGATGCTGGAAAAGGGATGTGGGGATGGAGGACAGTGGGGAGGAGGGATGCTGGAAAGGAGAAGGAGAAAGAAAGCCTTCTGCTCAGACTTTGTTCTGTGGCAGCCACTGTTGAAAGTTTTGTTTTCCATACTGGTTCAGAGGGGAAGCAGATGGGGAACTTGACAGACAGTCTTTGAAAGGCCTGCATGTCCCAGAAGTAGGGCTAAGTGGCTCTGCCCACCGCTCTTGCATGCCGTTGACCAAGGCTTGCAGCTCTGGGGCATGGAGACAGGTGGTTTCACATCGAGGCCACATAGAGGTAACATCACACCCGCCCCTTGCCACTGGCTCTCAGCCCTAAACTTTGCCACTCTGAATGTCAGTTTCCTCATCTGTAAGGTGGACAGGCTCACAGTCCCTTCCAAATAGCTGGGTGTATTGGCAGAATGGCTATTGTCACCCCTCAGCCTTCAGCCCATCGGAGTTACAACAGTCACACTGTGAGACTCCGATTCCAGCCAGGACAGGTGGCCTGTCCTAGGTCTCAAGGCCTGGATAGTGGCTGCATTTTGAGGAGAGGTGTATGACACAAATGGATGAAGATGTGTCAAGGATGCAGAGATGGTGGAGACGTGCCTCAGTCCCACCATGCCCCTCTAGTGTGGCTAAGAATCCACTCAGCTGACTGGAAAAAACCATACCACAAGAGTGTGTTGGGGGGCTGGAGAGATGGCCTAGCGGTTAAGAGCGCCGACCACTCTTACAGAGGACCCGGGTTCGATCCCCAGCACCCACATGGCGGCTGAGAACCGTCTGAAACTCCAATTCCAGGAGAACTCCAGTTCCAGGGGAATCCGGGACCCTCTTCTGAACTCCGCAGCGTTGCACGACACGGGTGCACAGGCTTGCATGCAGACAGTACATTCATACACATACAGAAATAAAAAAAAATTAAAAAAAAAAAAAAAGAGTGTGTTGGTATCACTTCTCTGTGACACTTGACAGAAACAAGGTATTTTGGCTTCTAGTTTCAGAGGTGTCAGTCCATCTGAGCAGGAAGGTAGCCAAATGTCAAGGCAGCTGGCACCAGCCTTTTCACATCATGTGGGACCAGGAGGCAGACACCTCAGCAGGAACCAGGGCCAAGTCTAACCCTCAGGTCTGACCCCTTGTGACCTGCCTGCAGCTGGATCCAGCCTCCTGCAGGTCCCACAGTCTTCCAGAACAGCACCACCAACTGGTGAACAAGTGTTAAAACGTGGGCCACCAGGGACCCCCACAATAGCTGGTGTGTGAGTGTGGCTGGAACACAGCCAGACAGATAAGTCTAAGCTTCTCCGCTCACTGTTTCTGAGGTCTACATCCTCTTATTTTCAAGCCTATGTATGGTAGAACCAGGTGGTGACGCATCAAGGCCAGAGAAGTTTCCTCTCACTAGGCCGCGCCTCTTTTTTTTTTTTTTTGAGGTTCTACAAGCTATGGAGCATAAAGCTGGGGCCCAAGCCTGGAGCACATGGCCTCTGGGGACAGGCCAGATACAGATTACTGCCACAAAATGCCTTGTTAAAGTCTGGTTGTGAGTTTCAAACTGGTGACAGTAGAGAACTGAACTGAGCCCAGGCCCTCGTGACTGCTCACACCCCACCCTGTCCATAAAGCTGGCTACATTGCCTAGGCCATAATGTCACTGTATTCTTGTTATAACATCCCATCCCACCCCTAGAGTCTTCAAATCAGAGAACACACAACAACCAAACCTTGTTTGTCAGGCCAGGAAGATGGCTCCGTGGTAAAAGCATTTGCCATGCAAGCCTGACGACATGAGCTGGATCCCCAAACCCAGGTAAAAATACAGATACAGAGCTGCACATCTGAACCCTAGCCCTCCTTCCTCCCCTCCAGTGAGTCCTCCCAAGACCAGCATCACTGACAGGTGCTCCCTGGTCAAGACCTGACCAATTCCTGCTGCTTTGGTGGCATCCTAGGAAGCCGAGATAGGAAACTTCCTGAAGCTCTGGGGCCAGCTGGTCTGGAGCACACAGCACACGGGCAGAACAAGAGTGGTGGAAGGACAGCAGACTCCTACGAGCTGTCCAACTTCTGGGCAGTGCCCACCCAGCACAGAGCCTCCCCCACCACGCACAATTAAACAAAAGCCCCTGTGTGTCAAGGATGGCGGTCGCCCTGGAATCACCCTCCTAGATCCTTCTACCCCAAGCCAGACAGAGAGAATGACAACGAAGCTGGGAAATGCTGAAAGTGTCAGCCAAGAGGGAAGAACCATTCATGAACCCACACCACAGACGTGGATGAGGCCCGGGGTGTGAGGGGAGCTGGGACCCTGAGGAATTTTCTGCATTTTCCCTCTCAGCTGACATTCATGCTTCCCTCCCATACCTGCTCTGAGTTCGAGGTCCTCCATCCATCCTCTCCATCAAGGACCAGCCTGCACCCAAGTCTTCTCCTGCAGCCCCATACGGCCCCACTTAGCTTACACAGTGCCCTGTTCAGCAAGGAAGTAAAAGCAGGAAGAGACTGAGGCAAACAGCTGCTCGGAAGATACCTCGCCAGCCTGCTGGCAGAGAGGAGTTTGTTTTTTGTTAATATTTTTCTGCATGCCGTGCTGCAAACCAGAACATTCAGAAAACAAGTCAGAGCCACTTAGAGTTGTGGGAGCTCAGCAGCCAGAACCAGTGATGCCAGAGAAGCCACTCCCAGCCAGAGTTCAGTTCCATCTAATTAAAGTGATGGGAACTGGGCCACCAAGGCTCCTGGGAGCTCAGCCTATCTCTGCACCTTCTCACTGGGTCAGGAACTGACTCCAAGCTCTCCATGCATGCCAGGTTCCTAGACCCAGCCCAGCCAGGCTCCTCTGCCCAGAAAACCTATGCTCCTAAGCTGTGCAGCGCCCAGGGTGCTGGGTTGATGACAGACATCAGGGCTCAGCTGAATTCAGATCCCTAAGGTGGCAGCTCCTGGTCTCTCAGGCAAGTTGCTGGTTACATTGTTTTCTCATATGGAAAACTGATACTGTGTTTATCAGCTTTCTATTACTATAACAAATGCCTGGAGTGATTGACTTATAAAGAGAAAAGGTTTGTCTGGCTCTTCTTTTGGCAGTTTCAGGCCATGCCTTTGGTTGGTGGTTTTGGACAGGGCAGGAAATCACGGCAGGAATTTATGTTGGAACTAAACTAGTCAAGACTATACTTTCAGGGATCATTTCTATAGTGTGTTACTAGAGACGCTTCTCTGACTGTGTAGAGTACCAGAAACCACGAGGAGGAGACGTAGCGTTCTCTCCTGAGCGTGAAGCCGGCTCTTGGTGCTGCTTTACTGCAACTGCCACTGCCATTGATGATCGGGAGAGAATGCAGTCTGAGTGGTTTTTGAAAAGAGAAGGAAAAAAAAGAAAAATAAATAAACTAGTCACCTCACAGAAGGAAGAGAGGAGGGGTCAGGGCCTCAGTCCCCTCCAAGCCACTTTACCAACTGCCTGAGACCTACCTCAACCTCTTAATGGTTCGCCAACTCATAAGAGTCCCTCCTGAGGACCAAGCCCTTAACTTACCGGCCTTTGGAGGGTCCTCTGGACCCAGATGACCACAGGTGTAGGACAGACCTGTTTCCTAGAGTGTAACAGATCAAAGTGAGCTGACATGCATGTGGTGTGTGTGGTGCGTGTGGTGCGTGTGGTGTGTGTGGTACGTGTGGTGCATGTGGATGCAGGGCACATCATTGGAGCTGACCAAACGCTAACCATTACTGTCTCCAGAACATCTGTTGGGTCTAGGCCAGAAGCTGCCTCGGCCCCAGCTTCTTCATGCTGCTGTCTTGGGAATCCTTGGCCCTGTAAGGGATGGTAGTGGGTCCTCACGTAGCACTGTGGAGCGTGTGGGTGCTGGAGGAAAAGCCCACCCCAGCTTGGACGCTGGCTGGCTCACCTGGGCATCAGGGATGGCCAGGGCAGCTAAGGGGATGAAGGAATTCTCAGGCACAGTGGGGACAGCGTCTTTATTCCTGACGCCTATCTGATGCATTATTTATTTTCATAAAGTAACTTGGAAAAAGATAAAGTTTTGGAAGTAGTTTGATCTTTGGAGACAGAAACAGCCATGTCATCAGCAGGGCTCCACATGGAGCCAAGGGGTGGGAAAATGGGCACTGTTGCCAGGAACATGGTCCTAGCATTTCGGCCACATTTCTGTGGGGACTCCTGGCAAGGCCTGAGGGGACCTCTTCGCCCAATGTCATGGTCCTTTGAGGCCACCTCTCAGCTGCTCCCTTGCACAGCCTTCCAGGTGTATAGCGCTCCATACTGGGGAGAGGGTACAGACAGACACCCTCCAGGTCATCCTTTGCTGATGTGTCTCCCTATGAGAAGGAGTCTCCCCAAGTTGCTTACATACGGGGCAGAAGCTGGTCTAGGAGAGTTGCAGGCCCCACCCATACACAGTGTGCAGCCAGGCCACCTCTGCCTGTGCTCGCCTCTCAGTCTCCCACAGACCAGTACCCCCCACACCCCGGCTCTCTGTCCTCTGCACCCAGCTGGCAAGGTGAGCACCTGGCTCAGACTGCACAACCTTCATCCACAGCCGTGCAAGATTTCATCCACAGCCGTGCAAGTTTGCCTTCCCTGCCCAGTCCCCCCGAAGACCTCAAAGTCTCTGTTCCTATAACTATTTAAAGCTCCCACATCCAGAAAGGCAAGTTGGATGACTGCCCACCACCACTGCTCACCTGCCGACACCTGCCAGGGTGCCATCTCTACTGTCTAGACTAAACCTTAGTTGTTTTCATACTCCTGCTTGCAGCTCTCTAAACATAGGAATGAACACATGCACATACACACATACACATGTGTATATGCACATACATGCATGCGTACACATACAGGCATACATACACGTGTACATGCACACACATACACACATTCATATGCACATGTGCATAGACACGCAGATACACACACACATACATACACATACATGTGATTCTGGCCATCCATATTTAGGATCTGGAATTTCTTCCTAGTGGGAAAAGGCAGGAAGGGAGGGCTGGCCAGCTCGCCTGTGCTTCATTAAGAAGTGGCCTAGGGGTGGCCATTGCTTTCCCTAACCTACTCTACATCCTGAAATTCCATCAACTCTTTTGCCTCCCGAACCTGCACGGAGCCCCTTCCTCCTTGTCTCCCAAGGGACCTCTGGGGGGGGGGTCATAGGACTGCATGAAATATGTTCCTCCTCCACCAGGTCATGGGGCTGTGGGAGGGGCCTGGCAGTCAGCCCACAGCACAGGGTGGGGCCAGGTCACCCACAGCGGGTGAAAGAAGGGTTGGGGTGGAGCGTCTGGGCGTCCTGGGCTGATGGAAGGGAAAGAACCCCCCACCCCCCGCCCAGCCACACACAGTTTGGAGCAGACAGCAGCTCTGAGAAGGAGGAACCAGGAGGCAAGCCTGAGGTCGCCAGCAAAGCTGGGCTTGTGGCCACTGCCTCCCTGGCATTTAATGAGCATTTGACAGTCCATTTCTCACAGGAGCCTGTGGAGGAGGCTGAGGATTCTCTCCATTTATCAATGAGGAAGCTGCTCTGGTCACTGCTGTGGGCACAGTTTAGGGTGGACCTGCACTCTGAGCTACAGATCTCCCTCCATAGCCCACCCTTCCTGAAGACCCAGAACACCATTTCTTCCTGAATTCATTTCACCAACAAGGCTCCCCACAAGCCAGAGCCCTTGCGAGGTGATCCGGGGCCTCAGTGCCCTCCTGGCCCCCACTACCCTCATCTACAAAATTCCAAAGTTCATAGCCAAGGCCCACCCCAAAAGGGCCCTGTTACAAAAGCCGTTGCCTGCCAAACTCCCAGCATGCGGGCCGTCCCATCTTTGTAATATTAGAAATATTGAAAATAGCTCACAGACTCACAGACACCCCCAGCCCGCACCGTCTCAGCCTCTGCGGCTGCCAGGGAGCCCAAGGCCTGGCTCTGTAGGCCTCACATGGCTGCCTTTTTGACTTCAGGTCTGGGCCTTTGAGAGTGTACCCTACCAGAACCTTCTAGTATGTTCCAGGTTAAACCCTTCTTGCGAGAGCCGGCCGGTCATGAGGGGGTGGGGATGGGAAGAAGGCCCCCTCAGCTTGAGCCACAGAGCCCCTGCAAGTTGGCGGGACATCAAACCTTCCCAAAATGCTTCCATGTGGTGCCAGGCCCGCGCCCGAGTCCTTCACGTCGGATTAGTCCCGGGGCTGTCGGACAGCCGCGTCCTCACAACTCTGCTTTCATGCTTGCCCACAATTTGAATGTCATCACACAAAATCAAGGCTAATTGTGAACAGGCCTGCCCCCTCCCCACTCCTTCCCCCTCTGCCTTCCCATCCACATCTGGATCCCACAACTTCTCCGAGCCATAGATCTGCTCAGGCTGCGAACTCTTCCACTCTAACTTGATTTCCTTTCCCGTCTCCCGCCCTACTAAGTACACACCATGGAATGTTCTTTTCTTTCCTCTGCCATGGGCCTTGGAATTGCCATTGTCAAGACTGCCCTGCCTATGACCTCTGCTGTTCTGGGCTTGCTCCCAGCCAATGCCCAGGCTCTGGAAAAACCCAGGGACCCTCTCTGCCCTCAGCAGATCCAGTCACCATGCACAGCTCACCCTCAGGATGACCTGCAGTGTCTCACAAGGTTTTGCACTCTGACAGGATACTCATGCTAGCCTCGCCATCCATGTCCCCCACCCCAGGCTTGTGTAGCCTTTTGCTCTTAGAGAGCCATAGAGAGGGGGAATTGCCCCTCTTCCTTCCCAAGGACTGCAGTTGCGGGGAGGTGGGGCATGGCAGCACACTCCATCACTGGGATCTGCTGAGAATGATCTGCCTACCACAGGCACTGCCCTCTGTCACAAAATGGGTGAGACTCATATGGCTGTTGTCTACTGTGGACTGACAGGTGTCCCTTTCCACCAGCCTGACTTTGCCCCTGACCTTCACAAGCACCCCAAAGCTCCCCCTGCCCCACTCCGTAATGAAGCTGGCCTTTCCTAGGCCTTTTGTATATCTGGTCAGTTCCTGAATTCAGCCTCAGCTGCTGCAGCCCTCTAGGCAGGGACACTATGGAAGGAAGTGTTGAGGAACCAAGTAGATGAGTTCATCCAGGAGTGAACTTGACCTGAGGCTCCCATGGGCCAGTATCTTTGTTCAAAGAGTTCAAAGAGCAGATGACAGTAACCAGAGACCCACTTTACAGATGCGGAAAGCAAGGCATGGCCAAAGGGACACACGTTTACTGTCACCCAGCAAAGTGACAGTGGAATCAGAAATTCTGTGTTCCTTCTGGAGCCCATGTGCTGTGTGCTCTCAATGGGATGGCTGTTTGCTTTAGCAATGGAGATGCAGTTAGACAGTCACCATGGCAACCGCAGGGCTCTGTTCCCCCCCCACACACACACACAACCCCAGTTAGAAAAACTCAGTGCTTCGGAGCTCATGGGTCTGGGGAGGATCCCATACCACTTCCCAGCCGCAGCACTGGAGGAGGGTGATCAAGGACTGCTGGTGTCAAGGACAACACTGATGTCATCTCACAGAGTGGGGCTGGAGGGTCATCGGACCTCACAAAGGGCCATGAGGCCTGCTGCAGTAGGACTCCCCACCGAACCTGATCCAGAGTCCCTCCACCCAAACTCCAAGCCTCCCAGTTCTACCAAGGCCAGAGCACCCCAGGCCCAAGCCTGACCCTTGCACTCACAGCAAACTCAAAAATCATCACACTCACCAGCGACTGACCCCCTGCATGGCCCTGTTTACATTTGCAATAAAAGCTAGCAGGTGCCAGCAATTTAACTAATCAGGCCCCAGCCCAGCCCCAGACGCCTGCTGGCTGTCCATCCTCACACCGCTTCTCTGAGGCGGCAATTAGCCTGGTCCCTAGCCCTGCACACAGCTCTGATTCCCCATGTGATGAACCAATGGCCAGCCAGACAGTGACCTGGACCCTGAGATCCAGCACAAGTGGTGCAGAGCAGAGGACGCCTGGGGTCCGTCAGCAGCATTCACAAAGAGACTGACCTGTCCCTGGCTCTTTCCCTGGATTGACTTTTGGGGTCTCGGTGAAGGACGGGGTTGGTATGAAGGCCCATGAGTGATTTCTAGAATTCTCCTGGTCAGGCAAGGTCCCCCCGAAGTCTTTGTCAGTTTGGCCAGCATTGAGGGGCCATCCTTCTCAGTCCTGTTTGCTGGGTTCTTCCTACTCCTCCTGTGACCTCAGACATCCCGCTGTGGGCTTCAAGATGGCATCAGGACCACCACCCCCCAGCACATGTCTGCTATAGGAGGCCGCCCTGTGCATCTCAGGACAGGGCCTGGACTCCCTCCCTGACCTCTGCAGCCCAGTCGCTGTTCTTCTATCTAGCTCACCACGGGCTCCAGACCTTACCAGCAGCCCTGGCTTTCAGCCCCAGCCACACTAGATGAAATGTGAGAGGGGTTTAGAAAAATGAGTTATGTCCCCCAACCCCTGCCCATTGGAACATCAGCTGGGCTGGACTGGGCTCCCCCAGGAGATACCACCACGGTTCAAAGATCCCTGAGGCCCACCTGCCCTTTTTCTGGGCAGAGGCAAAGATGTGTTGTAGCACAGGGTAGCCCGCTGTACCCCAGGCCAGCCCTGGCTCCTTCCCACCATGGCACTCTGGGGCCTCCAGGAATGCAACCATATGGGGCCCTTTTATTTTTCTAAGCAGGCATTGTTTAACCAGTTCAGAGTTGAGAGCATCCAATAAAGCTCAGTGGACAACACTTTTACGGCTAATTGCTTTGACTGGTACATTGTAAATGTGTGAAGTGACTTTACCAAGGGACAGCAGAGACCTGTTAACCTGTCAACTCTGCTGTTTCTCTCACAAGGCCAATCCCTCCCTGGGGTGCCTCCTCTTGTCCATGGGGAGGAACTCCACCCTCACAGCCCGTCCTGCACCCTGAGACGAGGTCCCAGGGACCTTCCCTGCCCCACTCCCAGCTGCTGTGCTGCACTGCACGGCACAGTGTTGCTTGATTCCTGCACCTCCACACTGTTCTCTCACCATAGGACCCTGTCTGGGGCTGCTTAATGTTCCTCAGAGCTCAACTCAAATGTCCCTGCCCTCCCCGATGGGAGCCAGGGTCTCTGGGCCCAGAGGGAGCTGGACACTGGTAGCTGGACACTGGGAGGGCACAGCAGGGACCCAGGCTCTGCCTGCTGGGGTGCCCATCACAGGTGGCATTGACAGGGCCACCATCAGCAGCTCAGAGCACGTGGCCAAGAAAACAATAGCTCCCTGCCTGCCCATTCCTTAAGTGGAGGTGCAGCCCTGGGGCACAGACGAAGCAGGCTGCTTCCTCTGAGGACTGAGCCCCTTTGAAGGGCTTGTTATGGGCAGTCATTACTCTTGGTCACTAGCTGCTTATTTTCAGTGAAGGAATTCCTGCTTTGTTTATTTTCTCTTTTAATTTTTAAAATTTTTGTTTCATGTATACAAGTGTTTTGCCTGCATGTACGTAAATGCACCCATGTCACACAATAGCCATGGAGGCCAGCAGAGGGGGTCATCTCTCCTAGCAGCACCTTGTGGGTGCTGGGAACCGAACGTAGGTTCTCTGTAAGAACAGCCAGTGCTCTTAACCATTGGGCCATCTCCCCAGCCCCAGTTTTTTTATCCAGTGACCCTAAACAGCTTGTGGCCTAAGGAAGGGCTCCCATCCAGTCCTGCCCACTGTCCCCCAGTCGCCCATACTTTTAGCTTCTTTGTAACTCTCTCAATGATCTGTAAGTGGCACCTTTCTGTTTCGATTTTAGCTACATAAAAGCTATGGATATTTATTTATTTGTAAGTATACCCTTTAACTTTCCCAGACACATGTTAATGCCCACTCCAGTATGATCCCAGGAGGCTTTATTAGCCTCTCAGAGGATCAGTTTCCTGGGCAGTGGGGTGGATACAAGAATGCCTGTCTGAGGGCTGGAGAGATAGCTCAGTGGTTAAGAGCACCGGCAGCTTTTGAGGAGGGCCTGGGTTCTGTTCCCAGCATCCACGTAGTGGCTAACAACTGTCCATAATTCTAGTTCCAGGGGATCAGATGCCTTCTTCTGACCTCCACAGGCATAGCATGACATAGGTACACTTACATACATGCAGGCAAAACACTTAAACATGTAAAAATAAAATAAATCAGGCTGGAGAGATAGCCTAGCAGTTAAGAGCACCGACTGCTCTTGCAGAGGACCTGGGTTCGATCCCCAGCACCCACATGGCAACCGAGAACCGCCCGTAACTCCAATTCCAGGAGAACTCCAGTTCCAGGGGAATCCAAGACCCTCTTCTGACCTCCGTGGCATTGCACGACACGGGTGCACAAACCTACATGCAGACAGTACATTCATACACATAGAAAATAAATAAATAAAATAAAATAAAAAAGAGATATGTATTCATAAAAAACTAAAATAAATAAAACAAATTAAATAAGAATCCCTATTTGGGGTTTTGAGTGGGCTGATCATGCAAGCCTGTGGCTCACGGATGTGCAGTACACTGGAGTGATAGCTTGCATTCACGTCTCAGTTCTGAGCTCCCCCCACCCCCATCCCCTCTTGGCTCCCTTGGAAAAGCCCAGTAGCTGGGTGACTGGTGCTTGGAAAGGCTAGTGTTGTAGGCAACCCTACTGAAAGGCCTGAAACCAGAGAATCTGTGTAGACTGCAGGGCTGTGGGAGCCTAGGAAGGGGCTCTCTGGTGAACTGGAACAGTCCACAGCTATTCATCAAGGGGAGACCCCGGCTGTGTGCGGCCCCCGCCCAGCCCTCTCCCCGCCCAGCCCTCAAGGCACGGGGCCAGCATCTGCCTTTGACTTGCTCTTCTCCAGCCCCTGACCTGACCTGTCTCACTGAATCTGAGCTGAATGTGAGTTTTGGATTGATAGTTGCATTTGTGCAAAGGAAACACAAATGGACACAAGCTGGCTGGACTTTCATCTCACTCATGGCACATTACAGAGCTGGGAGCCACATGGTGTTCAGCTTTACAGACCGGCCCCATGGAAGCCAGTACCTTGGCACATGTCAAAGGTGCCAGAGTCACCGTACCGGCCTAACTAACAAGGACACCATTCCTTCACTATCACGAATTATATTTATTATAGTGACATCCAGCTAACGAGGTGTTGTTATCTGACATTTGCAAACAAGGAAAGTGAAGCTCACTGAGGCAAGGGGTGCAAGGGGTGATCAAGCTCCGCTCTGGGACACCCACCTCAGGTGTGAGCGCCCACTCTCCCTGGATGCCTAGCTGCCCTCTGTGGCTGGGAAGGAGACTCAAGTTCATAGGCTTGGAAGGAAGGACACCTGTGAGGTCGACTTGGCCACACTACACACTTCAGGGAACGGGACAGGGTTTAGATTGCTGTCCCCAGGGAGCCAGGAACCCCTAAAAGACCGTGTTCCCATAGGGCTGTGAAGGTTTCCTGCTGCTGGGCTCTGTGAGGCTCCCAGCCAGGGGAGGCCTGTGGGGCCTGGGCCTCCCTGTGCAGCCGCCTAACATTTTCTATTTAAATGCAAATTCTGACTTTTCACTTGGCAGCAAGCTAAAGTTTTTTGCACTAGAATGAGGGTCAGGATTATAATTTATCCACAAGCCTTTTTCTAACAATTATTATTTGTTCAAGGGGGAGGGCAGAGATTCTGGAGCTGGAGAGAAGGACTCCACCCGAGCCCTTGAGCCCTGGGGGAGCAGCTGGCAGAGGAGAAGGACGTTGGGACCAGGTGCAGAGAGGCCCCGCCCCGGGGGCAGCAGCCAGGAACTAAGAACCCAGCCCTGAGCCCAGACCCGCACTTGTGTGTGTGTGGTGTGTGTGTGTGTGTGTGTGTGTGTGTGGTGTGTGTGGTGTGTGTGTGTGTGGTGTGTGTTATGGGTGGTGGGGGTGGTGTGTGTGGTGTGTGTGTGTGTGGTGTGGATGTGTGTGTGTGTGTTGGTGTGTGTGTGTGTGTGTGGTGTGTGTGGTGTGTGTGGTGTGGTGGTGTGTGGTGTGTGTGTGTGTGTGTGGTTGTGTGTGTGTGTGGTTGTTGGTTGTGTGGTGTGTGTTGTGTGGTGTGGTGGTGTGGTGTGTGTGTGTTGGTGTGGTGTGGTGTGTGGGTGTGTGGTGTGTGTGGTGTGTGTGTGTGGTGTGGTGTGTGTGTGTGGTGTGTGTGTGTTGGTGTGTGGTGGTGTGTGTGTGTGTGTGGTGTGTGTGTGTGGTGTGTGTGGTGGGGTGGTGTGGTGGTGGTGGGTGGTGGTGTGTGTGTTGGTGTGGTGTGGTGTGGGTGTGTGGTGGTGGTGGTGTGTGTGTGTGGTGTGTGTGTGTGGTGTTTGTGTGTGGTGTGGGTGTTTGTGGGTGTGTGTGTGTGGTGTGTGGTGTGGGGGTGTGGTGGTGGTGGTGGTGTGGTGTGTGTGTGTGATGTGGGTGTGTGTGTGTGTGTGGTGTGTGTGTGTGTTGTGTTGGTGTGTGTGTGTGTGGTGTGTGTGTGTGTGTGTTGCGTGTGGGGGTGGTGTGTGTGTGGTGTGTGTGTGGTGTGTGTGGTGTGTGGTGTGTGTGTGTCGTGTTGTGTGTGGTGTGTAGTGTGTGGTGTGGTGTGTAGTGGTGATGGTGTGTGTGTGGTGGGTGTGTGTTGTGTGTGTGTGATGGTGTGTGTGGTGTGGTGTGTTGTGTGGTGTGCGTGGTGTGTGTGTGTGTGTGTGTGTGTGTGTGGGTGGTGTGTGTGTGTGGTGGTGTGTGTGTGTGTGTGTGTGGGGTGTGTGTGTGTGTGTGTGGGGTGGGCGTGGGGTGTGGGGGTTTGGTGGCTGTGTGTGTGGTGTGTGCTTTGGTGTTGTGGTGTGGTGTGTGGGGGCGTGTGTGGTGTGTGCGTGTGTGGTGTGCGTGTGTGTGGTGTGTGTTGTGTGGTGTGTGGTGGTGTGTGTGGGTGTGGTGTGGTGTGTGTGTGGTGGGTGGGTGTGGTGAGGTGGTGTGGGTGGTGTGTGTGTGTGGTGTGGTGTGTGGATGGTGTGTGTGTGTGGGTGTGTGTGTGTGGTGGGTGTGTGATGTGTATGTGTGTGTGTGGTGGGGTAGTTTTTATGTGTGGTGTTAGTGTGTGTGTGGTGGGGGGTGTTGTTGGGTGTTCGTTCTCTTCTCTTCTGCCCCAGGTTTACCAGTTGGGGGCGGCCCACGTCTGGAAGCTGGGAGGGGACCCCGAAGAGGCCCCTGAGGTAACCAGGAAGGCTTCCTATAGGAGGTAACAGCTACTCTCAGACTCCAGACATGATCAGCAACTGAGACCGTGGCATCATCCATGAGGGACAATTAGGTAAAGTCTACCGATAGGATACATATGCAGTTATAGCAGAGGAAGTTAAGCTTCTGCAGATAGAGGCCAAGGCTGGCCAGTGATGTATTTAAATCAGGGAAAAATACTAGTAAAAATCTAGACACCCTGTGAGAAGGGACGAGGCTGCACCCACACAGTGGGATATGAGGCCGTTATTTAAAATGAATGGCCAAAGCACTTTATTGACTAATATAGATGGACCCCGAGTTACAGGGAGATGAAGAGGATAAAGTATGGTGTGAGGTGTGCAGAAGGCTCCTCTTTCTAAAGTATTTGCTTGTGTTTGTATAAAATGTGTAAAAGATTCAGATGAGCCAGGATTTGCCTGTGATGGGCTCAGAGAGACCAGAGGGCAGAAAGGGCAGGAGAGACTGGCTTCCAGGGTGCATATCCAAACCCAGCGAGTGTAGACTGACTGGCTTGCAGGGTGTCCATATCCACACTCAGCAAGTATGGTAGACTGACTGGCTTCCAGGGTGCATATCCACACTCAGCAAGTGTAGACTGACTGGCTTCCAGGGTGTCCATATCCACACTCAGCAAGTGTAGACTGACCTGGCTTCATGGTGCATATCCATACCCAGCGAGTGTAGACTGACTAGACTGACTTCCAGTGGTGCATATCCACACTCAGCAAGTGTAGACTGACTGGCTTCCAGGGTGCATATCCATACCCAGCAAGTGTAGACTGACTGACTTCCAGGGTGCATATCCACACCCAGCGAGTGTAGACTGACTGGCTTCCGGGTGCATATCCTACCCAGCAAGTGTAGACTGACTGAGTTCCAGGGTGCATATCCATACCCAGCGAGTGTAGACTGACTCAAAAGCAAGTTTAAGAATAAATATCTCAGGCCGGGTGTAATGGAGCACACCTTTAATACTTGGGAGGCAGAAGAAGGCGGATCTCTGTAAGTTTAAAGCCAGCCTGGTCTATAAAGCAAGTTACAGGCCAGCTGGGGCTACAAGGAGACCCCATCTCAAAAAAAAAAAAAAGAAGAAAAGGAAGGAAAGAAGGAAGGAAGAAGGAAGGAAGGAAGGAAGGAAGGAAGGAAGGAGGGAAGGAAGGAAGGAAGGAAGGAAGGAGGACCCTGGTGGCCACTAGGTCACTCTAAGGCAGTGGGTACAAAGGCCAGTTTTACCCCTTGTGAAAGAAGCTGGGGCAGAGGGACCCCACTGGGAGGATGTGGGGAGAAGAGGCCCGTGAAGGGTTAGGCCAGAGTCACCGCTGTAGAGCCCTTGCATCTCAAACTCTCTCCACTCCCAGCCCCATCCGCCCCCTTTCTGCCTCCTCAAGACCCTCACCAGGCCTGCTTGTTCCTAGCAGCTTATACTTTCCACACGCTTGCTCATCTCTTGGGGCCTCAATGAGATCACCTGCTTAGAGCGGATTCTTTTTTTTTTTTTTTTTGTCTTTTTGAGGGCAAATGGTCTCCTGTAGCCCCAGCTGTCCCTGGGAACTCACTCTGTTAGACCAGGCTGGCTTGAACTTCCAAAGGATCCGCTGCCTCTGCCTCCAAGTGCTAGGATTAAGGTGCCTTAGTGGGATTCTTTGCATCAGTTAGCTACTGCTGCATAACAAAACATCCTCATTAAAACAGATTTTGAATATGTTGGTGAGTATGCAGATGGGGGTGGTGCAGTTCTAGCAACAGGCATAGATGGAAGAGCAGCTGGGCTCTGCAGGTCTTATTCTCCAGCCAGCAACAGAGAGAGTCATGATCTCTCGAGGCCTCAGGTGGCTGGACCCACCCAGCCCATTTACATACAGCAGCATATCCTATGGACCCCGGGGAAGTCGCAGAGCCTTGCTAGATTCAAAGGCAGGAACTGGAGTCCAGATCCTGCTGAAGTGAAGGGCAGAGGCTCTACAGGGATGAAGTGACAGGCTGGGGCAAAACGAACGACCCATCTCCCTAGGAAACACCCCTGAGGGCATTCCCCTTGCCTCAGTATGCAGGTTTTTTTTTTTTTTTTTTTTTTTAATTTTCTGTTGTATGAGTGTTGTGCACTGTCTGAATGTAGGTTGGAGCACCTGTGTACACAATGGCCGCAGAGGCCAGAGAGG
This sequence comes from Rhizomys pruinosus, assembly GCA_009823505.1. NCBI lineage: Eukaryota > Metazoa > Chordata > Mammalia > Rodentia > Spalacidae > Rhizomys > Rhizomys pruinosus. Next base: position 639,258 of record VZQC01004573.1, on the reverse strand, counting down.
GCGTCTGATTCCCCTGAAACTTGCGTTAAAGCTTGTTCTTAGCCACCATGTGGTGCTGGAATGGAAACCTGGGTCCCTCTGCTAGAGCAGTAGCGCTCTTAACCCATGCGCCATCTCTCCAGCCCTGCTGTGTTTTATTTTCTTTATGGCCCTGTCCCTGGTTCTGTTCCCAGTCCCGCCCACCCCCACTGCCCTACCCCCATTGGACTGACTGAGCAAAGGGTGGCCGAATGATGATTCTTGGGGAGAGTCGTTAGGACGCTGCCCCTTCCTGGGGTGGACAGATGAGAACAGTAGCTGACTGATTCTGGAAGACAGGGGAGGGGGCTAGCTCAGTCCCAGCACCCCTGCCTCTTAGCGTGGACCAGCCCTCATCCTGGGCCTGGCTGGGGTTGGGGCAAAAAAGTCCTGTCCTCCTTGTGAATCTACTCAAATGTGTGGGTCCACAGCTGCAGTGGAAAGAGGGAGAAGTCTGTGGTGTGGAGCCCCAAACTCAGTGGCCCTGAAAGCTTGCTCCACTCTAAGGAAGGCCCCATGTGAGGGCAGGAGGGCAGAGCACCTGGGTTCTCACTCAGCTTACCGCCCACCTTCCCAGCAAGCCTGGCTCCTGCTCCTGGAAAAGGTGGCCCAAGATGGGATAGGTGGTGCCTTCGGAGGGAGTCACTGCGCCTCACCAGGCCCCACCAATCAGCCCAACGGGGCATGGCTGTCCTCCTCAGGTGTCCTCCTGATGTCCCCTCGGCTCCCAGCATCCTGCTCCTCACCTGGTCCTCACCACCACCTACAGCACATAGACCCATCTCCCCATTGGCAATGCCAGCTATGCAGTCTCCTTGCTCACAACGCATCTCAGGATGACCGTTGATTGACTAAATGAAGGATCAGAGTGCCCCCACCCAAGCTCATCCTGATTTTAAGATGGGGCACAAATGTCCCGGGCTTTGATTGGGGTCGGTAGACCCCAGGCACCATCCCACAACACACCCCAGCAGCAGATGACTGGCCTGGGTGATGAGATGCAACTGACTGCCCAGGGAGTCAGATGGACACAGCCATGGTTCTCAGGAGCCTGCAGGCTTCAACAGCCAGGGTGTGTGCAGGATGAGTGCTGGTGCATGCTGGGAGGTGGCAGGCTGAGGAGAGTAAGCGATGGGAGGTGGTGTTAAAACAGGATCCCGGGGGCTGCAGAGATGGCTCAGAGGTTAAGAGCACTGCCTGCTTTTGCGGAGGACCTAGATTTGATTTCCAGCACCCACATGGTGCTAACAACCACCCATAACTCCAGTTCCAGGCGATCCGACACCCTCTTCAGACCTCTGCAGGCACTTCATGACACAAGTGCACTTAAACACATGCAGGCAATAAATACATCCATACACATAAAATAATAAATAAAATATTTTTAAAAACCAGAATCCTGAAATTTGGGTGGCTAGGGGCAGGCACTGGGCATTTGGGTCCAGAGGGGGCAGGGACAGGCACCGTTTTCTCTTCAGACAGATCCTACATCATGGGAGAGAACAGAAGTCATAACAGGATGGGTGGTGAGGGTCCTGTGACAGCATCAGCAGCCAGCTGTGGAGAGGTCAAATCCACGGTGTGCCTCAGTTCTGTGAGGTAGACGGACCCCAGGTCCAGAGAAGAAGCTGGGAGGAGGGGTCGAGGGTCACTGTGGGTGCCCTGTGAGGAGGAGTAGGAGGAGGAGGAAGAGGAGGAGGAGGAGGAGGAAGAAGAGGAGGAGGAAGAGCAGGAGGAAGAGGAGGAGCAGGAAGAGGAGGAAGAGGAGGAGGAAGAGGAAGAGGAGGAAGAGGAGGAAGAGGAGGAGGAGCAGGAGGAAGAGGAGAAGGAAGAGGAGGAAGAGGATGAGGAAGAGGAGGAGGAAGAGGAAGAGGAAAAGGAGGAGGAGGAAGGGGAGGAGGAAGAGGAAGAGCAGGAAGAGGAGGAGGAGAAGGAAGAAGAGGAAGAGGAGGAGGAAGAGGAGGAAGAGGAGGAGGAGGAGAAGGAAGAGGAGGAAGAGGAGGAGGCAGAGGAGAAGGAAGAGGAGGAGGAGAAGGAAGAAGAGGAAGAGGAGGAGGCAGAAGAAAAGGAGCAGGAGGAAGAGGAGGAAGAGGAGAGGAACCCAAAAGCTAGACGTGTGAGTGCACGCCTTTAATCCCAGCACTCCGGAAGCATAGGCAGGCGGATCTCTGTTAAATTCAAGGCCAGCTTGTGTCATACCTAGTAGTCTAGGACAGCTGGGCTACGGGGAGACCCTTTGTTTCTCAAAAACACCAAAAAAAAAAAAAAAAAAAAAAAAGGGAGGAGAACCAAGACTAGGAGTTGTGGCGGGAGCTGGCAACTTAGTGTGCTCTGGAGGCCAGGTGAACCTGACTTCCTAGCACCAGGGGTTGAGGGCAAGGAGGCTTCCTGGAGGCCAAGAGCCAGAGGCGCAGTGAGGCAGTGGGATGGGTTGGGTGGCCAGGGCACAGCCAGTGGCGACTCAGAAATCATTGCAAGGGAGACATGTTAAGTGGCTCCTAGGCACCTCTACTTTGGGGGACAAAGAGGGATGATTTGGAGTCCACAATCTCCCAGGAGTCAGTGGGTCCAGGCTAGCCTCCCCTGACCCCTAAATCAACCCTGGTCATAGATCTATTTCAGGGTTTGAAAGGATAGCACTGTCCCAGCACCCTTGCTCAACATACAGTAGTAGATGCTCAGGAAACAGGGAGCTGTGTGGGTCTCAGGATTTCAGGACATAGCTGCCCCCTTCCTCCCCAAAAGTGGGATGCCACCAAGCCTCTCTGGTGTACACATAATTGAAAAGACAGTGAATCTGTGGAGGTGTCCACTGTTGGGCTGGGCCGTGCCAGGACAGGAGGCAAGAACATGGAGACGAAGATAAAGGGGCCGCTGCAGACGGCCTGTCGCTCAGCCTATTAGACACTGCTGTCTAGGCCCTTCCCTCCCCCCGTTCATTAATACGCAGGGTGAATAGAACGCTGAATAAAAATCAGCCTGGCCACACAATTGCGGATTGAAAGGTAACTGTCAACGGGAGGATTTGCTCCACAAAAGGACCAGCTTCGCACTCAGCAAGTGATGCTGGCTTGTCATTTCCACGGCTGTGTTTTGCAGAGATTGTGGGCGGGTGGTTATTTTCTTTTTTCTTTCTTTTATTCTTCTTTTATGTGTATAGCATTTATTACCATGCTTTTAAACAGTGTGTGTTGTTTCTGCTGTGTGTGTGTGCTTGTATCTGTGTTATGTGTGAGTGTGTTTTTCTCTCCAGTGTTGTGTGTGTGTGTGTGTTCTCAGATGCATGTATGTTGTGTCTACTGTGTGTTCACTCCTATGGAGTATGCATACATGTGGCGTGTGTGTGTGTTTTCTCTGAGACACCTCTCATTCACAGACACTGTCTATTGTGGTCTCATGAGTCTATCTTTCTCTGAAAATAAAAGAAGACAAAATAAGCACAGCAAGGTGGCCAGTGGTGGGGCGGGACAGGGAAGGGAGGGGAGAGCAGACAGTGGAGACGCAACATGGGCCTCTGGGTCAGAGGTGCCAGGAGAGCCTGAGATCCTAGGGGCCAAGTTCACTGTGGATGAGGAGCATAGACTGGTGGGAGTGAGGTAGCCCATCTGGTCTGGCTGGGCCATCCTGCACGGGGCAGCTTCAAGGGGTCCAGGCGTGTGCAGAGGGGCTGTGCACACGGGGTGGCCAGTGCTCACCCAACAGAATTCTCTGCCCACTCATGCCTTGAGAGCTTGAAGGCAGTTCTCCACAGAGCCCAGGGTGCAGCCTGACGAGACTGTGTTGGGCTGTGCTAGATGAAGGTTGTGTCCCTGGAAAGAGCCCCAAACCCAAGAAAGACAGGGGCCAGGAGTCAGGATGAGGCCTGAGAGCCCTGATGCCTGAGCAAGTCTGTGTCTAGCTTCAGGCCTCAGCCTCTCTCCCCTGTAAAATGGGCTGTTAGGATACCAGAGGAGTTCAAGACTTTCCTTTGAACACAGAGCAGGGACTCTGCTGAAGCCACGTGGGCTTGCTCCACTCATCTGTCAGAGTGACCAGAGCAAAAGCCACAACTTAACCAAAGGTCAGTGAAGACCAGACACGAGAGGATGAGGTGAGGAGAGGGGAGGGAGAGAAGGGGAGGGAGAGGGGGAAAGAGGGAGAGGGGGAAGGAGAAGGGGGGAAGGGAGAAGGACCAGGAGATAGAGGGGTGAGAGGAGAGAAGGCCATGAGCCAGTTGCCAGTAGAAATGTAGCTCTGGGAAAGCAGTTATCCTCTTGGGCGTTTATCCTAAATAACAAAGACTTGTGTTTGCATAAGAACCTGCACCAGAGCACTTGTAGCCATTTTACTCACAGAAGCTCAGATCTGAAGCCAACACACCTGCCTTTCAGCAGGCAAGAGGAGACAAACAGTGATATGCCCACGTCAAAGAATACTGTGCAGCTAGGATAAGGGACAGCTACCGATAAACACAGCAACATGAAGAGACCTCAGAACTATGCTGAATCAGACAATGTCAACAGTTAAGAGAGTACCAGTCTGCCTATATGCCATGGTTAAAGTGGCAAAGTTACAGAAGCAGAAACAAATTGAGGCTGCCAGAATCTGGTGAGGACAGGAGGCAAGTGGGCTTGGCCATTGATGGAAACACGAGGGACCTTGTGGGGATGGACACTTTGCGGCCTGACAGAGCAATGAGCATCCAGGACACTGTCTCTCTACTTCCCAGGTGTTGCCTGTGGACTCTGGTAACAAATGTGTGAGACTGATGCGTTATTTCTCACAACGCATGTGGACCCATAAGCATTTCCAAATGAGCCTTATTTAGCTTCAGAACATCTGCAGGGTCTGTTTTTCAGGCTGTGGTATGTGTTCCAGTTCCCTGCAGAGATGTCCTTGCTGGACAGGGCACCCGGTCCTCTCACAGCCCCCCATCCCTACTATCTTCTAAGTGTATTTCTCGTTTGGTGATCTGTGGGCTGCAGGGTCCCCAGGGGGTTCCGCAGCATCCAGCCCTGCTTGTTACCAGCAGGCACCTCCACCTTGGTTTTCTACAGTGTCAGAGCCTCTCTGTACCTTGCCTAGTGTGACACTAGTCAACTGGGCCTTGTGAGCTTCCTGGCTGGAAAGGACTAGACAAGCCAGGCCAGACTGAAGCAGATCTCCCTGGAGCAGTGGGGTCCACCTGTGCCCCCTACTATGCTGAGCCACACTTCTGATGATGCTCACACCTAAATCATGCCCATCCACATTCATATCAAGCCACGCCCATATCTAAGCCACACCCACCATCCCCACCCCATACTGTCATGTCCCCAAGCAAACCACACCCACACAAAGCCACACCACAACGCACTCACATATGCGAGCCCACAGCATTGGACACCGAGTGAATCCCCCCTCGCATCCCCTCCTCACCACAGTAGGGCTGCACTGAATGTGGCAGGAGGTTCTAGGCACAGTTAGGTCTAGGCCCACCAAAGCCTTGGATCACTCAGGAAGCTGGTCTTCACTAATGGAGGGTCACTGTGATGGTTAACTCAACTGAGTCACAGGATGTCCAGGTTGCCCACAGAACACACAAATCAATCATTATTTAAATACTGGGCATATCTGAAAGGAAGCTTGTAGAAGAGATGGATGAATAAGGCAAACACCTTTCTCCAGTGCAGTGGTCTCGCCAACACAATGAGTCCTGAGGAGAGCCGAAGGTCCCTGCTTTTGCTGCAGGGTGATCATCCACTCCTCCCCCACAAGAGACCAACCAGAACCAGCCCTTCCTGCCCTATGGCGCTTCTTGTTTGGGACATTGATGAATAAGACATGATAGATAGATAGATAGAAGATAGATAGATAGATTAGATGATAGATAATGATAGATTATGGATGATAGATGATAGGTCTGTGATAGATGGATAGACAGAAAACAGATAGATGATAGATAGGTTAGATAGATAGTAGATAGATAGATAGTATGATAGATAAGATGGATAGTAGATAGATGATACATAATTGATAGATTATAGATGATAGGTCTGTGATAGATGGATAGACAGAAAACAGATAGATGATAATGATGATAATGAAGATATATATGTAGACAATAGATAGATAAAACCAAGATGCATGATAGATGGATGGATGAATCCCTGGATATGTATGGATGGTTGGATGGATGGATGAATGGCAGGAAGCGGATGATTAGACAACTCTCCGTACCATGAGGACTGATCCCGAGGACCCCCTGATGGATGCCAGCCTCTGTGGGCACATGTAGAACCTCCACACATCCTCCCAGCCCTCTCTGGAAACTTACACCTAACTCCATGTGACGGCTGTAGAAATGGTCCACACGGCCGGGCGTGGTGGCTCACGCCTTTTAATCCTGCCTTGGGAGGCGAGAGGGCGGATCTTTGTGAGTTCAAGGCCAGCCTTGGTCTCCAGGAGATTGAGTTCCAGACAGCTGGGGCCAGGGAGACCCTGTCTCGAAAAGACCAAAAAAAAAAAAAAAAAAAAAAAAAAAAGAAAAGGTCCACACATGTGCAGCACAGATGCAGTTGGGGTTGGGAGGTTCTGAACTGTAGTCAGATGCAGTTGAGGATGGAGAACTTGTGGCACAAATGGCCAGCTCTGTGCTTACATATCTCGCAGTCTGGAAGAACCCCAACTCAGAACTGCCTTCCCTGCCAGGGAAGTGTGTGCCTCACAGCCCAGGCTCCCGGGGAGGTTCAAGAATCCTGCAGGCTTCTCTCGGCTCACGCACCCCTCCCAGGTGCCAGACTGCTTGCTGGAATGGGTGGAGTGAGACTCCTGTGGCTTGAGCAGCTTCCTCTTCCGCTAGAGCCGTCTGCACGCAGCCTCCCCGTGAGCAGGCACTGTGTCTCCAGGGCACCCACAAGTGAGGCTGGGTCATTTGCCCAAGGGCTCACAGCAGACAGGTGGCCTGCCTGAAATTTGATCTAATGCCCACTTGACCTTGAGTTCCCTAACTGCCCGTTGATGTGGCTTTTTGACAATAAAAGCCCCGAATCACTATTGATTCCTGGAAGATGTGCTGAGTGAAGCCTGCAGGATCTTCAGTGTGAACGTGAAATTTATGTTCCAATTGGGGATGTTTTTAAAACATGTTCAGCTGCTAGCAAGACCAAATTTTATTTTAAAGGAAGTTGAAGCAAGAAGGGGCTAAGGGCCCAGGTCCCCAGATCTGCTCCAGGAGNTGGGAATGCAAAATCTTAATTGTTTTATTTATAATTTTATTGGGTTAAGGTACACAAATGATCTCTATATTTTTCTGAATTACACAACATCACATTGTAAAACTTTCTTTTACTTGTAGGACAATTTAAAGGAACTAAGCTTAAATTTCCTTCCCAAATAAGTAGCATACAGTCAATGAGAAACAGTTTGGATAAATTTAATGAAAGCTTATGCCTTGACTCCTGTTTATGGGTATGTGTAATACAACTTAGGCATCTATAGGTCAAAACATAAAAATTGAAAAAAAACAAAAAAAAAAAAAAAAGAGGAGAACCAAGACTAGGAGTTGTGGCGGGAGCTGGCACCTTAGTGTGCTCTGGAGGCCAGGCGAACCTGACTTCCTAGCACCAGGGGTTGAGGGCAAGGAGGCTTCCTGGAGGCCAAGAGCCAGAGGCGCAGTGAGGCAGTGGGATGGGTTGGGTGGCCAGGGCACAGCCAGTGGCGACTCAGAAATCATTGCAAGGGAGACATGTTAAGTGGCTCCTAGGCACCTCTACTTTGGGGGACAAAGAGGGATGATTTGGAGTCCACAATCTCCCAGGAGTCAGTGGGTCCAGGCTAGCCTCCCCTGACCCCTAAATCAACCCTGGTCATAGATCTATTTCAGGGTTTGAAAGGATAGCACTGTCCCAGCACCCTTGCTCAACATACAGTAGTAGATGCTCAGGAAACAGGGAGCTGTGTGGGTCTCAGGATTTCAGGACATAGCTGCCCCCTTCCTCCCCAAAAGTGGGATGCCACCAAGCCTCTCTGGTGTACACATAATTGAAAAGACAGTGAATCTGTGGAGGTGTCCACTGTTGGGCTGGGCCGTGCCAGGACAGGAGGCAGCACTGGGAGACGAAGATAAGGGGCCGCTGCAGACGGCCTGTCGCTCAGCCTATTAGACACTGCTGTCTAGGCCCTTCCCTCCCCCCGTTCATTAATACGCAGGGTGAATAGAACGCTGAATAAAAATCAGCCTGGCCACACAATTGCGGATTGAAAGGTAACTGTCAACGGGAGGATTTGCTCCACAAAAGGACCAGCTTCGCACTCAGCAAGTGATGCTGGCTTGTCATTTCCACGGCTGTGTTTTGCAGAGATTGTGGGGTGGTTATTTTTTCTTTTTTTCTTTCTTTTATTCTTCCTTTTATTTGAATAGCATTTATTACCATGCTTTTAAACAGTGTGTGTTGTTTCTGCTGTGTGTGTGTGCTTGGATCTGTGTATGTGTGAGTGTGTTTTCTCTCCAGTGTGTGTGAGTGTGTGTGTTCTCAGATGCATGTATGTTGTGTCTACTGTGTGTTCACTCCTATGGAGTATGCATACATGTGCGTGTGTGTGTGTTTTCTCTGAGACACCTCTCATTCACAGACACTGTCTATTGTGGTCTCATGAGTCTATCTTTCTCTGAAAATAAAAGAAGACAAAATAAGCACAGCAAGGTGGCCAGTGGTGGGGCGGGACAGGGGAAGGGAGGGGAGAGCAGACAGTGGAGACGCAACATGGGCCTCTGGGTCAGAGGTGCCAGGAGAGCCTGAGATCCTAGGGGCCAAGTTCACTGTGGATGAGGAGCATAGACTGGTGGGAGTGAGGTAGCCCATCTGGTCTGGCTGGGCCATCCTGCACGGGGCAGCTTCAAGGGGTCCAGGCGTGTGCAGAGGGGCTGTGCACACGGGGTGGCCAGTGCTCACCCAACAGAATTCTCTGCCCACTCATGCCTTGAGAGCTTGAAGGCAGTTCTCCACAGAGCCCAGGGTGCAGCCTGACGAGACTGTGTTGGGCTGTGCTAGATGAAGGTTGTGTCCCTGGAAAGAGCCCCAAACCCAAGAAAGACAGGGGCCAGGAGTCAGGATGAGGCCTGAGAGCCCTGATGCCTGAGCAAGTCTGTGTCTAGCTTCAGGCCTCAGCCTCTCTCCCCTGTAAAATGGGCTGTTAGGATACCAGAGGAGTTCAAGACTTTCCTTTGAACACAGAGCAGGGACTCTGCTGAAGCCACGTGGGCTTGCTCCACTCATCTGTCAGAGTGACCAGAGCAAAAGCCACAACTTAACCAAAGGTCAGTGAAGACCAGACACAGAGAGGATGAGGGAGGAGAGGGGAGGGAGAGAGGGGAGGGAGAGGGGGGAAAGAGGGAGAGGGGAAGGAGAAGGGGGGAAGGGGAGAAGGACCAGGAGATAGAGGGGTGAGAGGAGAGAAGGCCATGAGCCAGTTGCCAGTAGAAATGTAGCTCTGGGAAAGCAGTTATCCTCTTGGGCGTTTATCCTAAATAACAAAGACTTGTGTTTGCATAAGAACCTGCACCAGAGCACTTGTAGCCATTTTACTCACAGAAGCTCAGATCTGAAGCCAACACACCTGCCTTTCAGCAGGCAAGAGGAGACAAACGGTGATATGCCCACGTCAAAGAATACTACGCAGCTAGGATAAGGGACAGCTACCGATAAACACAGCAACATGAAGAGACCTCAGAACTATGCTGAATCAGACAATGTCAACAGTTAAGAGAGTACCAGTCTGCCTATATGCCATGGTTAAAGTGGCAAAGTTACAGAAGCAGAAACAAATTGAGGCTGCCAGAATCTGGTGAGGACAGGAGGCAAGTGGGCTTGGCCATTGATGGAAACACGAGGGACCTTGTGGGGATGGACACTTTGCGGCCTGACAGAGCAATGAGCATCCAGGACACTGTCTCTCTACTTCCCAGGTGTTGCCTGTGGACTCTGGTAACAAATGTGTGAGACTGATGCGTTATTTCTCACAACGCATGTGGACCCATAAGCATTTCCAAATGAGCCTTATTTAGCTTCAGAACATCTGCAGGGTCTGTTTTTCAGGCTGTGGTATGTGTTCCAGTTCCCTGCAGAGATGTCCTTGCTGGACAGGGCACCCGGTCCTCTCACAGCCCCCCATCCCTACTATCTTCTAAGTGTATTTCTCGTTTGGTGATCTGTGGGCTGCAGGGTCCCCAGGGGGTTCCGCAGCATCCAGCCCTGCTTGTTACCAGCAGGCACCTCCACCTTGGTTTTCTACAGTGTCAGAGCCTCTCTGTACCTTGCCTAGTGTGACACTAGTCAACTGGGCCTTGTGAGCTTCCTGGCTGGAAAGGACTAGACAAGCCAGGCCAGACTGAAGCAGATCTCCCTGGAGCAGTGGGGTCCACCTGTGCCCCCTACTATGCTGAGCCACACTTCTGATGATGCTCACACCTAAATCATGCCCATCCACATTCATATCAAGCCACGCCCATATCTAAGCCACACCCACCATCCCCACCCCATACTGTCATGTCCCCAAGCAAACCACACCCACACAAAGCCACACCACAACGCACTCACATATGCGAGCCCACAGCATTGGACACAGAGTGAATCCCCCCTCGCATCCCCTCCTCACCACAGTAGGGCTGCACTGAATGTGGCAGGAGGTTCTAGGCACAGTTAGGTCTAGGCCCACCAAAGCCTTGGATCACTCAGGAAGCTGGTCTTCACTAATGGAGGGTCACTGTGATGGTTAACTCAACTGAGTCACAGGATGTCCAGGTTGCCCACAGAACACACAAATCAATCATTATTTAAATACTGGGCATATCTGAAAGGAAGCTTGTAGAAGAGATGGATGAATAAGGCAAACACCTTTCTCCAGTGCAGTGGTCTCGCCAACACAATGAGTCCTGAGGAGAGCCGAAGGTCCCTGCTTTTGCTGCAGGGTGATCATCCACTCCTCCCCCACAAGAGACCAACCAGAACCAGCCCTTCCTGCCCTATGGCGCTTCTTGTTTGGGACATTGATGAATGAATAGACAGATGATAGATAGATAGATAGATAGATAGATAGATAGATAGATGATAGATAATGATAGATTATGGATGATAGATGATAGGTCTGTGATAGATGGATAGACAGAAAACAGATAGATGATAGATAGGTAGATAGATAGATAGATAGATAGATAGATAGATAGATAGATAGATGGATAGATAGATAGATAGATAGATGATACATAATGATAGATTATAGATGATAGGTCTGTGATAGATGGATAGACAGAAAACAGATAGATGATAGATAGATGATAGATGGATAGATATGTAGACAATAGATAGATAAAACCAAGATGCATGATAGATGGATGGATGAATCCCTGGATATATGGATGGGTGGATGGATGGATGAATGGATGGACAGACGGATGATAGACAACTCTCCAGTACCCATGAGGACTGATCCCAGGACCCCCTGATGATGCCAGCCTCTGTGGGCACATGTAGAACCTCCACACATCCTCCCAGCCCTCTCTGGAAACTTACACCTAACTCCATGTGACGGCTGTAGAAATGGTCCACACGGCCGGGCGTGGTGGCTCACGCCTTTAATCCTAGCACTTGGGAGGCAGAGGCAGGCGGATCTTTGTGAGTTCAAGGCCAGCCTGGTCTCCAGAGTGAGTTCCAGGACAGCTGGGGCTACAGGGAGACCCTGTCTCGAAAAGACCAAAAAAAA